>CM042263.1:24679894-25009894 GCA_023566225.1 Romanogobio albipinnatus | reverse complement strand
GAGCAGGTTACCTCCAGTCTTTGTGCTAAGCTAGGCTAGCGGTGGGTGCATCAGAGTTAAGGCACGCATGGAGATGAGAATGGTATATGGATTTATCTAACTTTGGGGGATACGGTGAATAAGCTAAAGTCCCCAAAAGTCGGCGTGTTCCTTTAACAATATTTTAGTCTCTTTATAAGATCAAGAGTTCAGTAAAAATATTTATGCAAATTAAATTAGTTTATAACAAATGTTCTTAGTGCTACACAACTGTCATTTTTACTTTCTGGTAAAATTATACTTTCTTTTCTTTATTAAAACACCATTTAATGTTGGCGCACATATTACCTCATCCAGCAAACATTTTTGATCTTCTGCTTTTCTTTGCTGCTCATAAAGTATTGCCGCTGGTTCTTCTCTGTTCTGAATTAAATGAGAGCTCACCGGTGCAAATGCACATGACCTATAAGAAAAATAAGTTGTATATGTATAGTACAAATTATGATTGCTAGCTGAATCATGTCCCACAGAATTTGTTTTTGTTCCACCACAATATCATAATGTGAAAAGTTATACTAACATAATGAACTATAATTTTCTTTCTCATAATTGTCCTGCGAAGCATCAGCCCTCGAATAGGGGTATCAGTATAAATTGTCACATGTTACTTTCTAATGTTTATTTTTGCAGGTTTATTTAATGTGTTTAGTTGTTTGATTGCACCCAAAATATCAATGACATTATGTGTCAATAAACTGCTCTAAAACTAGAAGCTCTTCAGCTGGATCTGTGTGCCTGTTAGGCTTCAAACTCTTTTTAACTCATTTTCAAACCCACCTTCAAATAATATTTGTACTAATTTTTAGCCTTTCAAACTAGGCTTTGTCAAATTCAAAGTATGTCTTGACAAGCTCTTATTTAAAACAAATGATGATTCATATATCGGTCACATATGGGTGTTTGCAATGACAGTACAATGAGATTCAAAGAAACAGTCTTTAATAATAAATCAAAAAAGTAAAGTAGGAGAATACTAGGAACAATAGGCTATATAAAACCACATAATACAAAGATGGCATGGAACAATAAACAGATTAAACTAAGGGTAGGGGGCCTATAACCGAGATGTAACGGGTTGGTTGCACAGGAACAGGCAATAGATTCAGGAAATCCAAATATAAACATAAACTTTAATGAAAACTCTCAGGAACATGGAACGCAATTCACCATTACGGTTACCAGACAAAGAATGAATGGACAGGGAGGAACTTAAATGCAAACACAGATGACTGATTAAATGAAGCACAGGTGATACAGATGACTAACTAAACACAGCTGAACAGAACTAGACTAAACAGACAAGTGGCGGGAAACTAAGACAAAGGAACACGTGACAGAATGAAAACAACCAAATCAGACTAAACATGTAAGGGTATATTTACACGACACCGCTTTCAACTGAAACCGGAAAATATATGTGTTTTAGCCGTTCATTTACACAGCAGCGGCGTTTTTGGGATCTGAAAACGCAGGCGTTTTAAAACGGGTTTCAAAGTGCAAGGTTTTGTTTTGTCATGTGCATGTTTATTAACTGTTCACGCATGCAGATTAGGGTACAATGGGGCTAAAGGCACACCTTAAGAAAAATGTGCTTTTAATTACTCCTATGATTTCAGAAAAAAGACATGTTTGTATAGAACATTTATGGAGCAATTTTGTGTGAAAATAAATCATAAAAGTGGTTTATTTTGTTTAAAAATCGTATAAATGTATGAGGTGTATGAGACACACGGGGCAAAAAATAGTATTGATACAAATATTTTAGATAAAATAATGTTTTTTATTAATGTCTAAGTTAATATTTGTTCAAAACAATCACTTTAGCAAAGTTTGAACTATTTTTGGTTTATTTTCATAAATAAAATTAATATGGTAATATAGAAATATATTTTTCAAATATAGAAACAAAGTAGCCTAATTTTAAAATGTTCAGTTACAATAAATTATATTTTATTATATGATATGATTAATATATTATCTTGATGGAGGTCAAGTGAAGTCACGTTCATTTATATAGCACTTTTCACAATACAGATTGTTTCAAAGCAGCTTTACAGAGATAATAGGAAATTAATGGAAGAGAGATTGTTTTGGCTGTAGCCTACATCAGCTCTAAAAAACGTTATTTTCCATGCAGCTAAAGTAGTTTTTGATTGATTCATTTCTGTTGTCATTACAACAATCATTAGTTATTTACTTTGTGGCCACTTACGCGACACCATTTTCAACTAAAACATAAAACTCTCATCGCGTTCCAGCCACTCATCCGCATGGCAGCTTGAGAACACAAAGCCTGAAACAGGTTCTGAAATGGTTTTGAAACCATACCGTTATCATCTTTGTGTAAACTTAAAAAACGTTAATCTGTGAGAACGGTGACGGCAGGCGCGTTGTGTTTCTGGGTGGGGTGGGTTGTTGTGGGTGTGGAGGGCTGCTCTGTGAGGCTTCGCTTCTCAACCCCATGGCAGGTCCCATGGCATGAAATTTTCATTTTATGAGGTTTTTCAACATTAATATGAGTTCCCCTAGCCTGAATATTGTCCCCAAGTGGATAGAAATGTTGATCGGTGTAAACCCGAGTTCTGGCTGTCTCTCTCTGCCTTTGAGAAAATGACAGGCCAGACGAGCCAATCCTGAAGTCTCCTGTTTTGACGTCCAAGCAGGAACGGTTATCTCCCTTTCCTCCGCCCAGAGAATTTGGCACGCCCATGCAAACGCTCGAGAGATCATTCCTTGTGAACGAGTGAATGCAGGCAGTTTCTCAGTGTTTGGATGTACAAATGAAAACAGAAGTCTTTTTTCAGTTCCTTCTGATCTGTGATCAGTAATTTCTGATGTGTAGCTAATTATTTATTATTCGTGCACACAATGCGGCTTCTCTCTCTCCAGACAGAACAGTGTTTTCGTGTTTTCTATCTTGTGAGTCAGTGTTTTTGTACGTCCTCGTCGCGTCTACCGGTTCTAAAATGTGCATACAGTCGTAAGTTTCTGCTCAACATCGGCCTCACACACGCCGAAGCTCGGGCTGCACTGGCCGTTGGCCTTCAACATCCCCGACCCCCAGTACTGCATCTGGCCCACAGCGGAGGCACCAAACGCGGCGTGAGATTAAGCAGAAGGGGGGTAAGTTAAGCGTGAGCATATTCGGGCTAGCCAGCCTAGCCCCACAATAAACTGGATTACATTCGATTACTGCTGTTGTGTCTTTGTTTGCGCTGTGTACTCAACGCGCGTCACTGACGCTTTTATTTTATTTAAAAAATAATGCTATTATCAACATTTACTTTTAACTTGTTCATCTCGACAGCTGTAATGGTACATTGCATGTGTTACACAGTTGGTAATAATGATGAAGACGGACTCGGTGTGACTGGGACTCGTGTTTATTCAGAACTCTCAGATACAAACACAATAAACTCGCGCTGACTCGCACTGACAGCGCTCTCATAACTCAGTAGGTACTATAAATAACTTTGTTAGCGATCACTGAGCTCCGTCTCTGGTATGTTAGTGATGTCCGGTTCGCGAACGATCTTTCTTTTGAACCTGTTCTTTTTAGTGAACCGAATCAGTTCACCAAATCGGACTGAATCATTCTAGATGTCAGCCAATCACAACAGTGGGCGTTTTTACTGAAGTCTCACAGCAGACACGACTCTTGAAGCAGGGCATTCAGCCACAGGGCAAACAGCAGTATTGAAAAAATGCCTTTTATTTCTAAATTATGACATTTTATGATGTAAAAGTCATACTAACAATATAAGTACACCTCAGGAAACATTATAAAATAATAGAAAAATGCCATGCCATGGGACCTTTAAAAGCTTTATTAGTTTTCTTTTGTTCTTTGAAGAGAACCCTTATTGATTGAGTTTTTACTGTGGTAACTGGCTCCTACGACGAGAGAACTCTTTTGCTTTGTAAGTCAATATCTGTTTGTATTTACTTTTGTTATGGTCTTTTATTTACCAAGTTTTAATTGTTAATTCTTTGGGGAAAGGATTATAGAGAGGTGGGTGCCATTTGCTTTATACTCTGTTTAGGTTAGTTAGGGAGTGTATTTGTATTGTACTTTTGTTTTCTATTGTAGTTTCGATAGTTTCTCCCTAGTATTTAGAGGGTTTATGTTTGTTGTTTTGGCCTTGACCCCTCTTGAAGCCTCAATCCTCCCATATTTGAAATAAAAGAGCTGATTGGTGCAGTGAGTTGTTCTCAGTTTTTTTGTTTGTTAAAGCATTGGGGTTGGGATCTGAACCTTGCTACCTTCACACATCACACCAATCTTATTCTGTTGCAAGTTCCTTTTAACCCTAGACTGAATAGGGACGTAACAATAGTACAGCATTTTTAGTCGTTTCCGATACATTTTTATAATGTTTTTATCTGTACAGAGGGAAGATGAAGTGAAGGAGGCCTTCAGGGGAGAGTTTAGCTGACATTTCAGGCCTGCATTGTGGTCATGTCTAGGCGCAGGTCCACTATCTGATCTGGATCCGGCAGAATACTGTAAACCTTGGGATAAACAGAGAGAATAATATTAGCATAGATGCCATTTTTCTTATGATGTAACAAAGAAGAATGGCATCTATGGTAATATTAGTCTCTCTATAATATTTTCATTATAAATATGGTGGTTATCTCTAAGGACACCCAACTTAATATATGATATTTACAATCTGAATCTAAACACATCATGTCAACAAATAGAAAAAAGGAAGCCGCTATTTATTATCATGTTAAATATGGTGCCTTTTACCCCAAAATACCATACTTTTACATATTCTTCCGTTATTGAAAAACTGTTGCTTTAATTACAGTGAACAAAACTGAAAATCATTAAGGGTGTACTAACACTTGGTTGCCTTGTACTGAGCCTGAGCGTCCCCACTCCCCCGCTGGCCTGCACTCACATTGCACTTCAGGGGTTACTTCAGCTTTGTATCAGTATAAACCCAGTAGTATATTCGAATTATCATACTTTCCCCCCTCATGTCCCCTTGAGACGAGAGAAATATGAGTAGTATGAAGCTGCAGACTCGGAGCCTGCTGCTGCTACAATCCCGCACCCAGAGTCCCGCATTCTCACTCAGACCCCTCGTTTTTTTGAGACAGCGCCTCCTATCAAATTGGATCGGGTAAACATCTTTGCAATGTGAAGGACTTAGGCCGAAACGTGAGTATCATCAATTTTATTTAACAAATTTATTTTTTAATCAAACCACTTTATAGTTCATCGATACACCAACATGAATAGCTCATTTAATATTTGTAAAGATAGTTTTTTCCCGAAAATATTTTTAACAGCTCAGCTAGCCTTTAACCTTGGACTTTTTGTAGACAAGCCATTGTAAAATCCGATTAAAATTAAGGTAGACCAATTAAATACATTGAGTGTGTTAATATCAAAGAATGTCATAATTAATTATTTAATCAGATTTACAGTTTGACCTTTTTTTTAAATTACCTTTTATCTTAAAACTATACATTTAATTAATTAATGTCAGATGGAGTAATTATTTTACTTTATATAATTTATGTAGCCTACTTAAATTAGTACTTATAAAACTTACATATTAAAATTAATCCATGTTAATTAAACTGATATTAAGTTGTTGATATGAAGGATCCTGCAAATGGTGAAATAACTGTATCTGAATATATAAATATTTGAATATATATATATATTATATGAATATAAATGTATATAATATGAATATGAAATATTTGAATAATGTATATAAAAACACACTTTTTGTTTGCCCCACAGGATGTTCTCAATGGGAAACCAAAGTGGTTCCCCCCAAAGCCACGTGTGCCAGTCTACATGGACAATGAGCACCAGCTAGCCATTCTGCACCTCAAAGCTCTGCTGGATAAATCTAAAACTAAACTGAACTTCACAGATGAAGTGTAGTTAATTTGTAGTTTTCTTTTTCCTGAGGTGGGCCCAGACATGTTTGTCAATTGGATTGTTTCTATTATTGCCATATATGCAATGTTGTATATGTTAATTAATTAATTTATTAATTTATATGGACAGGCCATCATTCATGGCCTATGTGAGATGCAGGCATTGTCCTGGCAGGAGGCTGAGGAGATGTTCCTCCGTGGCCTTACTTATCACCCTAGGTATGCTTGTAATTTGCATTTGCAAAAAATATATAATTTATTATTACACAATATTTTTGACAATGGCAGTTATTTTAGTGAAGTCGAGGAATTTGACAGAGCGATTGCCAAAGAATGAAAAAACAGTCACCTACCAGAAAGTTAAGTTATTATTTTACCTTATGCAATTGAAGATGAAAAGTAAAGTCAATAACAAAATTCTTTCTTACTTTTTTCTTTGCTTTGACCTTTTTACAGCAAGATGATGTTTAGGTGATCGTTAAATAAAGTACAGAATTGTTTATTATTGGTGTTTTGTCTATTCTTATTTGAGTTTAGCTTTGCATTGCATTCAAAATATCAAAAAACAGGTTTTGGAATGTTAGCATGGTATGTTAATTAGACCATTAGCATAGGTTGAACTGAAAGAAACATTGGAATTTGAATTTAAAAAACATTGAGGCAATATAATATCACACAATATTAATATTAATAATAAGATAGTTCAATCTGTAATTGTATCTCTTCCATCAGTAATTTTCTTAAAAACTACTGGGTAATTTGTTAGTCAGAGAACACAGTGTGTTTTTTGGCACATGCACTGAGCAGATATGTTATTTTGTCATTATTTTGTGTGAATTTATTTGGAAAACTTTAAAAGAAGCGAGACCGTAATATTGCATCCGGAGTCTGAGAATGCGGGACTCTGTTTGCGGGTGTTTTACGATCTTCCGAACAGCAGGAGGCGCTGTCTGTGTTTAAAATGAAGTGGTGCAACGACTCGATTTAAAATAAAACCCATATCAACAAATCCTTTAAACTTTGCTTAATTTAATCCTTATTGGTGCAACTCACTCTATAGTGTTTTTCACGTTAAGCGTTTTAAAAACGTACCGCTGTTTTCAGTGATTGAAATACTGCAGCAGGTGCTGTATATGGATCATAAGTGACCAAAACGTGCATATTGTTCACATATTTTTGTTTTAAGATGGAAATTTGACAGGCTTGTGCTGCCGTTTTATGGAGTTCTATGGCGGTTTTGCCCTCCAAGGCTCCGCGACAGTCACGTGACTGAAAACTATCGATAGTGATTTAGAGGAAAATAAAATCAAAGGGGCCTTTTACCCCCTGGAGCCTTTAGCCCTGTTGTACCCTACATGTTTACGAGGTGTTTCTTGACAAAATGACAACTTCTGGCATGCATAATACAGCCTTTTTATAATTTTTGCAGATTGTGTGAACGGGTGTGTTTTTAGTACATTGTTATCGTATAAACATACCCTAAAAAGATAACTAAAAGAGATAACTAAACAGGTGAACGTAATCCAATCAGAATCCATAGAAACTAACTAGCAAAGAGAACTCAGGAAAAGCACATTTTAGGATGGATATTATCAAGCTCCCAAAAAATGGGGTGAAATATTTTTTTCCCCAAAAAATAAAAATTCATGCCATAGGGGGTTAAACTCAGTTGATGGTACAATAATCTTGACTTCTTAAAGCCAAAATATGAGTTCCAATGATGCATTTGCCATGAAAATAAATGGGGCCAGTCTGTGAAAATAAATTAACCATTCGGTTACACTTTATTTTAAGGTGACATAGTTACATTGTACTTACCCAGATACGTACTGAGTAATATTAATTAACAACATTTACTTACTACAGAGTAGGGTTAGGGTTTGTGGTTACGCTTTATTTTAAGGTGTCTTTGTTACACTGTAACTACACATTTAAGTACAGAGTAATATTAAGTAACTACATGTACTTACTATAGGGTTAGGATTAGGGTTAGTTGCATGTAATTATACATAATTTATGGTTATTACATGTAACATATGTAACAATGACACTATAAAATGAAGTGTTACCCGTTTAGGGTTAGTAATTATGCATAAATTAGTACATGTAGTAATGTGAAAATACATCACCTTAGATTAAAGTTTTACCAACCATTCACACACTCACTTTTTTATTTATATACAATAAGACAACAATACATATGTAAACATGATTTTAGTGTGGGAAAAAAGCACATATTCTGTGTTAAGTTGTATAGAATTGTGCCATGACAACATAACAGCTAAAAAAATGAAAGTTGTAAAGTAACAACTTTACAATTGATTTAATTAAGAGTTTGAACTGAATAATCAATGTAAATGTTTTTAAAATAATAAACTTCACATTTCTGCTGTATAATCCTCCAAAAATGGCCCCATTCACATCCAGTGTTTCATTGTAACCAAAAACATTAAAGCCAAAACAGCAGTCCTGAAAATTTTTACCAAAGAATTATTTTTATCTGAAAATAAATGTTTGTTGATCCGTAGTGCTGCATATAACCCTGACAAAGAATAAGAAGAAAATAACAGCTTTGCATACCTCTGTTCCGTTTGCTCCATCTGCTCATCTGTCAAGAAATCTGTTTCCATGTCCTTATCTAAAGTGCTCTGGCAAACAAAGAAACTGAAATGTAGCTTTGATTTAAATGCATATCGTCTCAAATAAAAGGATTATTGCTCATTTTTAAAAGGAAAGAATATGGGGATTTAGTCTGAAATGTTCTGAAGTCAGTCATGAGGGAACCTGACACCAGCGTAACTCCACCTGACTGCAGGTTATTTACCACATCCTCCCTCTCTCAAGCTCCCATTATCTGTGGGCATCGGAGGACTCATGGACATTAATGATTGTAATGTTTGATCATCTCTGATTGACAGGTGTCATTTCAGTTTTCGCTTCATAAAATCACATCAGTAAAATCGTAATGGAATTATTGGATGTTTTTTTTAGAGACATTGCACATTAATATGTATCCGGTCTTGTGTAGAATGCATATGGAAGCAGATATAAAGAACTCATTTTACAAATGAATTTGTGCACATTAATCTGATTAGGAGTATTTATAAAAGGCACTTACCTGATTTTGAATGTCCATTCTGTGTGCTGCACCTCTCTGACCTACTTGTCTTCCTTCTTACTCGCTGTGCACCTTTATCTTCCACTCAGCATTGTTCTTCAATAATGCAGCACTTCTATGGTTTCTCCTTCCGTGACTTCAAGTTTCCTTTGGTGTGATCATACACCTCCCATCAGTCCTCACATCTAATTAGATTTCTTAAGTGTTGCTGTCCTCATGCTTGAATAAGTCATAAGAACTATCAAAGCAATAACATACTGTTTTTTGTTACATGTTCAAAACTTGTTACTACATTTATTCATTTAAATGTAAATTGGCCTATATTTTAGAACAACATACATTTGTTTGGAACAAATGTTAGCAAAATATAAAATACAAACATATAAATAAAAATACTTTTATTCTTCATGTTCCTCCTAACTCCAGAGTTTTAGATTTGTGATCAAACTATTTACATGATTAAAGTTCTCAGGTTTTACTACAGAGTGTTTTCGTACATTTTGTTTCAACAAGTATAAATTACAGGTTTACTACATGTTTAAAATAAAAAAAATAAAAACCTGTACTTGCATACTGTACTTTTTGTACTTTATAGTACACCTATTTCAGTGTGTTGAATTTAGGGCTGCACAATATATCGAAATATCGCAAATGTACATATCGCAATATGTATATCGTAACGGCACGCAATATCTGAATGATTTTAATAAGCTACTTCAACATTGTGAAAAGTAAGTTTTAGGTCGACACATATAGCAGAGAATAGACTGGGCACACGACTATTACTTATGTGACTTACTTGACATTAAAAAGAGTTATTAAACACAATAACTTGCGAAAAACAACTCCTTGCAGTCTCGCGCTGTCTGACACACACACCGAAACATGCGCACAAGCCGCCTCTCTGAAAGCGTGTGATCCCTTCAGTTCTGTTTCGTGTCTTGTTACACACTCGAACTGTCAAATACACACAGTTATGTCAAAATGGCTGTCTTGATGAGTATTCATGTAAACACAGTCGGTTATGCTTTAAGTGAACGATATCAGTTGGGGAAAGAAACCGAATGCTTGTTAATAGGATCCGTGCATTAGGTCTTAAAGTGACTGCCTGCTAATACAGTAAACCAGCTAATACAGTAAACCTGCCGCTGTCTGTCAAACAACAAAATAAAAAGAGAAAATCACTTGGTGCTCTTGGCTGAATAACCTTTGTAGCTTTATTATGTATCAGTGTATATTTAATGTTAATTCATGTGAAGACTTAAAATTAAGATAACAAAAATAATCGTCCAACCCTAGTTCAGGTGTCTTTGTTTACCTGGATGTTCCTGATGTTAAGTTTTAGGTTGATATAACTATTTATTAGTCAAGTAAAGAGTTTTTGGTATTTAAATATTGGCATTACAATTTTTGTTTGTTTACATTGATGTTAAAATTATATTGTCAGATTTGTGACATACATTTTTGCTAAAACACTGCTGGTCACTTTCAGAAGTTATAGCGATGCTTTGTTTTTAAATCATTTTAAAAATATAGTTTAAATACATTTTACACACTTAAAGCAATACCATATAGAATATTGCATTATTTAACAAGGTATTGCATATCGCATTTTTCTTCAGTATCGCACATCCCTAGTTGAATTCCATTTTAATGACAACCAAATTTAATTCTGGTAACACTTTATTTTAACGTGTCCTTGTTACACGTTACATGTATTTGCTATGGTAATAACAGTAAATTATGCATAATTACTAGGGGTGGTCCAATTTGCCTTTTTCACCTCCGATACCGATTCTGATACCTGAAATTCAGTATTGGACGATACAGAGTACCGATCCGATACTAGAATACAAATTTTACAAAAAACAGTGCTGAATTAAATCATTAACTGCAATGCCTCTATTGCCTCACTGTGTGTAAAAGACTGGGATCATTATTTTGTGCAAGGCATCAGGCTTAACTTAAACATTCTTAACTTTGTAAAACAAAATACAGACACCATTGTAGTGAATTATTTATTAAATAATTGTGCACCAGAGCAACAACTGTAAATAAACCAATAGCTTTAATAGGTTGGTAGACATTTAAAACAGGAGTCCGGCTGCCTCAGAGTTTGGCTCCACCTTGACTTTTCGACCCATCAGCTCCACCATGGTATGTCATTCCTTCTGCTTAAAAGGGGGTGGTAACACACACAGTTTCAGCCAATCTCATGTTAATCTTGAGTACCCTACAGAGTAGTATTGCATCCTTCATATCTCAAAAAAGTCTTTAGTTTTATTCGATTTTTAAAAAACAGATAAGCTGTACCGACTATTTCCGGAAAAAGCATAGCTCCGGGAGGAGTATATACAAAATAAAATGTACACAAACATGTCCCTGCACTTGATACAGAATCACTGATGAACACCTTTGGTTTTAATGAGAAAAAAAACGATGGTGGATTTAAACTGAAATCTGAAAAAACTGAACCTCAGACACGCTCGCGGACAAAAGCTCTACCACTGGACCTCCGAAACACACAAGGATTTCTTGCGAATCTATGTGAAGAATCTCGGGACTGACAATATTGTATTATGCTATAGTTAGTAGATGTAATGTTAAGTATGAAACTATCATGTTAAACATGACTTCTCATGACTTCCCCCACTCACTCGCTTTTTAAAACAAAGTTACACCACTGCATCGCATTATCCATGGATAACTTTCGATTCATTACACGTTCGTGTTGTTTACATTATATACACTTACGTGCCGATTGCCAACAAGACATAGACATTTGATGCATTTTACTCACCACCTGCAACGATCTGCAAATCCAACGGGCCTTGCTTATAAAACATTCATCACCAAAAATGCCAGGAACACACTTGAAAAATAAACTGAATCCACTGTTCCCTTGATGCTGAACAAGGTTATCTTTCCCTCACAACCAAAAACATACTTCTTTGGTGACATTGTTAAAAAATCCTTCTCGACTTACATTACCCGAATGATGGGGGTGCTCTCGCTCTTGCTCTGGTTGGTGTGTGTGTGCGCGCTTTCGGGGAGAAGTGTCTATACAAGGATTTTCCGTCCTCTATTACGACATACAGGGCCATACTCTAAAAAAAACGTTCCGAAAATTGTAATAAACCGGAAGGCACAGAAATACTCCGTCATATGTCCAACTCATTTTTTTTTTTACTTTGGCCACGTTTAGCATGGGAATCCAACTCTTTAACATTGTAAAAACTCAGAATGCATGAAATAGCATTAGTTAAAAATATGGAGTTGGCCCACCCTTTGCAGCTATAAAAGCTTCAACTCTTCTGGGAAGGCTTTCCACAAGGTTTAGAAGTGTGTTTGCCAAAATCATGTCAAAATCATTGTTGAGATTCATATGCTGATTCTTGATGTCTGTATGTGTCTACAAGAAATTCCCACAATGTATTTAAAAATCTAAATTCAGAATGACTGATCTGTTGCAAAAAAAAAAAAATTGTAAATATAATATATAATATTCATATATAATCACTTTTGAATAAAGTAATGAACTACGCCCCATTATAATGCTGTTATCTAGATCACCTGATCATTGGTTTTGGCTTTTTTAAAAAACAAATTATGTGTTTTGTTAAACACTGTTACAAAGACCACAAACTCACATAAAATGTCAAGAGTCAAACTGCCCAACTAAAGGTAACGCTCATCACCAAAATGGCGACCAAACATGAGAATGAGAATATAAATACATTTAGACCACTTAACTTATTGATCGTTATCTTAATTCTTATTGAATTAAGCATTTTGCCATGTCCAGGTTGTTATAGCCATATCACCTCTTCCAAGATCAGATCTCCAAAGTTTATGAACACAGAAATTAACCCACTGGCATGTAATTGTGAAAGGAAATGTGGATAGTAATATACTTCCAAAAGATAATGCGCATATTTTGTGATGGAGGGATTGGTTGTTTTTCACCTGTCAATCAAAGAGCCTAGATTCTGATTGGTTGCATGCATTGTTTATTATTGTATTTGCCATGTTGTTAGTTTTTTTTAAGTAGGGTGAATATCACAACTTCATTAATAGCTTGTTGTTTAGAAACATAAGGGTTGCACTGTGACAATTTCAATATCTTTTAAATGATTTTATTAATTTTATTACATTAATTTGTATTAAATGTATTTAATTAAAATTAAGTTTAAATTATTAAAATTAAAATAACTTTAATTAATTAAAATTAATATAACAAATACTAAATACTACCATGATGTATTAATATTTGACTTTTAATACTTGATTTTTTTCCACATTGCAGTATTGACTGACAATATATTTTCACATTACAGTAATGAGAATATGCCAAAAGTTTATGTGTAAATGTAATGAAAAGAATGTCACAATGCAAAAAAAAAAAAAAAAAAAAAAAAAATCCAAACAGGATTAATTTATTTTAAATTGTAAAATGTTAATATACTTTCTGGCTTTATGATGAAATATGACAGGCTTTTTTCATTACTTTCTTTCATGTTGTATTACTGTGGTTGTGTTTTGCATATCTTTATTGATATTATGCTGTGCATAGAAGAAAAAATCTAAATCTGAAAATAATACAAAGCACATGACACATGTGAACATCTACAGTGCTTGTTTAGATAGGATGGCTCGTCTTCAAGTGATTATTTCAGTCAGAGATTCAGATCTTTCAATCCAAGGTTGTGTTGTCTCTCCCCTGGGCAGTTGCTGGCCATGGGTGGGGCTCTGGGGGCAGTTTGGATGGGTGGAGGACTGAGAACATGTATTGACCCAAAAGATCTGGAGGGTTCTTGTTGAACAGCCTGGAGTATACCATAAAAAAGAAAGAACATCACAAACTGGTCTTTCACTGATTCTGATGCTTTTTGCTTTGGCTTATTCAAACACTTTTTGACTTTCTCAGTTAGTGTAAATCTCAATTGGGGTTCAGAGTATTTACTTTTTCCAATATTAATTTCCCACATGTCTAGTACAATTATGTTTACATAATAGTAAACAGTTCGACAACAAACACACCGCACAACACAGCTGTACAGGGGTGCATTTCCCGTACAAAGACGTAACTCGCTGTTTAACTACCATAGTACAATGCATCGTTGAAGAAATCAACTAGCTAGTCACGACTGTTTCCCGAAAACGTATTGTCGCAAATTTGTCGTTCAACCACGTTTAATGATGTCATGCAGGTGGTGGAGTATTAACTTCTTTTATTTAATCAGTTTGATACCGAATTCATGCTAGATTTTTTGATTTAAATTACAGACATGGCATCTGAGGAGTAATTCAAATTGTTTTCTAGGAAAAAAATCTAAATGAAGTGAATTTTTGCTTAAAACGAGCAAAATTATCTGCCAATGGGGTGAGAAAAATAATCTAATTTCTGTTTGGGACAGAAGCCAGAAACAAGATTTCAATGAGAAACAAGATTATTTTTCTCACCCCATTGTGGTGAGAATTAAAAAAAACAAACAAAAAAAAAAAAAAACTCGGGCCTAATGTTACACACAGAATAATGTTGTAGAGTTAGTAACATTACTTTTACTTTTAGTCACTCTCCAGCAATGCAAACCACCCACCATTGGTTGAAAGATTTCACATTTGACCTCTACAGGAACTTTGATCTCCAGTCCGTCGTCAGCAGTGATGTGTGACCCAGTGCAAAACCCCTTGTGCTTTAGCCAGTAGAAAGAACGGTTACTACACTTATACTTTTAGTGGCAACGGCAATATAAAAGTAAGTTTAAAGAGTTTTATTAATATCTATTGTAGTTTAAAACTTGTTTTATCTTGTAATATTGGCTTGTCATTAATTGAACTGAAATGAGTGCTTACAGCTGACTCTGAATCCTTCAGCAGGCATTGTGTGGGGTCAGTGTCAGTAGTGTTTTTCTTGCAGTCAGTCTCTTGAATGGTGAACTCCACAAAGTAAGACGGACCCACAACCCACTGCAAAACACACAATATACATCTCCTGCCATGTGTGAGGTACAGAGCCACTCGATCGATTGATTTATTGACATACCTGCATGCTGGCGGCTGTTATATTCAGAAGAGCAAAGAAATGTGGGAAAGCGTTCTCTTTGTTAAATTTCTGCAGGGCCAGCTTTGTGGTCTCAGTTATAATTGGATCATCTAACCGTTCTGCAGTTGGACAGTCGGGGCAAGTGTTTATTATAGCTTGAGCTGCCACTGTAAAACAGTGAGGAGAAGTCAGCATTTTACAAAGTACATGTTCTATATTATTATGTCTTTGGGGGGAAAAAGCATTATATAAAGCCAGCTAGTCATTACTGTTAATAATGTAACAAATCCAAGTATTTTTTTCTGTGGACTAGTTAGATAACACAGTTAGATAACATGCTTTCCTCTAGGTTTTCTCTCATACAGCTCTTTGTGTCTTCTGTGTAACGTTTTCATTTTCATGAATCTAGGCATCTAATCAAAGTGTTTTTTTCTCAACATACATATAAAAATGAATGCTGAAGTCTTCCAGAGCCATGTTTAGTAGCTGCGTCAATAATGAAATATAAAATGTAGTGGTCATTATCTAAAAATATTTGTATAACTTAATGACCAATCAGAATAAAGTATTCCTGAGAGTAATAAAATGTGTACCATTATAAATGTTCCAGGTTCATTACAATTTTTAAAGGCAAGTTTTCGATTACCACAGAAATAATTTCAGCTCATCCCTCAAATTTACGAATATGATAACTCCTTTGCTTCGTGTGAAAGTAGTCTCACACCAACATTTTAAGTAACTTTAAAGAGCAAATGGCATAAGAATTCATTTAAACCTTTTGACAAAAATATGAGCAGCATGTTTCTGCAACTCTCCGCAAGACATTTCTAAGATGTGACATAATTATTTTCTGTGGTAATGGACAGAAGATTTAAGTAAGCATGGTTAAATGCAGATACAGCAGACCTTGTTGGATGGTGCAGTTGTAATTCTGAACTTTGATGGTGCTCTGAAGGGAAACAGATGCATCACATGTTCCGAACACCTAATGTAGTTTAGATAACAGTAAACTCTTTGGTCAAACAGGATATAAATATGTACCCAAGTATAATATTGCACATACTAAAGCAATTGACAGTTCTATCTAGAGTAAAATATGTACCGGTATACTACCAATCCCCTTAATATCACAGGATTTCCATTTTCTCCTGCTGATCACATGACATTGCGTTTCCAGAACATCTATCGTCAGCTGTAAATGACTCACGCCTTCTGCCTTTGTTAGAAGGAAACAAGATGACAATCAATATTTTTTCTGAATGTGGGTAAGTTTCATTAAAAAAGCAACACTTTGAACAAAATTAAGTTTTTGTTAAAGACAATGTCTGGATCGGATTCACACTGATGATCAAAGCATACATGATATAGATCGCTTCCATCAACACTCCCAAAGCTTCACAGTCCTATACCTCTTCATGGGTTCCACATTTAATAAATGCTGTTTAATGTTGATGATCATGTTTTACATTTGCGTAATCAATCTTCTATCGCTTCTTTCTGCTTCATCTTCGCCTGTGTTTTGATCTGGATATTCTGCACTCTTTCAGAAGATGTGTAATAGTGCCCCCCTACTGCATTACAGCGAAAACATTGCTGGAAAATTGCATCAATAGCAGGGAAAGAGTTAATGTTATCTTTATTGTTTGCGTCTTTTCAAAATTCAGTTGCATTTGTTGAAAAATGAAAATGTAATATTTTTCATATTTTAAAATATCTGATTATTTATTTATATTTTTTGGACATGGCAAGATGAATTAATATTCTTTGTCTTTTCAGATTTCAGTTCCAAAAATCTATATATTTTGTAAAATAAATTATAAATGCACTTTTTGGTCTTTATCTTATTATTTATTAATTTATTAATTTGGACATGGCATGGCTAATTCAGACTGTGTCTTTTCAGATTAATATGTCTGATTCCAAATGTCATAATATTTGTGAAAATACTTTTTGAAAAATACATTTTCATTGGTAAAGTTTCAAATGTTGCGACATGTAGATTTAGACACTCATGTATATAAAATGTGAGTATCTTCCATTCATTCCATACCTTTTTAAATTCTGTTTTGAAAAAAGAACAGAAACATGGTACAATACTGGGGCTTCTCACCATCTGCTAACAATTCTTCTTCTCACTGACTGCATGGCAAGCCTAAGTCAACTCAAAATGGACTTGAACTCAGGCTCTGACAGGTATCGGTTTATTTAGACTACTATGTTTTGGGGGATGTATTAGTTAGTATTGTGTTGGAATCTTCTGTAATTGCTATACAATGCATATTTTTGGAATATTTCACCATGTCTAAAGCATACAAGTCCCACCACTGTGGGCATCAATAAACTTTACTGTAGTCCACAATCACTCTTTTTGCTATATTCTAAAATATATTTTAATATGCCAGCAACTATGAACCCAAGAAGGAAAGAAGTGGGGGAAAAAAAAGATTGACTGAAAACAAACTAACTAATTGAAAATTAAATTATAAAATCAATATTGACACACTATTTTAGTGAATAATTCATCAAAAAATACATTACTTAATCAGAAAGACCAGTTTAATAGTTTACATATTGATATGGAAGACACAAGGTGTAAATATGTCAATACTATGTTATTTATTTTGGCTATACTTTATTTCGATAGTCCACTTTAGACATTCTACTAACTATAACTTTGCAACTACATGTCAACTTATTCTAACAGTCTACTAACAATCTACTACAGTCTATTGAGAGTTTGTTGACATGTAGTAATTACTTAAAGTTAGAATGTATAAAGTGGACCATCAAAATAAAGTGTTAACTTTATTTTTACTTGATGGCAACTTTACTTGACATACACTTTTTTCCCCAAGATTTAATCCAAGATCCTTGTTCGCAACTGATCCATTTGCCTTTTTCATACAAGAACCTATTCAAATGCATCCATAATAATGAAAATGACTTCTATATCAACACACTCACCTTTATGTCTTGTTTGACATCATAAAGTCGGTTGAGTGTAAGGATATACCCTTCCTGTCTGTCTGCATTTATCTTCTCTAAGGTCTCCTCCACTGCCTTCACCACAGCTGCGTTTTGGCATTCAGCTGGCATGGAGGAGGTGCTGCCATGTTGCCAGAACCCACACAAGAACAAGACCAAGAGGAAAGACTGCATCCTCATCTCCAGATTCCTCGCACCCTTGTGCTAGAGAGCTGTCAAAGGCATGGCAGATGAGAATACAGTTAAACTCTTACGCAAAACACTGAACTTTCAACTGCAGCTATAAGCAAACAGTTTTTATCTGCTACTGCTCTATATGCTCCTGTCTGCTTACTAGTAAACAGTGATGCAATACAGGTCGAAACTACAGAACTGAAGACTCTGCGGCCCTCTTTACACCAGGCAATAATGTGTTTCATATCCGGAGCGTATTTGGATTTTCTCTAGCTCGATTGAATGGCAAATCTTCTTCGTAGTGATCTTCGTAGTGATACAAATCCCACTTGCCCAAAAACAACAAACAAACACCACAATTACATTAACAATTGTGTTGACCAAAATATTTTCTATTGCATTGCTCTTCTTTATGAATGTTCTGTCTGCAACAAATGAGGATTAGAAGTGAAGAAAATATGAGAAAAAGTTATGAACATCTGCCTGCTGGTTCTGGAGAATTCCACCGCTGGGATTATCCTAGGGCGTCCTTGGCTAATTTCTCACAACCCCATCCTGTCCTGGTCCAACGGTGAAGTCCTCAAGTGGGGCAGGGAATGCTTCCCGAGATGTTTCCCTCAACTTTCTCAACCTGTCACCTCCAACGTTCCTGTGATGCCTTTGAACTCCCCATCAATTGAAAGCCCTGTCAAGAAGCAGTCTATTGATATCCCTGACTGCTACGCCCCCTTCAGTGACGTGTTTTGCCCGAAACAAGCCTCCCAATTATCACCACATCGACCATGGGACTGTGCCATCAACCTCCTTCTGGGTGAGCAAAGTATATTCTCTTTCCATACCCGAACAGAAGGCAATGAAGGTGTATATTGAGGAGGCTTTACAGCAATGTTACATCCGTCCATCTACCTCCCCTGCTGCTTCTAGCTTCTTTTTCATGGCAAAAAAGGATGGAGACTTTCGGCCTTGCATTGATTACCGTGCACTCACCTAATTACCATCAAGCTCCGTTACCCCCTTCCTCTCATCCCTACAGCTCTGGAGCAACTTCGTGAAGAACTTCAACGATTTCTGGGATTCTCAAACTTCTAACGACGCTTCATCAAGGATTATAGTTCCATAACTTACCATAACTTAACTCCACTTACCAGTCTCCTCAAAGGCAAGCCCAAGTCTCTGTCCAGGACTTCAGAAGCCAACGTAGCCATGAAAACTCTCCAAGAAGCCTTTACATCTGTGCCACTCCTAGTCCATCCTGATCCTAATCGTCCTTTCATCGTGGAAGTCCTCCACTTCTGGAGTAGGAGCGGTTCTATTCCAGCAGCAGGGGCAGCCTCCTCAACTCCATCCATGTGCCTTCTTCTCTAGGAAACTCATCCTGGCGGAGAATTACTATATTGGGAATCGAGAACTATTGGCCATCAAGCTCGCACTGGAGGAATTGAGGCATTGGTTAGAAGGTGCCCATCATACTTTCACTGTCCTCACTGATCACCACAATCTGAAATATCTGCGAGAAGCTAAAAGGTTAAACCCCAGACAAGCCAGGTTGGCCCTTTTCTTTACCCGATTCCAGTTTTCCATAACCTACCATCCAGGGACCAAGAATGTTAAAGCAGATGCTCTCTCCCATCTCCATGCTCCTGAAGAGACCCCTGAGAATCTGGAAAATATCCTCCCTTCCCTTACGTATTTGTGAGCCCTATTCTGTGGTCCCTTTAGGTGCTCAATATAAAGGAAAACTCCAGAAATTCAGAAAATGATCACCCACGAAAAGACCCTGTTTTACACTCAAATCGGAAGTGCAGATGAGTTTCTACTGACTCCCACTGCTACACTTCATCTTTTGATTGCCATGCAATTCTATGCATCTGCGTAAACCCTACAGTTCTACTTTCTAATTAATTAAGGAGCCGGGACTTATTAATTGGGGTGTTGTCCACCATTTCTTTTATTTTCACTAAATTATTTTCAATTTAATTTGGACTAGCATAGGGGCCCACTTTTGTTACAATGTGGGACTATCCCTTATGGGGGCTCTGATTGTATGAAGCCCCTCAAGGCTCTTTTGAAATGACCCTCAACACTGGAAACAAGTGTTCCTATTTGTTATGGTGATGTTTTGTTTAAAATTGTTCCAGTTTTGGTCTTGTTTAATGTTTGTTATTTGGGAGAGGTACTCCCCCACTAAGTCAGGCCATAGAAGAGGCGTAGCAATTTTAATATAACAAAAAGTATAATTTGATAATCTTTCAGAGGCCTCAGACAAGGAAGGGAGATATATAATAGTCTCAGCGAAAATAGATGATACTACCATAACACTATGTAACATTTATGCCCCCCACCCCTGGAAGTGATCTGCTTTGTATAGAAAATAATTTGATTTGATGAAATGAGTCAAAGGAATTGTCATGTGTTGCGGGATGAGTGGCATTTGTCTCAACCCAAAATTAGATTCATCAAAGAATTAGACCGCCACATCATTACATATAAAAATCAATGTCCTAATGACAGAGCTGGGCATACTAGATCTTTGGAGAGATTGTTACCCATCAGGCCATGATTATACTTTTTATTCATGTCCTCACAATGTATACTCAAGGATAGACAATTTTTTTGGTATTAAAAAGAGATCCCCATAGAATATAGAGATGTGACATTTCATTTATTGACGTTTCTGATCACGCACCTCTTTCTTGCACTACACATATTAGTGATAACCTGAGTAGAACACAGTGGAGGCTAATGAAGGAAGACTTAAAAATGTTTCTTGAAGAAAATTATAACAGGGAAGTTAACTCAGCTACAGTATGGGATGCCTCAAAAGCAGTCATTAGGGGGAGAGTTACCATATTGTTTCGAATATTAGAATGTTTTCTTCTTGGAAATGCATATGAAAAAAATGCAGCTGTTTTATATTCAGAGTCTAAACTTTTACATGTCAGTAATACACCTGCAATAATAGGGAGCACTTAATACATGTAAAACAACTCATTAAGCAGCCAAGAAATATGGTGTGTCAGAGTTTAAGAAGATTGCAAGCCCAAAAAGACGTTATTAAAAATGTTAACAGTCAAAGAAAAGCTTATCGCGGTTCTAAAAGCATCCACTTCAAAGAAACTGCCAGGAAAGTGTGTCAGTAGCCTACTTAGCGAAAAAAAAAATTATGGTCTGCAGAGCCATCATCCAGCTGAAGGCACTGAATATCACCAAAAGAGCTGAACTTACCCACCAGCAAGGCAACTAATTTCTTATTTCGGCTACATACTGACACACTTGTGTGTGTCGCTTTGATGTGGTGTAAGGGGCCATTCACAGAACTCGTTTTCCTTTCCAATGCACTATTATTCCATAGTTTTTCTATGTAAACACCTGCTAGAAGGATGTGTATAACCATTGCGCTTGCGTCCCTTGAATTTTGCAGCTTAAAAGCAAAAGCGTGTTCTGTGTGAACATCTAAGAATGATGCGGCCTAATGGATTAGCGCTTGCCCTCCGACTTCAGGAAGAAACTACTGTCTTTTCAGCGCTATGTGATCGACCTAAGGAAAAAACATTCATATCTACCCTAGATCAGATAGGTAATGCCGATCAAATAAATTTTGACATGCCAGAATTTGTCACTGTACATAAAAAGGTGAGAAATCAATATAGGGAAATCTACTAAATGAGAACTTCAGCTTATTTTTTTAAATATGCAATATGACAATTATTTTCAAATAAAGTATTTTATTTCACTGAGGAGCGAGAGGCAGGTCCGCTCCTATTGCTATCGCTCATTCACTCTGGCGTCCAATGAGCAATTGCGGTTTAGGTGCCTTTCCCTAATGAAATGGAATGATTGCAAATGTAGTTTCTGGCTTTGTTGTCCTACCTTGCATCTGACCTCAATGATAGATCCCCTGCTTGGCTTCATTCTAGCACTGATTACTGAACCATTCATGCTGTAAGATCTGCTCTAACGTTGGCCGTTTCGCTGGACTGCAATTCAGACACTGGCTAATCAGATCAAGGCTTGCTGTACAAATTTTGAGGAGAGAGAAGGTTAGTCAAGACCATGTAACACACCAAAGCTGACATGTGGGAAAATACCTTCTGAAATATGTGATGAATACAAGCTAAAATGTAAGGTATATGGAGACATTAGGGTCAACATTTGATTCCATGTTTCACTGGTAAACATTTATGGTTGTTTTTGACATTTTTTCTGTTATTCAGCTGTTGTTCTTACAGGTTGTGCAGAGGCTTTTTTTGTGGATTTATGAATGTCTATTTTCTCACCGTTGGATAAGTCAGGGTTCCAAACAAGACAGGCCGTTTCTGTTTCCTGCATACTGAAAAATGGTAAACGTCCATTTACCATCATATACAGCACAATGCCTAGATTCCAGACATTTGTTGGGATGGCGTGGAATTTGAGTCGTTTGAAGACCTCTGGAGGGCGGTACTCCATTGCTCCTGTAAGCAAGACATTTCATTTCCAATACATTTCTACTATAATACAATCAAAATAAAATGTAATACAAATGCTAGCTCACCTAAATATTGAGCACTGTTGTAGCCATCTCTATTAACTAGGTGCTCCAAAATGCATGTGTTCACCAGGATGTTGTTTGCATGGATGTCATTATGAAAAACGCAGTGGTCTGTGCAGTGCTGTACTGCCAGGACTAACTGCCGCATTAAGTGACGTGCGATTGGTTCACTCAGTTTATGACGATCATTGATGAACTCTCGCAAGACTTTGCACGGTTGAGGGTACTCCAAATGATGTTTTATAAACAAAGTTCGGGAGGAGCACGTTCAGATAATTGACACAGGTGGAGAGCAATCAGCTAATCATCAATAAGAGGTATATATACACGCAGCAGTCTTGCCTCTGTTCATTGACAGTTTTCCAGCAACCCTCCACCACCCCTTTTTCACCACTTTTATTCATCAACCACTTACATACACGGGGGGTACTTTGGGTTCGGGCCATATTCCGAGCTCGAAGCCCTCCCCCCGGACAGCACGCCAAATACGCATTTAAATTACTCTCCATAAATTATATGTAAGTGTGAACTCGTGAAAACGAGTGAGATGGCGTTGGGCTGATCAAACCACTCATACATTTCTATTATGTAGGGGCTTACTGGAGGACGCATCAGTTTTAGCATCATCGCCACTTCTGTAACCAGAGGTCTGGAAAAACCACACTAGACAACAAGAGAACAAAATGTTAGTTGGCTATAGATTTAAAGAATGCATGTTGTTGTATTTAAATGTACTTTATTGCTTTAGTTTTTTTATAAGTTATAAATATGGATTTTCTTTACAAAAGCACATCGCTCCACTTCAGAAGGCCTTTATTAACCCCCTGGAGGCGTATATATGACTTTTTTGATGGATGGATTGTTTTTTGGTCTTTACAAATGGTACCATTCACTTCCATTGATAGTTTTCACGTGTCGTCACACGCTTATAGGAACGCCCACCTGGAGGGCAAAACAAGGCTTTCCTCCATAGCCCGCCAGTCATTTTTACCAGGTTTGTAGTCAGTATTAATGCAGTTAGACAGTGATATTAAAATACCAAATTCAATATACACCTTATTGATGATGCATACTTTGTACAGGAAAGCAGATGAACACAAATATTATTGCAACACAAGGTTTCTCGTTAGGTGTTTTCCCCATTGAAACCCATTATAAAGAAAACGTGTTGCGTTCATATTCTGGGCTCATCTGCTCGCCTGTATATAGTATGCATCATCAAAATGGTGTAAACTGAATTTGATCTTTTAATTTCATTGTTTTAGTACATTACGGCACTTTAACGTGGGTTGAACAAATAAGGATTCTTTAGCCTGTCGTCAGTTCACCCTCCACTCTATAATTCTAAAGGGTTCACTGCATAATTAATCTGTGTTTAAAATGAAGTCTTGCAACAACTCGATTTCAAATAAAACCCATATCAACAAATACTAGATTAGCGTTAAACTTTGCCTAATTGAATCCTTATTGGTGCAACTCACCCTATAGTGTTTTTCATGTTAAGCGTTTTAAATACTGCAGCAGGTGCTGTATATGGATCATAAGTGCCCAAAACGTGCATCTTGTTCACATATTTTTGTTTTAAGATGGAAATTTGACAGGCTTGTGCTGCAGCTTCATGGAGTTCTATGGCGGTTTTGCCCTCCAAGGCTCTGCAACAGTCACGTGACTGAAAACTATGAATTATAAGGCTTGGAGGAGCCAGGATATTTTTTAACAAACCTCCGATTGTGTTTGGCTGAAATAAGTCATATACACCTAGGCTTGAGGGTGAGTAAATTATGGGATCATTTACATTTTTGGGTGAATAACCCTCTGCAATAATGCAATAAGCCATGAAAAAGAAGTCAATTTGGTACTCATGATCTGTTTGAGAGGTGGCTTTATGAGAGCGGCACTTATATAGATCAATGGTTTGCTCACTTTTGGTGTGAGCACGAAACCTGCAGGATTGAGTAAAATTATGCGCAATACAAGCACTATTCAACCGTGAGTGAGAGGAGGCGGGTGCGTGTCAATTCGCCATCGGAGAGAAGATAGCGAGAATGCACAGCATGGTATTGGTGTATAGATACTGCAGAAAATTGGAACCGTTACAAATATTTCCGTATCGATACATATCTTAATATCAATATTTCTGTCAGGACCACTATCGTCAAAGATGATTGATTGACTATTAGCATATAGTTTTGATAGCCGGTATGGTTCTGTTCTGGGCAAGAACTCCCTGCGCATCCATGCAGCCTAGCATGGATAAGAGCAGGGAGAGCAGCAATAACACCCTTAGGGTAAACAGAACAGAACCAACATAATGTATTGTAGATATCATTAATGTTGATATTAAATGTACAAAATAATTCAGGAATTTAGTCTGATTCAGGGGGAATTAGAATACCAAATCCTGACTGGACAAGAGGAGGAGCTGTGGATGGAGGAGGGTAAATGAGCTCTGGAGAAACACGATGATAGTACTGAAGGAGCTTATATATGAATGCTGTAATAGATGTTGTATTCCTATAGGTAGACGTGATCAGCTGACAGTCAGCTGATGCAAACTTGACTAACGTGACCTGCCAGAACTGACGCTACGCTGGATTTTTGACAACACTATTTCGCAGAGCAGTGGTAAATGTGACTGCACCTTAACTAAAAATATATTCTTAAAATTTTGTAAACTTACAATGAAAAGATGACGGCCACCCTCCCATTGGCGAATCATTTTGATGGCAACCTGAAAAAACAACAACAAAAAAAACATGATTCATTTTTCCCATATTCAAGTTTGGATCAATTGGAGATCAAAATGTTAAGTGAGAGTGTGTGCCTCTTGGCCATCGGATTTACGGATTCCTTTGAACACCCTGCCGACGCTTCCCAATCCCAGCATATTTTTCACCTCGTAGAAAGTGCGCAAAGATCCTGAAAAACACAAGAGGTTGCTAGTCCTTGTGTCTATAATAAATGTATATTTTAGTATTTACAGGGAGTGCAGAATTATTAGGCAAATGAGTATTTTGACCACATCATCCTCGTTATGCATGTTGTCTTACTCCAAGCTGTATAGGCTGGAAAGCCTACTACCAATTAAGCATATTAGGTGATGTGCATCTCTGTAATGAGAAGGGGTGTGGTCTAATGACATCAACACCCTATATCAGGTGTGCATAATTATTAGGCAACTTCCTTTCCTTTGGCAAAATGGGTCAAAAGAAGGACTTGACAGGCTCAGAAAAGTCAAAAATAGTGAGATATATTGCAGAGGGATGCAGCAGTCTTAAAATAGCCAAGCTTCTGAAGCGTGATCATCGAACAATCAAGCGTTTCATTCAAAATAGTCAACAGGGTCGCAAGAAGCGTGTGGAAAAACCAAGGCGCAAAATAACTGCCGTGAACTGAGAAAAGTCAAGCGTGCAGCTGCCAAGATGCCACTTGCCACCAGTTTGGCCATATTTCAGAGCTGCAACATCACTGGAGTGCCCAAAAGCACAAAGTGTGCAATACTCAGAGACATGGCCAAGGTAAGAAAGGCAGAAAGTCGACCACCACTGAACAAGACACACAAGCTGAAACGTCAAGACTGGGCCAAGAAATATCTCAAGACTGATTTTTCTAAGGTTTTATGGACTGATGAAATGAGAGTGAGTCTTGATGGGCCAGATGGATGGGCCCGTGGCTGGATTGGTAAAGGGCAGAGAGCTCCAGTCCGACTCAGACGCCAGCAAGGTGGAGGTGGAGTACTGGTTTGGGCTGGTATCATCAAAGATGAGCTTGTGGGGCCTTTTCGGGTTGAGGATGGAGTCAAGCTCAACTCCCAGTCCTACTGCCAGTTTCTGGAAGACACCTTCTTCAAGCAGTGGTACAGGAAGAAGTCTGCATCCTTCAAGAAAAACATGATTTTCATGCAGGACAATGCTCCATCACACGCGTCCAAGTACTCCACAGCGTGGCTGGCAAGAAAGGGTATAAAAGAAGAAAATCTAATGATATGGCCTCCTTGTTCACCTGATCTGAACCCCATTGAGAACCTGTGGTCCATCATCAAATGTGCGATTTACAAGGAGGGAAAACAGTACACCTCTCTGAACAGTGTCTGGGAGGCTGTGGTTGCTGCTGCACGCAATGTTGATGGTGAACAGATCAAAACACTGACAGAATCCATGGATGGCAGGCTTTTGAGTGTCCTTGCAAAGAAAGGTGGCTATATTGGTCACTGATTTGTTTTTGTTTGGTTTTTGAATGTCAGAAATGTATATTTGTGAATGTTGAGATGTTATATTGGTTTCACTGGTAAAAATAAATAATTGAAATGGGTATAAATTTGTTTTTTGTTAAGTTGCCTAATAATTATGCACAGTAATAGTCACCTGCACACACAGATATCCCCCTAAAATAGCTAAAACTAAAAACCACTTCCAAAAATATTCAGCTTTGATATTAATTAGTTTTTTGTGTTCATTGACAACATGGTTGTTGTTTAATTATTAATGTTGTAAAATGAATCCTCAAAAATACAACTTGCCTAATAATTCTGCACTCCCTGTATAACAACTCTGATGGCTGTATCAAAACAGACAAATAAAATCCATTAACAAATGTGTCTCTTAAACTCATAAACCTTATTAAACTTTGCTACAAGTAAACTATATTAAAATGAGGAATCAGAAATAAGGAAATATCAGAATTATAAGTAATAGTACTTAAAACAAATAAAATAGAAAATAAGAAACAGGGCAGAACTGACTGCAGACTCACCATTATTTGGCTCACAATCAGAAGGACCTGGGACAAGCGCTGGCTCGGGATTAGACTGATGTGGATTCGACTGTGGTGTAGGACACTCCATTCTTGTCCATCTGCAGAAGAGAGAAGGAAGCTTTACGGCATTCAAGAGGCCCTTGAAGAACATATGGATTCGGCTCCCCCTGCTGCCTCGAGTATGAACTTCTTAAAAGTAGAAAAACAGAGGAAAATATTAGAGACATGTCTGACCACAGATTAAAGTTAACATTAAATCAAAATTGACCATTCTTATTTTATTATGGAATATTGCATTATTTATTATAAATTATTTTTTCCATCATTATTTTTTTAAATAATGTTTAAATAATATCCTGGCGCAGGAGCAGGACAACCTGTCACTCATATGATATAGCAGCAATAGCAAACCACAACAATTCAATAAATTCCCGATGGACAAAATCAAGTCCCGTCCTACAGTTTTTCATGTCCGATTAGCCATTGTCATGACAAATCATGTCCTCTCTTGAAATCGGGTCTCCCAAACTGTCAGTTAATGATTTCACGTGTTTTACTCAATATACGTTACATACAGAGATTAAAGGTGAATGATTACTAACCCCTTAACTGTCACCCCCCTTTTTGAGAATGGACATGAATATGCACTATCCAAACCTACATGGTTATAATTCAAGAATGCTTTGGACATAAGTCCTAAATTTTGTCTTGTTTTAAAGAAGACACTCAGCTTATTATTGCTGAAGTGAAAGCCTCTCAAAAAAATGAAAGTATGAGTTATGGATGTTTAAATATACTGTAACGCAAATTCACTGTACTAAATATTTTTTATTTTATATCAAATATGTATTTTACAAAATACTTTTACTCTAAAAGTTCTATGAAATCAAAGCCATATGTGTGTAACCAAGTTGTGTTGATACCTATCACAAAAATTTAGATTTTGTTTAGGCGCTGTCCCAAAAATAACCGCAGAGTGACACATTCTATTGAATTTTAACAAATTAATACATTTCTGTCCATTTCTGTACACGGGAATTTCGAGGGGGGACGGAGTTCCAGTTGAAAAAAAAAAAAGGTTAGACAATATTCTACAATATTCTAGCCACATAAACGTAACATAATATATAATAATAAAAATGTAGCTGGATATTCTGTGATTATGGCTGCGCAATGTCGACTTTTGTTATTGGCCAATACCGGCAGACTGCTTCCAATGGAAATGCTTCTACATCAGTGAGTGCATGCTTGAGGTAAATTATCTGGAATGATGAACTGTGATTTTGACCAAAAACCCATTACTTTAACAGATGCCATACCAGAAACTTTGAAATGGATAAAGCTGTGTTAACGTACCTGAAATTAGCCTGTCTATAAATATAATAATAATAATACATAAATGGTCATCAAAAAATTATCCCGCCGTCTTGGTCTGCCCGAAAAGAGCTCTAATTTCCTTATATATCAGATCCAGAAATACATGCGAGATATACACAAAACACACACAAATGGCGACCCATGCTTGTCAAAATTGCAAATGCAATGAAAACACAGGCCAAGCATGTAATGATACCAGGTGGACATTTTAAAGGCAGACTAACAGGTCTTTGAGGGTCAGAATTCTAGCTGATAGACAGGTGTTCAAATACTTATTTGCAGCTGTATCATACAAATAAATAGTTAAAAAATGATATATTGTGATTTCTGGATTTTATTTTAGATTATGTCTCTCACAGTGGACATGCACCTACGATGACAATTTCAGACCCCTCCATGATTTCCAAGTGGGAGAACTTGCAAAATAGCAGGGTGTTCAAATACTTATTTTCCTCACTGTACATATACATTGATACTGAATCAAGATCAAAATCGATATTTGTGCAAATCCCTACAACCTGAACTTAAAAGTTGGCAACCCTGATAAAATTTGTCATGTTAAAGCTAAATAAAGTAGTTTTCTACTGCTAAACCACTGCTAAAAGTGATAAACATGTATAAGTATATGTTGTCTGAGCTGTAATAGAGCTGTCTGAGCTGTTTCCACTATATTCCAGAAAAGACTGGAAAAAAGATTTTTTGTGTGGATCATGTATGCAAGATTTATCCACTCCGAAGAGGGGGATGGCGCAACAAGCCGACACAAGAAACGGGGCTCCAGGCATTACTGGCCACTGGGGGCAAGTATGCGGGAACTGGGCACTGGGGGCATGCAACGGCGCGCTCAACTGGCGAGATGCCCGCGTACCCCTTGGCCTCCCCGCCATCCAGGGTGGTGAAGGCGGAGGTAAAGCAGGGTTTTCCACAACCGGGTTACCTCCTCATGCACCTCCGTGAAGAAAGGAACCAGGGCGGGATGCTGAGAACCAGCATGGGCCGCCCTGAGAAACCAATCATCCAACTGAGACGGCTCGGGACACTCGAGCTCGACCCGCTCGCTGGCCCGGGAAAGCATAGCTGCCAACTCGGGATCTGGCTCGGGCAACGCCACTCTCTCAGAAGGAGGCAATGCAGCCGAGTCATCATCTCCCGACGACAGCGCACCTTCTGATGCCGAGATCGACATCTAAGGTGCACCGAAAGACCGCCACGCTCTTCCGGCATCACCACAGGGTGCAGTGCGGAGAGAATAGGGACTGAAAGGGAACCAGAGATGTATTCGCTTTTAACTGTCACACATTTATCACCCATACACTTTCACTGTTAAATTGAATGCTGTATAGAGGTGGATGAACAATGTCTTTGCCATCATGTATTTTTGTTTTGTTTTGTTGTGTTTTGTCAATGTATATGTCACCATTAGGCCTATGTGTATCTTTTAATAGTAAATGAATGTTGTATGATTGTTGGCTGTCTTTATGTTAGTCTTATGTTACCTGCCTAGGGGCTGCAGATGAAAAGTAGTTATTTTTTACTAACCCTGGCATATTTACATGGTGTATTTTTATTCAACAATGTTCATGAATATGCATGATCCCTATTAAATAAACCAATAAATTAAAAACAATAAAAAAAAGAAGCCCAGTTAAGGATAGTAAGAGTCATTTTCAAGCACAAATATAACAAAACATCTGTAGTTAAAAATTCTGTATACAGTATAAACAGCTTGTGAAAATGAAAATATTAAATACAATTATAAAATGTTAAAATATTTGTTTTCATTGTGTGAGTTTTTTAACCCTAACTAACCCTAACTAAATCATAATAATTATTGGGCTAATGTTAGTAATAATATATAAGGAACCCACATTAATTAAAATAAAAATCTAAATGTATGTCCCCGTTTTTAATTATTGAGTTTTCAGCGATATTTTGGCCACTTAAATAGGGGGAAATGTCCCTGGTTTCCATTTCAGAAATCTAGTCACCTTACTTTAATAGGCCTAATCAGTAACATAATAAATAATAAAAGAAACCACCCAAAATCCAATTTCTTTGATAGACAGATATGAAATCCAATGTATGCTCAGCCACCCCATGCCATTATATTGCTGTTGTTCTATTCTTCCAGGAAGTCAGTAGCCTACATTTTACAATTATTTACAGATCCACGCACCAGTTTTCCAGCACTGTTTGTTTTGACTGACTAAATAAATCAATTCACAAACAGATTTTCGGCGGGCAAGTGAACTTACGGCTCACGGTGTTAATGATTTTGTGCTGATCGTCACAAGACTGTGAGGCATGTGATATTGATAAGACTATTAAAGACGTGCAGCATTGTGCGGATAATGTACAATGTTTTGATCGTGTCATATTGTTTTTCATCCAGGGGGCGCTCAACGGCTCAGGAAGCCGAGGCCGCCATTGTGCCCCATTCAAATCTATTTATGATTTTTTTTTTGTCCTGTGTAAAACATTTGAACGTGACCGCATATACTTTTTCAAATATTTTCATATTAGTTATTGGTTTCTGGCACATAAATTAAAATCTTCCCCACCATTCTCTATTTAAAAAAATTTATTGAAGCTACATACAAACGACTGTGATTGGTTCAGCCTAACCAGCGCTGAGAAAAGTAACAGATTTTCCGTGAACACGTTATGGTCTATATGTTGCTTCAACACTGGTGTAAACAATTTATTATTACCTAAATAATGACACCGAGAAACCCAAATATCGAATTAATTGAAAATACACAGTTATTAGTTAAAATAGTACATTCGTTATTTAATCCCATCGAATCGGACCAATGAGAGACAGCTTCCGGGACGCTAAACCACACCCACTTTAAACGGTTGTGTCATGCGAATTGTTATTCTGTCTGTCACTTGTTCAATGTTTATACACAACTCTTCCGTGATTCACAGACATGTAGACTACAGTCCGCGCCGCAGAAATGGTTCACGTCTATAACTGCCACCCGTTTGCGTCTCAGCACATCGTCGCGGCGGAGCAGGAGCCCGGGCTGGTGTGCTGCGGCGGCGGGGCGCTGTTCGTGGTGAGCGCCGGCGGCTGTAAGATCGAGGCGTTCAGTCTGCAGCGGGAGGGATGTCCGCTCATCTGCCGCTTCAGCAGCATGGGCTCTGTGCTCAGCATCCGCCACAGCACAGTGGGTCAGTCACTGACAGCACTACAGCAGACGTTGTTGGAATATATAAAACGATTGTGTGATTTCTAGTGTCTTTAAAGTACGTTACCATGTAAAAGAAGTAACGTTACACTTTGTTGCATACTTTTAAAGAGGACGAATTACATAAATGATATACTTTAAAAGAACATACTGCAAGTGTCTTAAAGTCTTAAAAAGTCGTAATTTGACCTTCCACAATTTAAGGCCTTAAAAATGTCTTAAATTGGACCAGAACGTCTTAAATTCAATATCATGGCAGTAAATTAGTGCTCAACTACTGCGATGCAGAAAACGTGGGCGGAATTGCAGAATTCATAAAAATAGATTTTACTGTATAATGCAGAATGTCACGGAATTTGTCATCATATAAGACAAAATCATATAAAGCAATAACGTCTCTTTATAAAATTTGAAATAAAGAGCTCGATTCATATGGATAAGTTTTACGATTTATTTTATTAACTTTCTGAAGCGTCAAAGTGGCGGTTGCTTAGACTGTCCATGGAGGGACAGAGATCTCTCAGATTTCATTAAAAATATCTTAATTTGTATTCTGAAGACGAATGAAAGTCAATACATTTTTATTTAACCATTAAAGCAGAGTCAATAACAGAATAAACTATAAATCAAAACAAAAAAATATATAACCGATTTCATAGGGCCTTAATTGCAAAATTAACTTGCATGTTATGCAATGAACATTACAAAAAATAATGTTCTTTCTCAGGACTTTTGTTTTCCAGTACAAATTCAAAACATCCTTAAATCAAGACACATTAACTTGAGATGAAAAATGAAGAAATAAGTCTTGTTTTCTGAGAAATTGAACACAATTAAGTGAGTTTATGCTTAAAACAAGAACAAATATCTGTCATTGGGTATGGAAATTCCTTATATTTGAATAAAATTGATTTTTATTAAAGGGGCTATATGCAACTTTTTCCCTAAAATAAACGTAACTATAGCCTTTTTATTTTACCATTTATGACTCAAACATCTCCTGATGAGCATACTGACACCTTGTCCGCTCACAGTGGGTGCACCTATAAGCCTGTATCCTATTTTTCATATTTTCTGACGGGTCGTCTTTTCCCGCGCTGTCTGCGGATGTGACGTCAAGCGCGTTCATGTTAAACGTTTCAGATCACTCTGCCTGCCACCGCTAGTCAGCGAGTAGCCTACACTCGCAAGCAGTGCAATGGATTTAACGAATACACAGAAGAGACCCAGGACAACTCGGACACCAACAGTAACTCCACAGAAGACTAAAAAAGTTAAACCCCTGACAAGTGGCCAAAAAAGGTCGAAGATTGAGAGAGACCGGCGCATTGCAAGGACTAGAGTGAACATCGGCTTCGCATTTGACTTCGCATATATATATATATATATATATATATATATATATATATATATATATATATATATATATATATATATATATATATATATATATAAACAAAAATAAATATGAATAGTGCATCAGTAATGTAAAGTCTTTTTGGGTGTCTAGAAAAGCGCTATATAAAACTGATGGATTATTTATTATATAGCCATGTAAAGCTACATTATATTGTTTGTTGTTTCTATATCTTAACAAAAAATAAGAGGTAAATGAAGATGTAAAGTGTGATGCATTTTATTTCACATAAGACATGTAGTCAATAAATATTGCTAAATAGTATTATGTATATGTGTCTTTCATACTTGGTGATAGTAAGCAACTTGTGTATAATAAGTGGTCAAGGACAGTGCTCAGTCGTCAAGGACAGTGCTCAGATTTGTGTTTTAATATTCTACGAAAGTTTCGGTCTGTGCGCCCTTCATCAGCGTGTATGCCAATGGCGAAATGGGTTTATTTATTTATTTAATGTATTAATTTTTTGTGTAGTTTGTCAGCTACACGTTTGACGTTTTGATAAGAGAACACTTATCTCAAACATTATATGTATTTGACTGTTCTTACCTCTGTAAACATAATGTTGACCTCCTTGCAGCAGATGACTTGTGAAGTGTACACGTACGAGCGCGCGCTGCGAGAGCGAGCAGAAATGAAGATCAGTTCTGTTTTTTGGCCACAGGTGTCAGTCGCGAGTTTAAATTTCAGAAAAACGCATATAGCCCCTTTAACCCACTGGCAGATATTTGTTTAAAAAAAAAAATCACTTTCGCAAGATCACAAGATTTCCCAAGATTTTTTATCTCAAACGTTAATCTATTTTTTGTAAAATTAATGAGTATTCTCAAACTTTGAAGTCTTAATAATAAAACTCATTGTGTGTTAGACATTTAAATTTAGAGAACATATTGAAGTGTTATGTTTCCTACAATTTATTCCTTACAGTGTAATTGCTCTTAAAAAGGTCTTAAATGTACCTTCATAAAACAGAAAACCCTGCATAAACCCTGTCAATGTTTGGACTCTTTAAGGCACAATATGTAAGATTTTTGGATTAAAATATCCAAAAACCGTTATATATTTTGTTGACTTCTGTACTTGCATTATCCCAAATGTTTCCAAGAATGTTTAAATCCAGAGAAATAAGCAATTTTAACCAGGATACGGACCATGTCTGTGTGTCACCTATCAATGACATCTTACCCGCGTTGCCCTGATTTGCGGTTTTATTTTGTAGAAACCATAGAAACACCAGAGACGCTTTAATATATGATGTGTTTTATTAGACAGGTGAGCAACTGTTTGGATACATTCATGGACAGAAAACGAATCATTGTTATACAGCTCAACACAGTTAATCTTCTTGTTCTTGATTTACCACAAGTACCATGTTTTACCATGCCTAATATCGACACGTTTTACCCCAAGGGGGCGATTTGATTGTTTAATTTTGTGTTATGAAAAGTGTGATTACCATGGTACAGTCTTTTCTAAAGTAAGTGTGTAATCATGTATTTGTTTTTTTTGTTTTTTGAGACTTGTGTTTGGCTGTTTTTGTTCTTAGGGGACTATCTAGTCACTATTGAGGAGAAGAACAAGGCCATTTATCTCAGGGCCTACACTAACTGGAGGTACCAGGCTGTCGAGAAGACTCGTGTTGGGGTGCGTCTGTTGGGTCACTTCCTGCGGGGCTCATCCTTCCGCGGAGCTCCCAAAGAGCAAATGGAGATAATTGAAATCCCTCTGTTTGAGCCGCCGCTGTGTATGGCATGTTGCAGTCTTACTGGTGAGAACGCTTACACTGAAAACAAACACAATCAACTCGCTTTTCCACAGTTTTCCAAGCTGCAGATTCAACACATTCACAGAAAAGAACAGCGATGGTTCTGACTTCAGTGATATTTTAGGATGTTACAATTGTTAAATACACATTCTGAGACATGAAATTAATAAATTAATAAAATGAAATGAATAAACTTTTGGCTTTCTGGTCGTGAGATACATGTAACTGAGTCCTCTGTTACTTTTAGGTGATCTTCTAGTGGGCTGTGCAAAGAGTTTGGTGATCTTCAGTCTGAAGCGACAGACGCTGAGCGAACACCTTTTTGTGCTGGACTTTGAGAGGGTTCTCATTCTTCACATCCAGGGCTGGAGCCCGTCTCAGGTGGCCTTCTGTGCTGGATACATAGCCCTTCAAACAGAGCTGGAGGTCCTGGTGGTGAAGCTCACCCAGCGGCAGAAGAGCAGCCAGGAGGCAGAGCAACACTCACTGCTACCAGAAGATATCATGACTGAAACCGGCTTAGATGAAGATGCAGGTATTACTACAAAAAATGTAGAAAGGCATCTTAAATACAATCAATCGAATACAAATCCAAGTCTTCTGATGAGACACGATGGCTTTATATGATGAACTCATTTACAATGCACATGCTGTAGTAAACACAGACGTTCAAATGCTTGCATGACATTTGAAAACAACATGAGAGTGAGTAAATGCAGAATTAACATTTTTGGATAAACCAACCATTTACAGTTTTGGAATAGTGATTTTGACACACTTTCTTGCGAACTGTGATTGATTGCATTGATCACCTGAAGTGCACGCGCTGGAACTCAAAGTAAAAGCGCAAACATTATTTAAATCACCATGTCATATTTAGTTTTAGTAGTATGATTATTCAAAGCATTTTAGATGGTTTATTCTTATAGTGCATTAATAGCTGGGGAGCATAGCGAGCACCGGGATGTGCGCACGTGGCTTGTCTGTAAAGATCCAACGAATGCCTGCATTGAAAGCGCGAGTAATGTGTGAGGAGTTTCATTGACATTACCATATTAAACTACTATATATACTGTTGAATAAAATGTATATTAATGCAGTGGGGGAATATTTGTGGGTCCTGATAATAATAAAATAATTATAATATTATGTTGATAACAATAAAGTAATAATAAAAAACCTCTCTTCTTTATTTTGGCTTAAAATATCATGATAGTATCGTATCTTGAGTTCAGTATCTTGATTTATATTGTAAAGTTACACCCCTACTCCTCTCCCATTGTTTCCTGTCTCTTTACTGTACTCATCTAATAAAGTAAAAATGCATTGTACACTTAAGTATTCAAAGTATACTCAAAGTATATTTTGCATTAATAAAAAACTGAAAATATTTTGGGTTTATCTAGACCATGGAAACCACTGATCTCTATGATCTACTTAGGCTTATGCTTAAATGTGTAATTTCCTCTCATTTCAATTTTTTTTCTTTTCTTTTAGAGATGAAAAAGGATGGATACAGCCCCCTGCATGAGCAAGAGGACTTCTTTCTGTTCCCTAAGCATCAGGAGATGTTGGGTAATGAAGCCCAGAAGTGTGGCGTCTCTTTAGTTCTGGAGTGGACTGGTATGGAGGCAGAGAGCAGAGGAAACATGAGCGTGGTTTACATCTTATTCAGGTATAATGAAGAGCTTAAGAAAATGAGCTTTCTGAATGTGATATGTTTGTTTGTCAGATGTCACCTCTCTAGTTTCCCCTTTCTAGGAGGTTTGCGCCTGATTTCTTCCAAGGTTGCAGTGTTGAGGAGACACACTTACATTCCCTACAGCTCCACCCCATGTTTACTGGTAAGTTCACGCAACGTTCACTCACACACATCCCTCTCTTTTGGACTGAATGCTTACTCCTACTGTCTAAACAGGTAAACAGGATGAAGCCTCCATCTCCAAAGGTGGGGAACCTACTTGCATGTTTGTTTTCTTCTCCTTGCCAAACACTGGCTACATGTACAGCGTAAAGAACGACGTGGAGCTTGTGTCCACCTACCAGTACCCGGAAAAGTCCCACCAGGCTGTGCTTAGTGACCAGTTCCTCTACGTCATCACCAGGTAGGGCGGAAAAATTCTCGCGGTCCACAGTAAACATACAGCACTTCCTGACATATATACTATTATAAACAAATTAATTGTTTATTAATAATAATCTATGGGTGCTGTGATAGTGAAATGGACAGGTTTTTTTACTTGAAACGCTCTTATTTGGTCATTACCAAAACATTTAAATATTTAGTATTATGTATTATTCCATAGCTCATTGTGATTGGTTAAATGTTGGCATTTATATTTATATATTTGTACAAAATAGCATTATACATAACATTAAAATTGCAATGCAATTGAAGTAAAGACATATTTTGATGTACATCACAGCAAAACAATTATTGAAAAAGAAAAACATGTAGGAATAGGGTTTTGGTTCCATTTTTCTGCTGTTGAAGGATTGGATGAAGGCAAATCTTTAAGTCACCATAAATTCAAAATTGACGTCTTAAAATTTATTCACACAATAACTTCCTTTTTTTTGTGTGGTAAATAATGAAGCAAACACCATTAAATGACGAGCGCAAAACTTAGTAAATAAACTTGCGTAATTCATTTAAATACTCTCCTCCCATAAATATAGCTTCTGAAAGGAAAAATCCTACAAATGCATATGCAATAAGGTCAGCCCCAAAAATAACCCTGTCCATGTCTTCTCAGCACTGAATCGTTCATAATAGGATAACGTGCATTTAGAAAATAGATGAGGTGAATTTCCATTTCATGCTGACTTTTAACATAAAACAGAGAAGTTAATCTTAATTGGTTGTGGTTGTGTGTGTTTACTGTAGGAATGCTCTCCAGTGTTTCACAGTCAGGTGCAGTGCGGTAGTGGCTCGGGTTGATGACCCATACATCGACACCACCATGAAGGTAACGCAAGTCATCATGGGTTTCCCTATTTTTGTATATTTTGTCTTTATACTCAATAGTGCTACTATTAAAACCCGTCAGTGGAAGTTTTGCACCATTTGTGCTACGAACTTGAATGATACATCATGTGGCTTGTGTGCTATTACTTTACGTCAGATTTTCAACTGCCAGATGACAAAATGGTTGAAAATGTTTTATAACAGCGTGGTCACATTATCGAAATTTCAAAACCTTTCAAACCGAATACCAAATCTGCGTGGGGAATTATTTTGTCCTTACGTAAAATTCCCAATTGCATGGATTCCTATTGAAATGACTGGATTTCTCCAGCAATCAGGTAATGTGACCGCATCTTTAGAATGGGGCCTTTTTGAGCCCAGGAACCAAACAGTAAGACACAGCATCAGGCCAAAATGTTCTCATTGCATAACTATTCCATTCCATGCCAATCCGACCCAGTCTGTACGGAAACGGTTTAATTTTCCACTCTGGGACTGATAATGGAGCTCTTTGGAATGTAATAAAAATGGGTCATTGTTGCCTTGGTGCCACAAAAGTTTATAGACATATGAGATGTAAATATCTCAAATAGCGCGCTTGGCCAGCTACAGAGAGAAACTGGCAGGCAGGCAAAAGACAAGTGCACACATTATACCAGCACAGTTAGCCAACTGAGAACTGAGAACGGATTGTAATCGTGCCGAACCAAGCTCAAATTGAAGTATAACTGTAATAGTTCCTTACCGTTCTTAAGGCCTGTACACACCGGAACGAATATCGCGTGCGCTTATCGCCAGCGTTTTTCGTGACGTTTTTCGGCGCGTCTTGAGTGTTCACACCCAAGCAATTTTCACTGGCAATGCGTCGAGTGAATGTGCACATTCAGTAGATAACGCTCTCGGTACACAAGGTGGTGCTGCGGCACTTTACGCTTCTGACACTCGCTTGTCACACAGAAGAAGAAGAAGAGAGACAGTATTTACATGCTTGCCAAAACCACAGATATATTATGTCTATGGCCAAAACCATTCACACACTTTTTGCTAACTGGCAAGCAGCATTAGCAGCTCATCTTCTTTTTGTCTACTTACTACCTCTTCGTCGTATCAATGTGTGCTCGGCAAGACCGATTTTGTGCTTGAGCGCCACCAAGTCGTGTTTTACTGTCACTTCAGCAGCTCCAGCCATGTGAACAAAAGCGCTGATCTCATTGGTCGGACAGTTTTTAACGCGCCGCGTCAAAATAAAAAAACGTACCCGAGGCGTTTTTTTTTTTTTTTAAATGGCGCTTTTACGCCTGACGTTTTGCGCGTCGGTGTGCACACTCACATTGGCGCCCATTGTTTAGTCACGAGGCGTTAAACGTCGGCGATAAACGCGCGCGAAAATCATCCCGGTGTGAACAGGCCTATTTAGAACCAATAGTGGAAAAGCAACTTAGATTAGAATCACTCAGAAAACCCTCCACAAGACCCTAGAATCAAGACTGTGAGTTTTGCATGGCCATGAACCACTCATTTTCACTTTATTCACTAGTTGTCTGACTGTCAATATCTGAACCCATCAGGCCTGTCCACCCTTCACGATGGAGGTGTGCGCTCTGAGGATCCAGCTCTTCATCGGACTGAAGGTTCTCTGTCAGGATGGAAATCATATTGTTCTCCTGACAGCAGCAGACGTGGACAGCAAAGAGGACATGGAGAGATCATCCCGCAAAAACACGTATGTGTGCATGTTCACAATCACATTTATATCCTGATTACTCATTTACAGAGTACATGAATTGGGAAATGTTTATCTCATACAGTACGTTTTGACTGCTTGATTCTTTCAGTATGACGTTGCTGTTTGGTTTGTAGATGTATCCTGATTAAATGGCCTGTAACTCTTATTGTAGTGAATCGAGGGAACTCAGAGCCTTGACAGGCATTTTAGTAGCTGTAGGTCTAGAGCCGCCCTCAACGCCAACTCTGGAAAGCCTTCTGTCCAGGTCCTTCCTGTAAGTTAGCGAGTAGCATGGTCCTAACAGTGGGCCGCTTTGAAACAAACCCTAAAATTCCCCCTAACCCACTGTGAGTGTTACCTGCATGCGGCCATTCGTAATTTATCTAACATCTCAGTTTTGTTCAAACATGATATTTCATCTTAAATAAGATAAGAACCACTCAATATGGTTCAGGACTTCCTCTTATTTAGAGAACACTTTAATGCTATAACTGAATTTAACCAACCACAGCTGTACTAATTACTAATTACAAATAATTTGTTGACCCTCCATTAAAAGGGGTCATGACATGAGAAATCAAATTTGAAATGGTCTTTTGACATATAAGAGGTCTTTATACTATTAAAACACTCTTAATACATCCTCCTCATAATAAACAAATAATTTTTTGAACAAGCTCCAAAAATGGCTTGTTTTTATATTGCGGGATCTGTGACATCACATCACAAATACATTTATGCATGACTTCCTCCAGAGCAAGATGAATAGTTACACCCACTGGTGTTCAGTCGCTTAATGGCTGACATTTGTCTACACCAGATGTGAGGGTCGCGTTAAAAGAAAATGGAGCCCATTATAATCAGTGACGCTGTCTAGTGTCTACACTGATACAGTATACAGATGTGTGTTCAGTTTTTGACGTACTCCTCGTGCTTGAGTCTGCCGACAACAGGACAAATGGAAGAGTGAAAGATTGTTCGCTTTGATATGTCCTTAAGAAGGATCCCAGCGTCAGAAGTGGATGGTTTATTTAAATGACGTCCCGAATCGCATCACTTTACTGTATGTTTGTTCTGTGCATTTTGTTTTTTAAATGAGGCACAGTGTAATGGAGGGTTTGCAAATAAACTTTTGTTGAAAGATGAAGCACAGCTGTGATGCAGCTGTATTGCATCAGACAGCAGCTGCATCATAAACTATAAGTAAATGATTTCATAATGCTTCACCTGTAAATCACAGATTTATGTGGGTGGTTTCAAAACAGTCACGTGCAATAGCAAGTGGGCATTTGATGTGTCCCTTTAAATGCAAATGAGCTTGCATGTTTGTTCAAACATGTCGGAGTCGGATACGGAGTAGTTGATACTTTTAGACTGCACATGGGACATTTCTGAATAGTTAGTGGATACATTTATGTAGCGTTAGTTGTTGTGGAGTTATGTTGATTCAACTCATCGACTGGCATGTACCGTCATGTTAATCTATAAATTGCTGTATACGTGCTCATGTGGGAACGTTAAAAAGTCTGTCACCCGACTATACAATGCATAATAAATGTGCGTTTATGAATTACGCAGACAGTGAGTGTTTTCGGGATAAAACTAACGACATAGCTGTAGTTTCTGTGAATACAGTCAGAGACTATGGTAACTTTAACCATATTAGCCGTTCAGCATTCTAGAAAGCTCATTCAGAAAGACAATTTGCAAACATTCTCAAGATATGAAGTGCCATCCTTACTTGTTCTGGATATGAAGTGTTGATATTGACCCATTCTTCAGAAACAACTTTTTCGCAAATCCAGCGTTGTACTGACGTTGGTGAAGTGGTCATGCGTAAACCAATTTGTGCAAATATATAACATTTTACCGACTAGTCAGGGGGCCAATTCTGAAAAGGGCTTCCGTTAAGACTTTTGCGGACATGTTTTGGTACAATCTTTCACCCTATTTGTTTAGTTAGAAGACACCCATAGGTAAGATATAAGGGTGGCTGTCAAGCTGAATTTTTTTTGTGTGACTTGTACAAGCAATTTCAGGCTAATTTTTTTGGTTTCCTGCTCAACACGACATGCCAACAATAAATGTTGTATATCTCCACAACCACAGGGACCATATACATAAAAATGGTATCAAATGAAAGCCAACACTCATGTTAGAATTGAACATTTATTGTACAGTGTAAGAGACAACAGAACTAGAACATTATAGACATTATAGAAATTCTCCTGCACATTTCCTTCAAAAATGAAACTCAACCACAATGTCCTCAGTGGCTCGGATGCCGGGAGTCTATGGTTACTCGTATGTTCGTTGGTACATCCAACAACAGAACATTTGAAATGTTTTTGGTGCAGACATTGTAATACTCTAGGGCTGATACAGCGAGTAAACAAAAATGGCGTCTCTGTGCTTCTCACTCATGGGTCATCAACAGTCATGGGGTGGGTTTCCCTGCTTTTACATAGGAATTATAAAAAAGGTATTGGGTGGATTTTTACCATTTATAGGCTGGTTGTTTACACACATCTATGTTCAAACACCCTATAAAAGTGAATTTTGCATAATAGGTTCCCTTTAAAGGAGCCGCACCTTAAAAACGGATAATTTCAGAGAGAGACTCAGGATGAGGGTAAAAAACTGAATTGACATTATAAATACACTTTGAGGAACATGTTAAAAAATTTTTAATTACATGTCATGACTCCTTTAAATGTGTTTTAATGGTATTATTTGAGTAATGAAGTGACCTAGAATACTGACACATGTGAAGCAGTGAATGTGGACTAAAGGTGTGGTCACATTAGTGAAATGTCATTGAAATTCATTAAACTTTTGTGGGCAAAAATAGTCAATTATTTGTTGTCAATAGTGATGTATGACGCACAGTCATTTTCAAACCAAGCGGCTTTCTGTTGGTCAGTGCGGGAAATATGCATGACCACCTGCAAAGCAAGCATAGGGAAATCTTTTGCCCTCATACAAAATTCCAGATGGTTGTTGATTCTTATTGAATTGACTGCATTTTGCCCACAAACAATGGTAAATGTGGCGGCACCTTAACTCAAGAAAACACAAGTGGTAAACAACTGTGTAGTCACGATCTATGACTGTTATCATGTTCTTCCATGTTCCTCAGATCCAGGAAGATCTCCATCTCCAAACCCACAGAGCCGACTGACAGCGGTCATGGCTGGAACCTCTATGTCATCAGTTGTGTGTCCACACTGCAGCTCTACAGAGAAATAGTACCGTAGCTTCAGCTGTTATATCAACACAAAAAAAATGTTAATTCAGTTATCACAAACCCTTGTAGAGCCAGACTATTGTTGAGATGTTTATAATTTGCCAAGAACCAAGAACTGCCCACTTTGACAGGAAGAGACTGTTTGACGTGTAAAGCGTCCAACAACATTTAGGAATGGGCAACTCTAATCTCGATTATGCCACAATTATAGGAAAATAGAAATTACACATGCAGAAAACCCTTTATTATGGTTCATCTGCTTATCAAACCAAATGTAAACTTTTTTTAACATTGTCATGTTTTTAGGGCCCTATGATTTCCATGCAGGCCCGGTTCTACGGGGGTGCTACAAGCAAACACAAGCAAAAGCACCCTCAGTTGATACTGTAATAATATTGGCAGATTTGCAAATTTGTTTCCTCTGGAGAGCGTCAAATGCATCTATTCACAGTGTGTTTTTGCAGCGGTGAGTAATGCAGCCAATGATTGCAATCAATATATAGTTATTGATCTCTTGAACGCGATCAGAATCTCACCGCTCAAAACGGCAGCGTTTTTAGGCTATGTAGTTAATGCAGGCTCGCGTAACCGCTCATTAACAAGACACGATTTAGGTAAGATATTTATTGTTGACAACTTAATTTTATAACAGAGATTTGTGAGATCGCGATGAACTGACAAAGCAACAGCATTTTAGTGATTGTAGCTATCTTGGCTTGCTTTCGAGGCTACAGTCTGTAACATTCATTGAATAAAACTATTATTGCTAAGAGGACCGACGGCCAATCACATGCAGCAAAGTTTAGGAAGTGACATCTAAATATAAATGCCACTCTGCTCAAGACAGAAATATCCTCCTGAGAACCAGGATTGAGGTTTTAATTATATCTTAGTGAATTTCTCTGACAACATGCACAGTTTTAAGTCAGGCTATTCTTATGAAATATGGGACATTCTTATGAAAATATTATTACACGTCTTTTTACATTTTCATATTGTCCCAAAACACATGAATATACAAATTATATACAGTGTATAGATGCATTGCATAGAATGGGAATGGCATATGGCCATGTTTACACAGATATTGCATAGTAAAATGGTATATCAAATTATTATTTTATATCTTTCATAACATTGAGAATCATCTTTATACAAAGTTTGGATAAAAAAAGCTTGAAGCAGAAAAATTGACTTGTGAATGAAAAAAAAATCCCATTGTTTTAGCATATAACATATTATTATTTTTTTATGCTCCAAACAATGTAATGACCTAAAAAAAAATCTAAATTCACAAAACCTTTTTTTCTGGTTCTCAGGAAGATGATGTGTTAAAATACTAGTAACGCATTAAAGCAATGTAAAGGCAGACTAATAGATTAATATACAATTTGTAGCAAAATATTTGTGAAATTCCAATTATTGGTAAAAGTGAATAGTAAATAAATAATCATACATTTCTCACTGTCGCTGCTGTGGTGGAACACATTTACTAGAGCACCCTCAGCAATTTCAGAAGCACCCTCAGTGATTTGATTCTGGAATCGGGCCTGTTTCCATGAAGCAGAAAACACGGGTGGAATTTAGCCATTCAAATTAAAATGTACAGTATAACATGGAATATCACGTAATTTGGTGAATTTTCATTAATAGATTAAGATTAGAAGCTATACACTTCATCAAATTGCGGAATGGTCTGTAAATTTTAAAATGCAAAAGTGAAAGTTAAAAATGAAATCTACATATTCTGTGTGACTTTGTTTAAATAAGTGGTCCAGTTTAGTACACATAAACACGTTTGACACTGTAGTGTTTTCAGCATCTGCTGTCTCATTATATGAGGACATGAACTTCCTGTCTAGAGCTGCTCTGAGAGTCACTATCGGCGCATACACAGTCTTCACAAAAACCTTTCCAAATACATTTTTGGTTTAAAATTGGGACAGAAATACATCACTCAGTAGAATGCACTTCTCTGTAAGTGATGATAATGATAATAATCATAATTTTAAAGAATATCATATTTTCCATGTTTTAAAGGGGTGATGAATTGAGAAATCAACTTTCCCATATAAAAGTTCATCGTGATGTAAGAATATCCTGTAAATTTCAGAGCTGAAAACTTCCTTGTTAGTCAAAGAAAAGCTTTTATAGACACCAGGCACAGAAAACGAGAGCTCTCACAATATGTCGACCATTGACGTAATAGGACGCAGAAGCATCGCCTCAAGCCCGCCCACCGCCTCGTGGAGCTAAACGATGCGGAATCGATTGTAAACAAGATAGAGGTCGAGACTGGATTTGCAGACATATAGAGATTAAAACACAATGCTGTGCCTTCTATATTGGATCCGAAAGGAACGGTGCAACACACTTATATGAGTAAAACATGTTCTTTTTATATGTGTTAGTATTGCATTGTTACAGAACGTTTGATATCTATTGATTACATACCTTAGCACGCTGTCACAGGCTGGAGAAGGTGTTATTGGTTCATTCGTGATCTCGTGACTCGGATTCGTGACTCGGACTTGTAACGCCAGCTCGCAAAGCCCAACGTCCCGGGGCTATGTGTTTTTACCGGCCTGCCGGCGCGGTTTGCGGTTATATTCACTGATGATCAGGCAAAATGATACAGAAATAACATTCCAATCAATCGCGGGTGGATGAGAGATGAATCGTTTTTGATTGATAAAGACATTTTGCGAGCTCTGGCTGTGGGCTGGGCGATTCATTCCGGTTGCCGTTTGCCACACGCTGTCACTGACAGGGGAGCAGAAGCTCATTAAAAATGCAAATCTTATCCAGTCCTAGCCGTGGGCGTTTACTTCCAAGCCTTCAGTGTGACACGCCCATCAAAACTGACCGTTTTTCAGAGAGCCTCAAAACCAAGGCAGAAAATAGCCTATTACTTATTCATTATGATGTTTTTGAATGTAAAAACCATGCGAACATCATAAGTTGTCCTCAGACAACAGTATAAAAAAATAAAAAAGCCAGTTCATGACCCCTTTAATTTCAACAGTAAATGTTGTGCATCACTGTGTTTGTCGAAAAATAAAAGGAATTGTTAAATGTTCAATATTTAAAAAAAATATAATAAAAGTGTAAAAATGTTTGTCTTAATTTTATTAATTATTTATTAATACATTTGTATTAAATCATAAATCCCCAAAAAATAATAAAGACCACAGAAAAAAAACATTTAATAAAACATAGGACCCTATTATTGTAATAATTATTAAATTGTTAAAGTTATGAATTCCTTTCATTAGACATGCTTTATGAATATTAAAATCAAACCATTAAAACGCAATCCCAGAAAAAAATGTAAAGAAAAAATTGTGAATTTAGGAAAAGATACAATTCAATTTGGGAAAGAAGATAATGGATTTCATAGAGTCCTAAAAACATTTTTTTCAATAAATAAATAAATAAATAAATAAAATAAGTTTCATGATTTCAGTGAATTAATATGCTTTTTATTACTAAAATTGAATTTAAAGGGGTGGTAAACCACGATTTCACTTTTCTAACTTTAGCTAGTGTGTAATGTTGCTGTTTGAGCATAAACAACATCTTCAAAGTTACAACGTTCAAAGTTTAAAGCAAAGGGAGATATTTGCTTTTAAAGAAATCGATTTCTAAGGACTACAGCAAACGGCCGGTAGGGACTACTACACATTCACCCAGGGTTTGCTGACATCACCAGGCCCAATATTTACATAAACCCCTCCTCCGAGAATATGAAATAAGGGGGGCCATTTTGTATCACCGCGGGGAATAGTTGTTGTGGTATAGTTAGTAGGCTGGAGTGCTGTTGACAATGCCGACGAAACGCTGTTATTTTCATCCGGATTGCAGGTCCACTTTCTTCAGCCTTCCTAGGGACGGGGGTGCGTTGCAGTGCGTTTAACATACAACGTCATATTCATGTGTGTAGAGACATGAGGGGAACACGATCGCATTTGCATCGGATATATGCTGCCCATCATAAATCAAAGCACGAGACAGACAGGGGTCGGAGGAGAAGATCGGAAAATGTTACATAATGGACAATATTCATCTCTATTTGCTATACATAAGCCTTCAGCTGCACGAGACAGGCGGGCACGCGCGGCTACCGCGGCACATCTCGCGGAGGAAAGCTTCCACAATCTTCGCGAGTACGGGCTACAACCTGTAAGTGTGATTTAAATGCTCTGTAAGTGTAAGTGTGATTTAAATGTTAAATGCTCATTCATACTTAACGTTATCCGACAAACCCCTAACGTTACAAACTGTTTAAAATCTCAACAGCGAACTTGGCATTAGTGTAAATTATTCTTTGATTAGAGCTTTTATGTATTGTTTATCTACAGGCATGCTAAACATGGTTCTGTGTTTGATTTGGCTACTATGTTTAGTGTCCGTTCTTGCGACAGATATTTGGCAAATCGTTCTAAAAATACAAAAGTAACAGTGCCATTCAGGAGCGATCACTATAGATCCGCAGTCTTTACTCTTGAGGACTGAACAGGTTCTGCTCGATCATCTTCACTAAAATTGTCTGGGTCTGATTCGGGCTCTTGGTATGGTTTCATTGACGCTATTGTACACAAAGCTCAGGCTAGTAGCCTGAGGCTACCTGTAGAGGTAAGGGGCGTGACGCTTTCGAGAAATGTTCACTAGGCGGTTAGCGAATCATAACACACTGGGCCAGCTAACCAATCAGAGCCCATTGCGTATTTTTGAGGGACTGGCTTCACAGAATCCGGAAACCATCAGACCGTTTTTACAAGGAGGGACAGAGCAGTGTAGAATAAAGGTAAAATATATGAAAAATACTGCATTTTTTTTAAAACGAAGCATGAACACATGTTACAGTGCACCCCACAAACACAATCAAGCCTTCGAAAGAGTGTGCTTTACCACCCCTTTAATAAATAAAATGGAATCCAAATTTAAATAGAAAAAATTTAATTTGGGAGAAAATAAAGCATATTTCATAGGGCCTATGTTTTCTACATGCTTCACGTTTTCTGTGTAAACATTCCTCATTGTTTCCATCAGGTGGAATACAGCAAGCGATACGAGCAGTCGAGCCCGTCGTCTCAGAGCTGCATTCACCTGCTGAGTGAAGGTCACCTGCTCCTGCGGACGGCACTGCTCCTGCGGCGGGACAGTGAGCCTGCGGAGAGAGAGCAGCTGCAGCAGGCCTTTCAGGAGAGCTGTGCTCACTTAGGAGACTGCTTCAGCAGGTCAGCTGTGGCTCATGAGTGTGTGATCAGTAGTTGTCAGTATCATACTCTGATTTCATATTTCATTTGCAGGTTTGACAAGAAGGACTGTCATTTGGCTCTTCCATACTATAAGATGTCAGGCCTCACTGTGACTGATGTTATTAAGAGGAATATGTCCATGAGCAGCTACTCAAACGGTTACGGCAAAGGATTTCTCTTCTTTCTGAAGCATTCGATCTATGAGGAATCCATGGAGGAGCTTAGCAAGGTATGAAGGAAACGCCAGTTATTCACACATGAAATTGCCTAAAAATTCTGATACAGGAGCTTTAAAACAGGGAGAAGCATTGGGCTCTGCACATTTTTATTTAATTTTTTGTTTTCAAAAATATGTTTTTTTAATTTGATAGGATTTATTTTGCTAGGACTGAAATCAATCATTTTATTTTATTCTATTGACAAACACATTTTTAACAGTAATATAAAACATTAGCTTCTGTTATATTTTAGTAAGTGAGTCTCTCACAAAAGAAACATCATGTTTGGGGATATCAGTGTTCTGAATATCAAAAAAGTTTTAAAACCCATGGGCTGATATAAAAGAAAAGGAAGGATAAGTCAAGATTTTTTTTATGGGTATCAAAATAATGCCACAAATGCTGTCAGTTCAGCTTACCTTGTACTGCACCTGGAATATTGATTTAATTTAGGCAATTTGCAGTCACATTAAACTTCCCGCTCCATTATGACCTGCAAATTTGCATAGCACAAAGACATTTGACTAATAGTGCATCTAAAAGGCACAGGTTGACCTCTTGGCTGAATTCAAAGAACACACAAATTTAACAGCTGTATAGTTTGCAGTTTTGCAATCATTATTAGAATGTATTTATTTGTCTTTTAATTCATAACATTATTTTGATGAATTGGTTGAGAATAATGAAATCACACCAAATCTTTGTAACAGCTTTTCAAACCTCATTTAAAACGCATCCTGTATCGTGTGTGTGGTGTAGGACATGGCTGATAAAGTCCTGGAGATTGTTAGTGTGGCTGAACCTGCTCAGCTTCCTTATGTTGTGAGCAGTCCGTCCATGCTGAAGGCTGATCCTGATAGCGCCATTACCCACCTGAGACAGCTGGAGGCCTCCGGGGCCCCATCCATCACCCTGTCCCTGTGTATAGCCTCCCTGGCACTGCGGAAGGGTGACATGCACACTTACAGGCAACAGATGGACCGCCACGCTGAGGTATTTCATGAGGAATTCTGTACCGTTTTACGCACATTTCATTATGTATTCATTAATTATATAGGAATGTGGCTTAACTTGTAATGTTTCATTGAAACTAGCGTACTATAAACATAAAACTAGACTTTTTTAATTTAATTATTGCGCTGACACTGCAACATTGTTAGTTATTTTTCCCAGATTTGTACATAATCTCTCTGAAAACTATTAACACATTCAAGAGCTGCACACACTGTTTTCTGAAGGAATATACACACAGCAACTGAGTGACACTGGCGTAGCAGATCTTTACTATCACTTCACAATAATGGAAAGCAGGTCGGAAATGTACGGTTTTCCAGTTAATTTGCCCCCGAAAATAAAGATATGTGTGCAAAAAATGCCCCTATATGCATGTTTTTTTTTTTTTTATATTTACCATATGTTTTTATATTTAACATATGGTAAAGGTAAGCAATAATCAGACAAGCAAGAGTACTGTTTGTCCCAAATATCAGCATGATTGCTGGCACAGTTCTGTTAGTCTGGACTTTTTGTATGTCACCACCTTCTGAGTTGAGAATAATGCTTATCAACACGGCATCCTCAATAAACCGTCTCCGGCGTGATGACTCCGATCTTTCGAATATTCCTATCTAATAATTGCCTCACCGACACGGTATCCTCAATAAACCCGTCTCCGGCGTGATGACTCTGATCTTTCGAATATCTCTATCTAATAATTGCCTCACCGACACGGCATGATGGCCAGAGGAGAACTGGCACCCTGACTGAGCCTGGTTTCACCCAAGGTTTATTTTTCTCCATTATGCCACCTGATGGAGTTTTGGTTCCTTGCCACTGTCGCCTTTGGCTTGGCTTGCTCAGTTGGGGACACTAAATTTTCAACTAAATATTCAAATAAATGTTCAACTAAATTACTGATCTGTCCGCATTGTCATTATATGATAATTGAAATGAGCTGGATAACATCACCGTTTTCTCCAGAGTGGCTGTACAGCTGAATCAAATTCTGTTGCATTATTTTCCTGTCTAACACTGTGAAGCTGCTTTGAAACAATCGGCATTGTAAAAAGTGCTATATAAATAAAGGTGACTTGACTTGACTTGAGTGAGCCTGAGTTATCTCTGTCCCTCATTATGTTCAGTTGTGCACTCATTATCACGTGTACTTAAGTTAACTTAATTTGCCTCATTGTGTTTATCTACACTATTAGTTTGTGACAATTGCAAAGTGGGGGCACTAAATATTTAATTTTTATTTACTATTTAATTACTTTCTATTAAATTCTTTTGCATTATTTTCCTGTTACCATTTTGAAGCTGCTTTGAAACAATCTGCATTGTAAAAAAGCGCTATTTAAATAAAGGTGACTTGACTTGACTTGTATACAATTCAGTAAACAAAAGGATTAATATTAAGTGACTTACATTTTAGACACAATATTATCTGTTCTTGTCATTTTGCCAGCAAAAATAGTTCCAAGCAAATCCACATCAGAACAAGTTTGCTGAATTCGGAACCACATACTAGCATTCGACTTTTCCATAGAAAGATATGGTAAAAGTTGTACGAGTACTCGAGTAGTACACTAGTATGCAGTTCTGATTTGTTTTTGTACTTGAGACTGGTCTCAAGACTATTTTTTTTACTATCCTTTGACTAGCATTACATTATATGATCACGCTTTTATTCATGCAAATGCTTATAAACCATTCAACCATTACTGCCGCGCCTGTCTGAGAATCTCCTGTCTGTGTTACACACACTCACCTGCACACAGAAGGCCGCTTCAGACAGTGCTTGAACGCAGTAAAGACTGTGAAATGTTTGATAACTTTATATAATTTCTGTATATTTACCTGTTAGACCTACCTGAAAATCTTAAAGCACTGTTTACATGGGTCAAAAACTACATAAACGAAACTTTTTGGGTATTTTGGCAGGGCAAGTAAAAGTCTGGTCTGACTGGGCCAGTAGAAAAAAATATTGTGTTGAAACCTGATATATTGAAGGGCACAGCTAAATGTGACATATATTACAGTGGGTTTATGTGAAGATTGTTGTAATTTAACTTAAATTAAAAGTTGTTATATTTTAAGTCTAATAAATGTTAAAATTGAAAGCTTTCGATGGCTACAATTAATGTTGAATAGCTACAATTAACAATTAGACATCAGTAGCAGACAGTATTAGCTTGAGTGATTTTGGCCTTCATTCATTAAAAAAATTTCATTGAACACAAATATTTAAAATATACTCTTTATGTTGTTTCTACATTAATTTGAATGTAAAATTATTAAAATTTAAAATTCTTTAATGTTAGATTTAATCGCAATTGATTTCAGAAGAAATTTGATTTAATTAGTCAATTTTTTTAAATCAATTGACAGCACTATTTAGTATGTTAATCCCAGATAATTGACGCAATTTGAATTTGACTTTGACTTTCTCACCTTTAAAGACACCTCACTCACTGGTTTTGACTGAATCACTTGTGTATATTTTATAAGAATCAGTTTAAATTCATACAGTGAAGACTATGCAGTGTTCAGGGACGTCACTAGGATTGGAAGACAGGGGGGGCTTAGCCCCCAGGGTATTTGTAACTTGTGTTTGCAAAATCTTTGCACTCACATCTAGAGCTACAATTATGTCAACAACCAGTCAAGAAACCAAGATGTTAACAAGCAAAACGTGACAGACATATCCTCTTCTTCCATTTCTACTCTGTTAAAGAAAAGTTACTGTAATGTTAGCTTTTAGACACATCAAAGCTGCATGGGGGAATTTACTTAGGCCAGACTTTGCTCCTGATGAGTTACTATAAGCAATGACTTAAATGCTATCTGTCTGCTCATGTAAATGTATGATAAAGTAATATCTAATTCCTCTCTATATAAGATAAGTTGTCCACAGAATGCTATTTAATTACACTAACTACTGTATCTGAAAACAAAACAATCCTTAGACCCATGGGCGTCAGTTTGGTTTGAAATGTGCTGGGGACAGAGACGCATTCAGAAGTGCATTTTCAGAAGTGCTGGGTAGGCCTACATGATGCATTTTTTTTTCTCTTTAGCGCAGGTCATGTTTTGAAAGACTATGTCCTGTAGCTTACTAATGCAAATAAATAAAAATGTCAGCTGAGAGACATATTGCGGGTCTTATAGCCTATCTTACTCATGCCGACGAAAGCGCCGCAAATTCTTTAATATTTTTCATTTTTGCAATTTTTTTAACCACTTCGTTATCAGAGTCCCACTGGAGCCCGTGTTTTTTATTTATCCTCCCTATTACACATTAGTTGCAGCCATTAAAATAGTTAAGTTTTGTTTTTAATGTCAAAATAGTTAAATTTCGTTTTGTTTCTTTATTAAATTAATTTAGAAAAATGTTTGAAGCTTTTTTTTGTTTGTTAAACTAAAAGTAAAGGTTTTGCTTTTTAAAGTGACGACCAAGCGGCCAGTGGCCGACAGTGAGTTAACCCAACACTTTAGCCTCTCAAATCAACACAAGTCAGAGTAGTTAGGCTATATTTCGTTTCGTTTCTTTATTAAGTTAATTTAGGGGAAAAAATTAAGCATTTTTTTCTTTGTTAAACTAAAGTTTTTGCTTTTTAAAGTGAAACCAAGCGGCCAGCGGCCGATGTTAACCCAAAACTTTAGCCTCTGAAATCAACACTTGACTTGTCTTGCTTATAAAATCCATATAAAACACTTAAAGCATTGTTTAAACGTTTAGCCTACTATCACCACCATCACAGTAAAAAGGCATTTTTGACAAGATGAAGCAGGCAGATCGCAACGGCGCGCGCAAACGAAACGGCTACACAATCTAAACAAATAATTAATAAAACATGCTGGTTGTCTTACCTTGCTACACCTATCCGCGAAATGAATATAAATCCGATCTTCAATTCCCGTGCTATATGCACACGGAGTTCATGTCAACGAAAGCAACAGATATGAGCATTTTATTCATCAGCTCATTTCAACATCAAAGACCTATTAGAATATGCCTATTATAGAGATAGCTTGTATTATTGGCAAAGAATACAGAGTTTTGATTAGCTTGCTAAGTTAACCATTTCTTGTATTTTGCTTGTTCACTCTAGCTAGACTACAGGTTATTATAGTTTTGCATTTTTCATTAGTTTTTATTTTTATTTCGTTTTTTGTTTTCAAATTCAGTTTAGTTTTATTTCGCTTTTAAAGTGGGTTTGCTAGTTTAGTTTAGTTTAAAAAAAATTTAAATGCTTAGTTTTAGTTTAGTTTTTATTAGTTTTAGTCTTTTTTTGTAATTTGGGTTATTTGTCAGGGGCAAGATTCAAAAAGGTCAGAAAAAGTATTGTGTAATAATAACTCAACAAAAAAATCATACAATTTTAGAAAATATTCATTCAAAAATAAAACCAGTAACTTACATAAAATGTACATATGGGCACAAATATGTAAACAGTCACACTTGTAAGTGCAAAATGTGTAAGTGTGCCACTAAAAAAAACCTAAAGAGCCAACAGACTAAAGAAGACATACATGAACCGCATGTATTCAACCCATTTTTGAGCTAAAATACAAATAGCTTAACCTAAACCTAAATTGAGCTAAACCTACACAAATAGGCCCTACCACAGCTGTACAATTTTAACACCCTATACTAAATTTACCCTATACAATAGCCCACTCATCTAGACTGAAGCAGCAAACATTCAGTGTAAGAGTAAACTAATGACATTACATTATTTAATATTTGAATCACAGCTTATATCGTGTTTTGACATCGACAACCCAAGTGCATTTTACCTCAAATTTGCGACTAATTAACTTTCTAAAGTAGCCATCGCTTCTCAGGTCGACATTAACACACTGACAAAATTATATTCAGTGTTCACGAGATACCAACCTTTCGCGAACTTGCTTTCTACGTCGAACGTCGAACACTCGTTCTCATGGAGATGGCGGGCGGGTGTGCAGGGAGGGGAGGGGCTGTGTGTGTGTGTGTGTGTGTGTGGGGGGGGGGGGGCGCGCGTGTGTGTGTGGGGCGCGCGTGTATGTGAGAGACGCAGGGAAAGGAAATGTAGCTGAACGTTATTTGCTCTATGAAATACATTGACAAAGACGAAAACTAAGGACATTTAATCTTCATTTAAACTTCCGACTTCTCGGCTATTTTTTGTACCTGGATATTGTTGCGTCTAAATATGAATGAGGATATGGTTATTGATAAATCGAATTATGTTGTTCTTTTTATCATTTAGGGGGGCTTAGGAACATTTTGGGGTAGCTTCAGCCCCCCTAAAATAGGCCTAACGACGTCCCTGGCAGTGTTTTATTTTTACATTTCATTATTACATTTCTAAAGTATTTCTTAAAGCTTACTTTTTTTTTCTTCTCCTAAAGCTTTGTTCTTATTTTTTAAAATAACAAAAACAACTATATTGCCATATAAACATTTATTGTGAAATACATTTTTTCATATTGTGAAATAAGATTTTGGTCATATCGCCCACCCCTTACTACATATAGTGTTCTGTTTGTTGTGAGGTGACTTTGTTACTGAATCACATGTTCATTCTCTGCCGTCTCCAGATGCTCCAGGTGTACGGCTTCATAGAAGAGCCCAAACTACTGCTGCACGGCAGAGGGAAGGCCGTGCTGCCCACCATACTGGCCCAGCACCTGCGCGACACACAGGAGGGTCTGCTGGTGGCGGCAGTCGTAGCACTGCATGAGAACAGCAAGATCAGATTGGAGGAGGCCGATCTCTTCTTCCAGGTACATGCAGCTCACAGAGTTAGAGAGTGCTTCTGTCTGTCTATTTCTCATAGCCGCATGTGTTAATCTCTCTCTCAGGAGCTGTGTAAGGATGGTGTTGAGGTTGAGAGCAGTCCTCAGTTACTGGTGGATTTCTGGGAGGCTCTTTTAGTAGCGTCCTCTCATGAATCCATCATCCAAGAGCTGCTGTTCCGTCTCACGTCTGTCTATATCGACCGCATCACGCGCAGAGATAGCTCTGGCGTCAAAGGCCTCAAAACGGCAGAGGATCTGGTGAGCAAGATCTATCTATCATAGTGCTTGTTTACATGTTTCTAGTACCCCTTTTCCACCAAAGCAGAGTAGTTTTTTCAGTTTGTTATTAATCTGTACGAGGCTCCTGTCGAACCCCGCTGTAGCCATATCCCGTTGGATCTGCTGTAAAACAGGTTTTGTCCGTGAAGCCCCGTCTAGTTTACCCTGGACTTCTGCAGAGGACCAGAGTGCTAGAAAGCAGCTTATTTCCTCCTCGGACCACTGTTGCTTTTGCCTAATCGCGTCCATTGTGTTTAGCGTTAGCTGCTAATTCAAAAATGCGGCGGTCACAAGTTTGTGTTCGTCTTATTGGTCACGGTAACCCCGCCCCCAGCCGCTGACGCAATCGGTTCTTACTTCTAGCTCCGTTCTAGCCCAGCAATGTTTTGGTGTTACTTAAGAACCACTTTTCCTGGCTCGGAGCTGGAGCTTTGGGTGTGGAAACACAAAGAACCGATTTGGAACTAGGCTCTGGCACCAATCTAGCTCTGGCTCTGCTTTGGTGGAAAAGGGGTATAGGTGATTACTAGAGTTTTCAAACTGGGGTCCAGGGTTTCCCATTGGGCCGCAAGAGGGTTTTGAGAAAACCAGTGTAACAAACATAAATATAAATAAATCGATTGATTAGCTTCATTCAGAAAAGCAAGTCTGTCCCTCAGCGCAAAAAACTGACCACAATAGGTTGGGGCTTTTCTGATAATGTTAATGTTATCCCAGATCTATGAGCTCAATCCAACTCTTTTTAACTTTCTGTTCTTCAAAGAATTCTGAAACAAATGTATCATGGTTGCCTAGAAATATACTGAGCAGTAAAAACTGTTTACAACATTGATGATGATAATAATAATAATAATAAGAAGAAGAACCATGGTTTGCCATTAACACCCGCATGTGCTGCATGTGCTGTTTGTTTGGGTTTCCAATAACGTGCATTTGGGAACGCATAAAAAGTCTTGAATGCTTTGTGTTTCACAGCGAAGTGTTGCACCGTTATCATTTACATGCGTCTCATTAGCTTGGTTAAAGGATTAGTTCACTTTTAAATAAACTTTTGCTGATAATTTACTCACCCCCATGTCATCCAAGATGTCCATGTCTTTCTTTGTTCAGTCGAAAAGAAATTAAGTTTTTGGATGAAAACATTCCAGGATTGTTAATATAATGTTAATATAATTGTCCATGTTCAATGGGCCCCAAACGGTTCAAGGTCCAAATGACAGTTTCGAAATGCACAAATCAAGGTTTTTCAAATCAATGAACACAAGTAATAGTTAACCAGTAATGCCTAAGCAAACACCACTAATTAAGATAAAGTTAGTTATATTAAGAGACAGTCAGATGTGTTTTAAAAAGACTGCATATATGACATCTTTAATTACTGTAGCTTGGAAGTGGTATTTAAAGACTTTCATTTTGAATGTTTCTTCATGTCCAGATAAACTCCTGTTCTCATTATGGCATGTTGTATCCGTGGGTGAGCATCCTGACGCCAGTCCAGTTCAACATCACCCATGACCACCAGGAGGATCTACACAAACTTCAAGTGTGTACTGATATATTTCTCTCTTTTTTTGGCAAGCAGCACAAAAAAATTGTTTAGGTGTAAACATTTTCACTGCTAGTAAATTTCACAAATAAGAAACGACAAGTAACACTGAATTAAACTTGAAATTTTGAAGTAGAAAGACATGGTATAGAAAGAAATGGGATTTGAAGCAGAAAGAAATGGCATTTTAATGTAAAATATTTTTTTAAATATTTTTTGCAGTGTACACAAACCTCGGCTCTGCAAATAATTTCTTACATGCACTTTGTCACTGTTTTAAAAGGACGATTTAACCAAAATTACAATTCTGACATTGTGTACAATGTTTTTGAGGTTTGTTTCAGAACCTGGCATGTTTTCTCCCTTAGTTCTGTCTGTTTAGGGATATATAGTATCAACACGACAATCGCACTCGGGTTCGCAACAAAACAATAGTTTCGAGATCACCTGAACGAGTTGGTCTCAACCCAGTTGGAAATTAACTTTGGATGTGATGAAAAAGCAATCCGACCCAATGGACCAATTAACCAAGCTGTATCATAATTCATAACAGGAAGTGCATTTGTTTAAAAAAGAGGCAGTGAGCACCAGGCTTGTGCAAAATTCATAATTTCAGAATTGGCCTCCATTCAATTCATGAATTGGAATTTTAATTGAATTGACTCCGCCCCACAGGAAGTTGAATTTGAATTAGAATTGGAATGGCAGGAAGTGGAATTAAATTAATGGCAATTAAAATAAATTCCAGTCACAAAACAGAAAGAATGTGTTGAATCTCATATACATTCAGTGTTAGGAAGGTTACTTTGGAAATGTAATTGCTTACTGTTATAAGTTACTCATTATAAATGTGGTTTGGATTACTTTATTTGTATTTTAATTACATTAATTTTGTAATTTAATAACATAATTTCATTACACGTAACTAGTCACTCCTCAACCCTGCATACATTTTGTTCAAAAATATAGATTATGATCAAATTCTTGAAATAAATTACCCCCTCAATGTTCAATTTGTTTTGTTCCAATGTTATTTTCATTTAAAAGTAATCAAATAACACAAAATCGTTGTAAATGCAGTTATCATTGATTCCAATGCAAAACTCACTGAGCAACACTGTTGCATCTAATTCTCAATAGCTCCTCAAATGTTCCATCATGTTCCACAAAATTACTATTACAATAAATCAAATTTAATTATTTGTTCTGTGACTAGAGCTTTTAACATTCATTGCTGGGGGAAAACATTTCCTGTCAATGTAATCTGTAGTAGTAGTTCAAACTAATATAATTTATAAAATATGTAATGCAATCATATCTGACATATACTGTAAAGCTTCATTGTTAAACACTTCACTTTAAAATATGTATATGAATAATGAATTTTTATTGAATTTCAATTCTGCTTCCTTTAATTCAAATTCGAATTGTAATTCTAGATCCTGTTTTTGACTTAAATTCAAATTCAAGAATTGAATTGGAATTCAGGAGTCATTCTCAATTCAATTCTGAATTGTGCACAAGCCTGGTGAGCACATTAGTTATCTCAATTGAAAACCAAAGAATGTACATTTCCTGAAGATAATTTGAGTGGTGCTGGCAGTGGCAAAACTCTGCACTGGGCAGTGGCTTCTGTGATGCAAGTGACTGCAAAAGAGCCAACTAACATGTCTGTGTGATGTTGTGGAGCTGAAATATGGCTTCTTTATGTTGCAATATGGTTGCTAGGGTGCTCTAAACGGTTGCTAGGGTGTGGCTACCATGGCGATATTTACAGACTGGTTTCTCACATGAAACAAAAGAGCCCATCCCAATGTCTGTACAATGTTCTGGCGTTGAAATATGGCTTATTCATGAAGTTAAACGGTTGCTAGGGTGCTCTAAATGGTTGCTAGGGCGTGGTTAGACAGTTGGCAGGGTTAAACTAATAGCCTGCATGTCTGCAAAAAGAGCCAAACTCAAGCGTCTCTATGATGTTCTGATTCATTTATATCCCTCTCATCTATTTTTCAATGGGTGTCTATGGGGTGGTTGCTAGGGACCTGTAACTGATTGCTAGGGTGTGGCTATGAAGATTTTAGGTCATTACTTACTGGCTGCTTGATAAGATAAGAGTCATATGAGTGTGTGGGCCAAAAATCCCATTGACTTAGTGACGGAATGTTCATAATTTAGAATTTTCAACTGCCGTGTTTGCACGCACGTACCGAAAGCCAAATGGGTCAGAATTCGCGTGCACCACCATATTAATATTAAAACGCCGTTTTCATAACGCTGTCAGGCGTTAAGTTAACGTCTCACGCTGCCACGGGTTAAAATTATGCCACTCAAAATGCAGATTTATGAGCTCATCTACATGGGCACACCTCTACTGGGTTTGTGTACTGTACGGTACGTCGGAGCATCCAGTTTGCAAGAGCACGAAGATGGCAAGGATTGTTTTGTATGCACTGTATATGATATACTGTATATGTGAAGTGTAAATGCACATATCAACATGAACTACACGTTTTCCTGTTTTCTCATATTATACTGGATAGTGTGTAAAATTATAATTAAAGTAACACAAGTAAATGCACATTTACTTGTATCTGTTGCATTTAACAAAGCAACATCAAAATCTTTCCACATACACCAATTTGGGAATCACTAGAAGGCTACTTCAAGAATATTATTTTTTAAAATTGGGATAGGAAAGAATTATACGTATGTCATCATCACCAGTGTCATAATAGCTTCATTCTGCTTTTGTGATGCATACATTCATCATCATGTAAAGTTACTGTATGTTTCAAACTGGATTTGGGTGCTGAAAGTCACTGGTTTATTTGGCAGTGTGTGACCCAGAGAATGTGAGCAGAGCGCCAGAATTAGTAATGGGAAGTCCGGATCATTTTACTGACTCAGATCTTTTATCCATTATGAAATCGGCTTTTTAATATTAATACAGCGGTGAAAAGCACGCAAATTCTGACCCATTTAGCTTTCGGCACGCATGCACACCACAATCACCAAAATTGTGCGTGCGTGTGTGCGAAAATGGCAGTTGAAAATTCTAAATTCTGTACTTCCGTTACTGTAAGTCAATGGTATTTTTTGCCCGTTTTTTGTCAGCTGTGCAAACATCATAGGTCAGATTGCTTAGAAAAGATACAGCACCCCTCTCCTCAATGAGCCGGTCGATTTGACACCTCATGCATAGGTCTATAACAAACAGTGCGGGAGGAGTAGCACGCCAAAATGTTGTCTTAATCTTAAAATGAACACGACAATCGCTAGTTTAATCGCTTAATCATATTTTTTATGGACAGAATTTCTAGGCAAGGGCCGGTGAGTGTCCGGTTTGGGGACCACATGATTTCGTTGCAGATTTTTGCAGTTTTGGTTGTGTTGGCCTCCTCAGACCAGGACCTTCAGCGTGCACTGGGATGGTTTGCAGCCGAGTGTGAAGCGGCTGGGATGAGAATCAGCACCTCCAAGTCCGAGGCCATGGTTCTCAGTCGGAAAAGGGTGGCTTGCCACTTCAGGTTGGTGGAGCTGCTTCAAGTGGAGGAGATCAGGTATCTTGGGGTCTTGTTCGCGATTACGATTGACAGACGGATCGGTGCAGCTTCTGCAGTAATGCGGTCGATGTACCGGTCTGTCAGGGTGAAGAAGGAACTGAGCTGCAGGCGAAGCTCTCGATTTACCGGTCGATCTACGTTCCTACTCTCACCTATGGTCATGAGCTGTGGGTCATGACCGAAAGGACAAGATCCCAGATACAGGCGGCCGAAATGAGCTTTCTCTGCAGGGTGGCTGGGCGCTCCCTTAGAGATAGGGTGAGAAGCTCGGTCACTCGGGAGGAGCTCAAAGTAGAGCCGTTGCGCCTCCACATCGAGAGGAGCCAGCTGAGGTGGCTCGGGCATCTATTTCGGATGCCTCCTGGACGCCTTCCGGGAGGAGGCCCCGGGGAAGACCTAGGCCTGGGAACGCCTCGGGGTTCCCCCGGGAGAGCTGGAGGAAGTGGTTACGGAGAGGGAAGTGTGGGTGTCTCTGCTTAGACTGTCGCTCCCGTGACCCGGCCCAGGATAAGCGGAAGATGATGGGTGGATGGATCTTAAAATGTTGTGTAATTGCTTTGATTCCCACTCTCTCTCACCTTTACTGTTTAATGTTGTTCTTTCTTCTTTGGAACACAAAAGATAAATATAAATATAGTGACATGTAACTTGTTGTGTTACTCTTCTCCTGGTGTGCAGTCTCTGCTGTGCGGCCCAACGCTGGAGGTCTCGTCCATTCTGCCTCTGTTGGAGCAGCTGTCTGACTCTGACAGCACCAGCCTCAGCGTGCATGTGCTCTGCGCCACCAAACTGGGCCAACACAAGAGCTCCATCGACAGACTTCTAGACCGATGCCCGCAAGCCATCATCTCCTACGCCAATCATGAGCTACAGAACGACAAACTGGTAACAAGCTCAAGCTCTCTAGCAATAAGGCCAGAAACATATAAGACTTCTAGACACGCTTGATTTGTCATGACTGAACGACATTGCATTCTTAGTGTTACTGGCCAAAGTATCAATAAAATGGATGAAAGTTTTATGACTTTCACCATTTTGAATGGATTCACAAACTGCTACTCCTAAAATGTTTGTCCAAACATCACCAAAATTGTTTCAAATCATATTCAAAATAAAGGCTATCATTTTTAAATATAAAAGAAAATATATAGCAGAGTTTTCACCATGTTAACTATAATGATAACGGCACAAAGGAACGATAGTTGCAATCATTTTCAGAAGGAATTTTTCCAGCTAATGAATGATACAATTTTGGCAGCCAATCAGAATCCACCTGATTTTGAAGAGCTCAAGCTTTTAAAGCGGCAGGCGTCAAAATATGCAGAACAAATCATGCACGCTGTTTGGACGCTAATATAGTTATGGTTAATCTTTATAGTTATCGTTCTTAGCCACATTAGCAAAATATTAGCACATTTTGACAGGATTTCAAAGGGCTTAAATGGGTTTGTTGTCCATTACTAGTATACCCTAACTTGATCATGATGCGAAATCATGGGAAATCTTTCACCCTCATGCAACATTGTCAATTATAATTATTTTTAAAAATAAATAAAAGTGATAAAAAGTGTAACTTTTAGTGTCAGTTTTTATCTTTGTTTACTGGCCGCTGATTGAGTTTTACTTCTCATATCTACTCTCTCAATCCAGCCTCTGTGGTGGCAGAAGCTTTTCCCTGAGGTATGCGACAGAATGAGAAAAACAGGAAATGACAACGCCGTCCTCCTCTCAGCACTCAAAGGTAGCAGCTGTTTTAAGCTACTGTATGTCCAAACACAACAGAATGAACTGAAGTGAATTCTGCTTCTCATGAAAACATATTTTCTTTCACAGAAACTCTGGTTGTGGCGGCCAAAGAGTTGAACCCATTAGAGTTCCTGGAGTTGTTGCCGGATGATGGAACGGCCCATTTTTTCCTGCCACATCTGCTCGAATGCAGCCAATGAAATCTCATGACATTTGGCATTTATTTTAGACAATCAGTGAATCAACACTAAACCTGTTTAAAGACAGGATCGTCCTGCTGCTTTGAATGCTGATAACCAAAATACTGTCATGTGTCCACTCAGATGTTTGATTGCTGTGAAACATGTCCTGAAACTACATGTTACAATCATTCATAAAATCTGGAATGTTACAAGTTTACTTAAAACCAGGTACTCCTTAATTAAATCAGGATAAATATAGACTACAAAATATAACAAAATACGCTGATGTACAATAATTAAATTACAAGTGTTTTTTTAATTGTTTGTTAGGCTTGCACTGGTTTTGTTTGTGTTTCTCAAATATTTGTGTGCACATTACCCACAATGCATCTATCATCTCATTTCATCTGATTTTTCAGAATTAACATTTTAAAGCATCTGTTTTGTTTATTAAATTATTTTCAAATGCAGTCTTGTGCGTAGCTCATTTTGTAAACATTCTCTTCTATGTACAAAATCATATTTTAAAGCTTCAGTAACAATTAAAAATGCCAAGAACTCTTCTTCCAGTCTTACCTTTACGGAATTTTCTTACAAAATCTACATAATTTTTTAGACAAAATTATTCTAATGATCTCTTACCCCTTGTATTCTGATACAGCCTATTTAGAGACAATTTTTCACCATCCAATCATATTCCAATTTTAATTCCAATTCACTGTCTTATTCACTTATTTTAAGATATTTGGCACATTTAAGTAAACTAAGTTTTTAATCTCTTTGTCATGTTAAAAAATATTCCAGAACAGGAAAGTTTTTCTGCTCTTTTGCAAACACAATAAAATAATAATGAAGATCTACAAGTGTTTATTTAGAAAAATCATGAGCAAGTATTAAAACAAACTTCCTGTTACAAGCACATTTTAACCACTACCAAACAAACCCATGAAGCCTCTCTTTTTCCCTAAAAAAAGAGAAATAAAATTATATTATTTCGTTTGTCTAACTGGAGAAATGTGCTCAATTTAAATTAAACAAATTTGTGTAATTAGACTTTTGAGTTATTGTGTTCTTTTGAGCTATTGTGTTTTTTAGCTTTGCATTTGCATTTGGTAGTAAAATATGATTCTTGCCCTAATCTCATACAAGTCTTGTACAAGACTTGTACAAGTCATGCAAACTCACCATCTTTTTCGAGTACGGTGTATGTGGTCTCCATTCCAGCCTGGATGTGGTCAGTGACGTGACAGTGCACTAGCCATGTGCCAGAATACAGCGGACGCATGGTCACTGTCTGGAACGTCCCGGGGAATAAATCAAACACGTCTGCTCGATGTGTACCACTGATCTGCGGTTAAAGCGACAGTCATCACACTGCTGCTCTGGAAGATTTTTACATTTCCTGAAGAGTGAGTGAGTGGGTGGGTGAGAGTGTGTGTGTGTGGGAGAGTGAGTGAGTGAGTCGGTGGCTGGGTGGGTGGAGGAATGCTTTACCTTATAGTCAAAGCTGTGGCCGTGGAAGTGTGCAGTGTGTATGTCCACCTCGTTTCCCATTCCCATCAGATACCAGTACACTTTATCTCCAACCTTCATGTTCAGGCCTTTAAGGTTGCCATAGACTAAACCATTGATTCCTGTGATAAACAAAAGAATAATCATTCGTTTTAAAGAGAGCTTTTGGTTAATAATAATAATAACAACAACAGTAACATTGCTTGCAATTCAATGCTGAGGCAATAATGCTTTAAAGGAAATTAATTAAAATATTTTAGAATGTTAAAACAGTCCATGAGAAGTTTTCAATTATTTGAGAATTAAAGTCATTTTTCCACTAAAGCCATAGTTCCACCACAGGAACTTTGAACTTTCCCCAGGAACTAGGGACTTTGGGGTGGTAGTCTGTGTGTTTCGACCGAAGGGACCAGGGTCTAAATGAAGTTCCGGGTAAAAATGTACCCCTCAGAAAGTCCCTGCTCGTGAGGTAGTGCTTTTCAAAGTTCAGGAACTTTTGGGGGTGGACTTGGGTGCTGAACATGCTGGTTGGTTAAGTTCATGCAGCATTTTGATTGGTTGACTCCACGCAGCATTTTATTTCAACCACCATTTTTAAAAGTCTGTTGCAGTGCGTGCAGTAAGAGTTGTTAGCTATTCAAATCAATAATGAAGTTTAAAAAATACAACTGATGGTCCGATGGCGAGGTTCAGACTTTATTAAGCTTATATGCTGAGGACGAAATCCAGAGGGAACTAGAAAGTCGCGCACAGTCCTACATCACCGGACTAATTTGCCTAATCTTCACGGTACTTTAACATGTCTGGGGGGAAAAAGTTCCCGGGACAAATTGTTATGGGTAATTTCAGTGGAAACATGGTTTAAGTGACATGTCCTCATCCTCAAAAACTCACCATGCATCTTGTTGCTTTCGATAAACTCCTCATCCTCCTTCAGTTCTTTTGGAGGGGCTTTAACATGAGCTTTGATGTTGTCATCCAGATACCAAGATTCATTCTCATCAAAGACCATGAAGAGCAGAGCAAACTCCTCAATCTCTTTCTTTAGCCCAAATGTCCGCGCCAGGCTCTTCTTGCAGATGACCAGCGGCCCAATCAAACCACTGTACATGTCCTGCATGAGAAGAAATCAGATTTACATAGACTCTTGCCCCATTCCAAAACCATTTTTAGACACCATGGGTCATAATATTGTTCTATAGATATAATTATGCAACCTTCTAAGATACCTTCTTTTGACCAAATTCTAAGGCAACATTACATTTGCAAAGCTCATCAGGGTTTAAGAATTATTCATTTCGCGGATAGACAGTCAAGAGATATTCTGGAGTTTCGCAAAGATTTGATCCATAGTGGTTCAAAACAGGTCCCATGACCTTGTTTCATTGTTGAGAAAGGTACCTTAATAACATCTACGGTGGAGTAATACGCTCCAACACTGCATTCCTCCTGCTCCTCTGTCGGCCCAGAATTCTTTGGGAGGTACCAGGTATAGGTCTGAGTATCACCTTGAGTGAGAAACATATTTCTTTAGACTTAAGGAACAATATGAACTTCATTTTGTCTAATATACAACTGTCAGATCATTTTGTCGTTTACCTGGACGTGTCAGGGCGACCTGAGGACTGTCAGTTTTAACTCCATGGGCGTGTATGGAGTACGGTCTCTTAGCCATGTTCTTAAACACAATCTTCACTTTTTCTCCCACTTTACCGTGGATCATGGGCCCTGAGGTGAGCAATACCACAGCGGAGCATATTCTGAAGTTATACAAACATTTACACCAAATTACATGTCAACCATCAATATACAGAATATTCTGTACGTATTTACCCATAATTCCCAAGTGTTCCATATCAGCAGGTCTGTCCTTGGGTTTGGTGAAGGTTTCATCAGTGTACTCTCTGTACAACACCTTCTTATATTTTGAACCAATGAATTTCCCTTCTTTCTTGAGGAACTCGTTGCCTGGACTGAATATATCAAAATAAATGTCATTTAGAACTTTAATTTGTTTTATTGACAGTCTAAAAACGTATTTATAGCTTATTTTTCAAATACATGTGGGTCTATATTTCAGCCAAAAATGATAATCTTCCCCTGACACTTGGTGTAACAAAAAGTGTTGCCAAACTAGTTTTCGCAGCATTTTAAGTATCGACATAGGATTTATACGCTAAAGTTAAACAGAAAAAGATTGTGTCAACATTTGCAAAAAAAATTATTGATGATTGGTATTTCCATCAGCTATATCGGTAAACATTTTGATGCGCTAAACATTTTTTGCAAAAAAATCAGTGGATCTTCAATATCTCAAGTTCCAAACATAGCTCCAGGAGGAGCCAAATCATTCAGTCCTGTCAATTATCATTATTAGTGTATATAAGCAGCAGCCATTACAACTACGTTTGGGTACCGTTCACATTTTAACCGGTACCTTTTTTCAGTACTTTAGGGATGTTTACCTCAAAAACTGTAAAGAAAAGTCATTTTAAGAAGTGTTATTGACATTATGCCAGAGCTGTCTTGGTCGCTGTCTGCCATTTTCTGTGATGTTAGTATACTGTAATATTTACCAGTAAATAGTAGGCTACTAGCTACTTAATTAACTGAATTCATAAAAACTAAAATTTTAACATAATTCGGTCAGTGCCCTTAAAAGTACAGAGTTCGGTACCCAACCCTAATTACAACGTCCCAACGACAATTCTTTCGGCATCCCTCCACCACCCCATCTCCTCTATTTCTCCCATTCTTCCTCTGTGTAGCACAGTTATAGTGGGGTTCAGCTAGGAGCTCAGATTTGTTTACCATTTATCATTACTTACAGTGACGGAAGTGGAATACCTTTCTTTCAGACCATGGTGCAGTTGATCCTCCCAGGTGCGGGTGGGTGAATAGTCCCAATCCATCTCAACTGCAGCGATGTAATACTTCTTCTGGTGTAGCATCGTCTCAGACTGACGGTTCCAGAACCGGCACTTCTCCACAGTGTAGTTGGCTCTCATGCCTCCATGATAATGATCTGTGGTTTTACAGTTCACCTCAAACTGTCCTGCAGACGCAGCGTTACATCATCAGAAAAGCACAATGTGTAATACTTTAATGTTTATCAGAAAAGCATATTTATGTGATTATGTAAGGAATAAATTATGAATGCAAACAGGTTTGGTAAAACATTGGTTGGACGCTTGTCAAGAGTTTCAATATTGCACATAATTGTTCTTCTTCACAGTGAGGTCAAAGAAAGAAGAGATGGGACTGTAGTACCCATGCTGTCAGGCTCCATCATGACGGTGTGAGAGATGTGAGGAAACACATTGATGGTGTCTCTCCTGGTGTCTTTGTAGAGGAACCTGTTGCCCTCAAAATAAAGTCCATGGATGTCTGTCTCTGATCCTAGCCCGGAGAGATGCCAAGACACCTTATCACCTTTACACATACTCAAACCTTTCAGATTCCCATACATGAATCCATTGAGCGCTGTGAATGGTGAACACATATTAGTTAGGGTGAAAGAGCAAACAATACGGTTTTTGTGCTACAGAAATGGCAAAATGTTTTATCAAGGAATGTGACTAGCGCTCACAGTGCATTTTATTGGACTCTTGAAATTCTTCATCATCTTTATTTATAGATTTGGGCTGCTTCACGCATCTGTTGATGTTGTCATCCAAATACCAGCTCAGGTTCTCATCAAACACAGTTGCAAGAAGGTGAAACTCTTTATCCACATTTTTCTGGAATGGAAAATAAATATTGGCTACGCTGTGAGCAAAGAATTGTTTCACAATATTGTTGGAACTCATAAGTCAAATTTCTTTGCCCCTGCTTTCAGCTACCAATCATGTAGTACTCTCATCTCAACGTTTTACAAACGTGAAAAATACTGCATAGCTCACTCAGCGTCATTTCTCTCACCTGCTTCCCTGATTTGAGGGTTTTTGGCTTGCAGATCAGAAGAGGTCCAACCAGCCCAGAGTTGGTGTCTCGGATGGGATCTACCGCTGAGTAGTACAGGTAGGTGATGCAGTCTGGATCTTTTTCAGTGGGTCCTCCACCCTTAGGTATCACCCAATCATACTGGTAAGTGGTGTCAGGACGGACCAGTGCAGCAGGAAGTGGCTCAACTACTCCTAAAAGAGATTAAGAACATGCAACTTTTCTACATTCAGTGAATTTTGTCTTGCCTTATAAGTAATATGAAAGGCATTTTATCCATTGGAAATTGATTGAATTGTTAAAACTGGGCTTTCTATACCAAGATGGAGTCAGAATTGAATATGAGTTTGCAGTTGATGAGTTGAAGAGTTTGTCCAGTCCTGCTCCTGGAGGGTCAATATTTAGCTCCAACTTGCTCCAACACACTTGACTTGAAAATTCCAGTGATCCTGAAGACTATGATTAGCTGGATCTGGTGTGTTTAATTAGGATTTGGCCTACACTTTGCAGGAAAGTGGCCCTCCATGAGCAGGATTGGACACCCCTGGCATAGTGGATCACAGATTACTAGCGTTACCCATTTGTTAGGGATTTCTTGACTATTTTTAATGTGTGTAATATAAACTGGTGAAATGTTCTCAAAAAGATCATATGATGAATTTGATTGGATTTTCCTCTCTGTTCATTGTCAGTAAAGCCAATCATGCACTCATCATTCACCCAGATAATTCAAAGAGGGAACTTTGATCTTGTAGATTTGGACTGATTTGTTTGAGTCCAGTCAGGACTGGCAAATACACTTTTGCGCAATGATCCCTGACATTGATTCAACATTTGACTTAATAAACAACAGTCTGGGATTGCTTGTCCCTTAATCTTCAGATCTTTCTGTTTATAACTGAGATCTTTTTCTTACTTGCTTCTTTCTTGAGTTCACGAAGCTTCTTGGCAGTGTATGACTCTGCATAAAAAAGTAAAGAAAATAATAAAAAGACTGTCATACATTTGTAACATTTATTTCATTATTATTATTATTATTATTATTTTTTTTACCTTCCAAGACGTTGTGGTATAGTGTTCCATCCATGTCTATGCTATATTGCACTCCATGAGGTTGAATACTGTAGGGCCTGCTTGCTTTATTTCTAAATGTCACTTTAATTGTGTCCTCTTCCTCTGCTCTGATGACTGGACCTAAAAAACAACTCAAAGACATTATGTTGTGCTTATAATCACAGTACAATCCAAACATTTAAATAAAGACTAATAATGTCTGCTCTTAAAAACAAATCACTGTAACATGCTCATAGTAACATCATAGTTGAAGGAAGAGTCCAAGTTAAATATAATGTTCTGTCTACAACATTTACCCATAATTCCCAGGTGCTGCTCCTCTGGAGTCCTCTCTTTGCGCTTGGTGAATGTGTCATCAGTATATTCCACATATTGGACCTTCTTGTATTTGCCCCCGATGCGATTATTGCGGTTATCAAAGAAAGTGTCAGATACACTGTGTGTATTCAGAGACAAGCAAAAATTCAAGGACATTCCCTTTGACTTCAATATGTCTCTCAGTGAAGATCTTAAAACAATATTTTACCTGTCATCAACAAGTTTCTTCCCTGTATACTGGTTTATCTCTGTTGGCCCATAATCCCAGATGATTTCCTCAGCAGCAATGAAATACTGTCTCACTTCTCCAAACGGTCTGGCTTTATGCACATTTGGGAAACACTTCTTAATCTCAAAAAAGGCTTGCATGCCAGCTAATAGGGGGAGAAATGTAATTAAATTAAATAAAACAATTACAGGTATAAACGGTGCAAAATTTACACTCAGATCTGGCCTGTCTTTACCTTTCAGATGATCATTGACTTGACAGCTGAGGAGCCATTGGCCGGGATTGTCCGCCACCATCTCTACATTAACAAAGGTAGCCGGGAACAGACTGATGGTGTCAACATGGTGCCGCCTGTCCGTAAGGATCTGTCCATGGAAGAAGGCTGAGTGGATGTCCACCTCGTTCCCCATCCCAAACAGGTGCCAGTGGATCTTATTTCCCATGCACATACTGAGGTCTGGCAAGTTGCCGTAGACGTACCCGTTGATAGCTACAATAAAGTTCACAAGCCAAATACTTGGATAATTAGAGTATATGGAATATACTGTACATTAGGCTAGTTCAAATATGTGTCTAGAACACATATTGAGACATAATAATGAGACATTATTGCAGGACATTATTACTGAACTTACAGTGCATTTTATTGCTTTCCTGGAAGCCGTCATCTTTCTTGTTGACTTTAGCAGCTGCTGAGCAGTAGGTCTTGATATTTTCATCCAGGTACCAGCTGAGGTTCTCATCAGACACCGTAAACATAAGGGTGTAAAGATAGTCACCTGTTTTATCGCCATGGACATCTAGAGAGCCTAAGCATTGCACACAAAAAAGAATGATGAATTATTAGTGGACTATATCATATGTGTGTGAATTATACAACAAATTCCATGGTTGTCAGCATTTTATATGAATTTGTATATTATATATACAGTGAGGAAAATAAGTATTTGAACACCCTGCTATTTTGCAAGTTCTCCCACTTGGAAATCATGGAGGGGTCTGAAATTGTCTGAGTGGCTCGGCCCTGCCGAGCAACTGAGTGGCTCAGCCCTGCAGTGATGGTACAGCAACTGTGGCGACGGGACGTACGTCTCCGTTCCCTCCTTTAGGGAACGAGGGTTACCATAAGTAACCGAGACGTTCCCTTTCAGTCGGTCACGTTCGACGTACGTCGGACATACTGACGAATTGGGATCCCTTTGGAAAACGCCATAGTTTCTACCACTTCCAGCGCCCAGCGATGAGCCCCTCAGACCCCAATCTGATGCGGGCAGGGAAATTCACGCAGGGAGAGTCAAAAAGCTGCTGTTCCGCAAGACCCATTCAGCTGACTCCATTGGATAATGCTGGGAAAGCGTGCCCGTGGAAGCCGCTGCGGAAGCCACATCATGCCCGGAGGGAGTTACCATGTGGAGAATACACGTATGGCCTGGCCGTGGGCAGGCCAACATACGGAAGTCCCAGGGGTGGCCTCGGCCAATTAGAGGCGGGGGACAACACCTTCCTGAGACGGCAGAGTCTGGGAAAGACACGGGCTCGCCGTACCATGGAAGAATACACATATGTGACCACCGTGGGGGTCACAACATATGGAACCCAGCCTAACACACGTTCCACTAATGCATACGAGTGTTAGACCTGGCGTCGAATGCTCCGCCACGTCCGACTACCGCGGGTTGCGGAGGACTCAACAGGGTTCGCCGTTCTGGGGAACTCGACTGGAGCAGATAAGCGCACGTATCCGTACCATGAGGGAGGGAATGGCGCAGCAAGCCGACACTAGAACGGGCACTTCGGTGTTACTGACTATGGGAAGTGTGCCCACAGGAAGATACCGGTTCTACACGGAGGCTATAAAATCTAGCGAACGTGTTAGGTGTTGCCCAGCCCGCAGCTCAACAAATATCTGTCAGCGAGGCGCCACGAGCCAGTGCCCAGGAAGAAGCAACACCCCTAGTGGAGTGGGCTCTTAACCCGAGCGGGCAAGGCACGTCTTGGGAATCATACGCCAAGGTGATGGCATCCACTATCCAGTGGGCCATCCTCTGCTTGGAGACAGCCTTTCCCTTCTGCTGTCCTCCGTAACAGACGAAGAGCTGCTCTGAGGTCCTGAAGCTTTGCGTTCTGTCCACGTAAGTCCGGAGAGCACGGACAGGACAGAGAAAAGCTAGGGCTGGGTCTGCCTCCTCCGAAGGCAGCGCTTGCAGGCTCACCACTTGGGAGTAGTGGGAACCTTGGGCACATATCCAGGCCGGGGTCTCATGATCACATGAGAGACACGTCCCTCGAACGTGAAGTGCAGAATCGAGACATGAAAGTACGCGTCCTTCAGGTCGATTGCTGCAAACCAATCTTGGGGACGGATGCACCTGAAGATGCGTTTCTGCGTTAGCATTCTGAATGGCAGTCTGTGAAGGGACCGGTTCAAGAACCGCAGATCCAAGATCGGCCGTAACCCGCCGTCCTTTCTTGGGTACAATGAAGTACGGGCTGTAGAACCCGGACCTCATATCAGCTGGAGGGACTGGCTCTATCGCGTCCTTCGCCAGTCCGGAGCACGGGGGCGTTCTCCTTCGCTACTGTCGTGAAGTGACCGCCCCTGAACTTGGGGAGACACCGGGCGAACTGAATCGCATAGCCGAGTCTGATGGTACGGAGGAGCCACCGAGATGGGCTGGGAAGCGCTAGCCAGGCTCCCAGACACCGAGCAAGGGGGATTAACGGCACCACAGACGTACCTGTAGCCAGGCAGCGAGGCAAAATGCAGGGATCCGACTCGGACGGCATGGGAGTGGCCCGAAGTGGGATCTGAGTGTGCTGTGCAACACTTAACAGTGTCCGCGGAGGGGGCGTGCGAGTGTGGGGAGGCCGCTTGAGTGCGTTCCCACAGTCGGCGCCCCCTGCTGGCGAAGGGAGAGGCGCCTGAGGGTAGCGAGGCATGGGAGCGTAGACCACCGCCAAGCGCACTCTCCAAATGAAGGAGGGGCTGATCGTGGCAAGGCTTTGTGGCATTGCACACAGTCTGCCTCACCTCCTTCCTCAGCGGGGAACAAGAGTGGCGAGGCATAGCGTCACACACTGTTGTCCACGCACCGCTGAGAAGAGGGGAATGAGAGTGGCGAGGCTTTGTAGCGTCACACACAGCCATTCTCGCCCTCTTGTGGGGAGGGGAATAAGAGCGGCGAGGCTTTGCAGCGTCACACACACTGCCATTCCTGAACTCCTGAGACCCAGAGGTATTGGAACTGCTCTTGTTTTTTGTTTTTTTTTATTTAATTTGGATACCACTGGCTGTTTTTAACACCAGTGGCGGAACAGAATTACTAATGGTTTTCCACCCGGCCGTCCTCCGGGGAAGAACAGTTCCTGACCAAATCCGGATCAATGGTGTTTCTGGACCAGGGTGGACATCGTCTAGCCAAGGGCTAGCGCTGTGCACAGCTCAACCTCAGCTCAGAACTACCCTCGTGCACTAAGCAGGGCGGAGGTGGCCTGCCAGTGGCACTGCCACCCCACCGATGAGGGTAGTGAGAGAGAGGAAAACTTAATACAGATTATGGCCCTATTGGTGTTCCATATTTTGGCACCAATAGTTCCACAATGCCAAAGCCTTCCAATGCACATCCGAGAAAAGGCAAGGGGCAGGCAAGGCGATTTACGCGTTGCACTATGCCTCAGCCACCCGGGAAAGCATGGCTGTCAAGTATGAATCTGATTCAGCAAGAGCGCCCACTATTCCTGTGGGAATCTCAGCATCATCTTCATTTTCAACACATAACAGCCCTCTCTCGGATGCAGCGACTGACATCTGTCCTCTGCTAGAGCCCCAAATGAAATGCTAGGTCCCCTTTTAAGGACCAGCAATCCCATCTGTAAGCTACCAGCAGACATGTGAGATAGTGAGCGTGGCCGTGAGACGGCACACGGCGCGCTTAACACTTAAGCCCTTATAAAAAGGCAAGATGAACAACGCGAAGACGTGGCTTATTCTCATGAGAGAGCATAGACCACCCACAAACACATCTCAACATGCGTGCGATGCGATAGAGGAGTGAGGGGCCCACGGAGGTGTACGCGGCAGGGAAGCCTCACTGTAATCATCAGGTCACCCAGGCTTATAAAGTCAATAGTGCAGTATTTTATTTTATTTTTTTTGTTATATGCGTAATATATAATATGCGCCTATCTCTGGAGAAGCATCCAGTCTTTCCGCTCGCAAATTCCTCCATGTAAATAGCGAATCCGCCATGGTGCAAGTGCAACTGGCTTTTAAAGGGAATGGGAGATGAGACTCTGATTGGTTTATTGCATGTTACGCCCAAAACACACCCAGGACTCATTAAGAGACTAGGCACAACCCTTTTGGACCATGTGCCAGGAGCACCAACAATTTTTTCCATTGTTAACCTAGCAAAAGTGGATTCGGACACACCCTAAGTGCACCTGCGCCATGTGCTTCAGACCATGCTCTCAGATAATTAAAACACATCATAAAAAATTGGGCTCCTCCCTCAGTTCTTTTTTTAAAAATATATGCACATTATATTTTATGTGTTTTGCACATTAATTCTTCTTTTAAGATGTTTCTATTTAAGCTATAAACATGTTTAAATGATCATATTTGAGGTGGGACTACTTCTAAGTGGATGAATTTCCCGTTATTTATCACTGCTGTAAATTCTTTGTGTGTATCATATCCAATTCAAAGCATTCACTGTCTTACATTGTCATGAGTTGGAAAAAAACTTGATACAGTCAATATGTGATTCTTTCAAACTAGCCTCATGCTAATGTACAATACTTTGTGGCTATACTTTTGCTAGAATTTGAATTGCTTGTATTAGAATCCAAAACGTTACTGTTATTAGAGGGGTCCTAGCATGTGAACCCTGAAGTGAAGAGAAAGATTTGTACCTTTTTTACATATAATGAGAGGTCCAATGAGACCTGAGGCGATGTCTTTGGGGGCGTTAACATGGGAGTGGTATATTCTGGTCAGGCAGTTAGTGTCATCTTTGCCAGGAGTATGTGAAGGCGGTAGAGTCCAAACATAAGTAAAAGACTTCCCAGGGGCCACTGAATCGTCATTTTTCTCCACCTTTTCCGATGAATCGGGATACAGTGCTCCTGGAGAGAAATCCCATATTCACAGTATGTATGATGAGCAATTCATGAGTTAAACTGATGACATGAATCCAGACACTTATGTGACATAATTTGCAGCACCACCTTCATTGGTCTTGTTGTAACTGAGGCCGTGTGCATGGATGGAGTACGCCCGTGTGGCCATGTTCTTCAGATGCACTAAAACTATGTCATCTTCCTCTGCACTAATGAGGGGTCCGAGGTAGCCCAGCCACTTGGGTTTTTCTATCTCCTGCCTGTAGGTGGCGTCAGTATATTGCTGATACACTGCCTTCTTATACACCTGCCCAATCCGCTGCTCTCCCCTCTCCAGAAACACCCGTGCATCTCTGTCAAACACCAACACAACATTCTCTGTGAGACTTTTACATGCACTCACTCACAGAAATATTCCAGGATAATAACTGCATGACTTTCACAGTAATTCCACAATAGGACTTCTCTTGTATCTAACTGCACTCTTGGAATATCATACTGTATTTCTACAGTGCATATGTACTATGAAGGTTCACAGCATGAATAGATTGTGCTGTGGATTTTCTTGATTCTTGTTGGTTTTATTTGTGCTGATGAACTTATAAGTATTAATTATTAGTATTTGTTGAGTGTCACCATTGTTGTGTTTTTTTGTATGTTGAGTATTGATGTCTGTGCATCATTAGCTGATGGGGAAAAAATCTTGTGATGCAAGTTGATAAGATAAATCTCAGCAGCTGCTTTGCTATTGTGCAAAATCCATCTACAAACAATTGTGAATTTGAAATAAGATATTGGTAAATGCTGAAAAAAGTTTATTAAATGCTGAAATAACACTGATATATATATATATCCATCCATCCATCCATCTTCTTCCGCTTATCCGGGGCCGGGTCGCAGGGGTAATAATATATATATATATATATATATATATTAACTAACTTAAATTCCGCTAGTCAACTTTTTTATATTCTAGCTTGGCATCGTTTTAACAAATGTTTTCATTTGTCACACTTCTGACATGGCTTGAACAAAAATTTGAATATAAATGTACAAGGTCCAAGATCCCAAGCTAATGGCACACTGATCTCCATTATGGTGAATACATAACAATTCAAAACAATTACAGAGCAGTAAAGTACTGTGATATCAGCATCATTTTGCTGTTGATTAACAGTAATTCATAAGTAAATGACCCAGCGTGCATTAATTTCACAGTAAATTTCTGACTACAGTAATTTATTGTAAAATAATACTCTTTAATACTGTAAATACCTGGCATCTTTTTACTTACACAGTTGAGTAAGTAATAAGAAATATACAAGCGTAATTGTCATTAAAGTTCTAAAGAAGGCTATAATTTACAATCATAGTTCTACAACTAGTGCATTTTAAATGTTTGAATGTTAAATCAAATGTTATTATAAGCTCATTTCTTGCATACAGAACACATAACCCCTGTCATTGTACTCAGAAGTGTTTATACTCACTCATCTTCTTTTATGGTTTTGTTCTGAATCAGATTTTTACCACTAGGAGCATAATCCCACTGAATCTCCTTAATGGCAAAGAAATATTCCCTTTTGATAGAAGATACAATGCCAGCACAACACAAAACCCCGAACAGCGTCAACTGCAGCCCCTTCATTTTGGGTCACTGGGATTTGACTATCAGAATGGAGCAGATGCTTTGCTTCTTTAAATGATAGAAGGTGACAGCAGTCAGCCAATCACAACAGATGTGAAGAGGACAAGTTGGCTAATACACACAAAGCTGCGTGGTCTTCCAGTACATGACCCCGTGAATTTACTGGCAGAATGTGACCCGATGGACTCTAGGAAACTCCTGTCTATCAGAAAAGTTTTCTTTGCAGTCATTAACCATCTGTTTGATAAAGCTTGGGACTGAATATGCTTTTGCCCATTTGGATCTGAATTAAGACATTAAGGCCTGGTTTCACAGGCAGGGCTTAGATTAAGACAGGATTAGGCCTTCGTTCAATTAGGCCATTTAAGTTTTTATCTAAAAGTGATTACTGGTGCATCTGCATCTTGAGACAAAACAATGACCCTGACATATTTTAAGATATATCAGTGCAAGTTGCTTTCAGTTTAAACAGCTCAAACATGCATTTTAGTCTGGGACTAGGTTTAAGTCTTGTCTGTGAAACCGGGGGTTAGACATTAATTATGTTGTCTTGTTTGGACAATTTATAGGCACAATATCAACCAAAACAAACATATGGACTGGGTAAAAATTGTAAAGAAAAGTAGTCACCCCAATGCTTCAATGTGTTTGTACATAGCAGACGGGGATAACACTTCTGACCAAAATCCACAACTTGTTTGCATTACGTAAAAATCAATAGGATCTCATGTCGAGTTGAGAAATGTTCGTCCGCTGTGAGTTGACAACTCAGCAGTTAAAATGCCTTGAAACCCATTTGCAATGCACTGGGACAGATCATATCAAAATAATAAAGCAAGCTATGCTATGCTATGCTAAAAATGTTGACAAATCATACCTCACTACTTCTGAACCCGTCTGGGAGAGATAGGGCAAAAGTCAAGAATTTTTATATTTTAATTTTAATAAAAAAATTTGGCCTCAGTCCTTTTTCATTTTCATCTTTCACCTTTTGTGTTTCACAGAATGTTGCGCAGGTTTGGAAATTGGAATGGCATGAGGGTAAGTAAATAATGACAGGATTTAAATTTGGGGGATATAGGTTTGTACAGAATTATAAAAAAAAAGATATTAAAAAAGTTTTCAGCAACATGAAGTCGACTACAAAGTCTCACCCAGTAGCACACTATGCCAAAGATGATTGACATGCATCAATCTGGGAAGGGTAACAAAGCTTTTTTAAAGGTTCTGCAACTCCAAAGAACCACAGTTCATTTATCTGACATCCATTATCTCTAAACTGAAACAACTTGGACCAGAATTGGTTGAACTTCCAAAATTCCTCTAAAAGTACATAGATGACTCATCCAGCAAGTAAAAAGAGCCGAAGACAACATCCAAGGAACTGCAGGAATCTCTTGCATCAGTAGAGGTCAGTGTTAACAACTCAACTATTACAAAGACGCTGACCAGAATGGCATTTATGGATAAACTTCTACTAGTCAAAAGTGGAACTGTTTGGAAGATATGGGGTCCTGTTTACATCTGGCATAAACAAACCCAGAAAAGAGCATCATACATACAGTCACGTGATAGTGTAATGACATGAAGATGCTTTACTGCTCCAAGGAAACTTGTCATAATTAAAATTATTTACATTAATTCTGCTCTGGCGGTTCAGCGGGTAACACTGTTGCCTCATAGCAAGATGTCCCTGGTTTGAGTCCTTGCCTAGCCAGGAGGCCTTTCTGTGAGGGGATTGCATGTTCTACCCATGTTGGCTCTGGTCTGGCACAGAACGCATCCTTGTGAGATGGGTTGCGATCTTGTTATTCAGCTGACCATCCCAGCATTATATTTTAAGTAGTGGCTAATGCACAATAAATACAACATATCATCACAAACAAATATCACGATCTATTAAAACATTTATTTCATATTATTATAGACATTTATTCTCATATTATTTTATATAATTTTATTTTACTGCGTGTATTTGTGAAAACACGTTTAATTTTACCTATACTTTGTCAATGTTAAGATTCTTTTTATAATACCAATACAATACGGCTTTATGGGCTTCCCGCTTAGAACAAGTTGTTGGGAAGATGGATAGATGAATTCTGCTCTACCAAAAAATATTTTTACCAGTCTGTGAAATGCAAGTGATTATGCTACAATCATCCAAAGCATAGGAGTAAATACACAGCTGAATATTTAGGCAGATATATTCTAGACTATTTTAGAGCCTGATTGAGATACTGTGGCAGGACTTGCTGAAAAAAGCCTCAATTGGGGCTGAACTAAAGCCGGTTCGAAAGGAAGAGTTGGCAAAAATGGCACCTCAGCTGTTTGAAAGACTGACCTCTGGTTCTCCGAAGCATTTGGTTTCTGCTAAAGTTGGCACTTATTATTTCAGGGGCCAGTTATTTTTTCACATAAATATACTGTAGGGATATATTTTTTACAGTTTGATTGAAAATCTTGTTTGATATGATTTATACATAAAAATACAGGAAATCAGGGTGGGGCTAAATTCCATTTTACAGATCTGAAACTAAAGAGTTTGTGCCCATTTACTTGCATGTTTGGCCCGAAATCTGCATGTCTATAAAATACATACCAAGAGGCTTTGGGCAAGTCCTACAGTGTGATACGGCTTAATGTTTGAGAGATTATTGCTGCAACGGGATAATGAGGCTTACAGCAACAATTTCTGCAATAATGCTGTACTGAAATTGCGGAACTCTTAAAATGATCCAAAATTATCCACAAATCGAACAAAACAGAAAAAAAGTTGTCTAAAATGAAACTTATTTATTTAATAAAGGGAATATTTAAAACATATTACAGCTTTTATAGGTATATAAAACAACATTCATCAACTGTTCTTCTATTACTCTCAATATTTAAATAATTTACAAAACAACTTCCTGTACAAAATGACCAGAACTCATACAAAAATACTTTTATAGTTTTGCAAAATGCATATTGCAGGTACAATACAATACAAATGTTTGTTCTATACAGAAAACATGTGCTGCTAATACAAACTCAGCTGGAGTGGTGTGGAAATGGACTTAGTGTTTACATTTTTGTCCAAGGCCACTTGCAGCTGTTAATGTGTATTCCCAGACAGCAACATAGTGTCTGCCCAGATCCGGCCCTCATCTGGTACGCATGGAATCCACATGTACCAGATGTGACCCGGATCTGAGCCGACACTATGTTGCTGTCTGGGTTGGAGTGTGTGATTGACAGATCTGTCGACTCTCTGATGGCCCAGTGTTTCTGCTGCAGATGAGCAGTCCTGTTTCTGACTGACAGAGGCTGGGAAGCGCTCTGTCCTCAGGCGTTTAGACTGTACTCCTGTTTGTAGCAGCATGGCCGGCACACTGCGTTCACCAGACCACTGATGAGCTGCAGGAAACAGATGAAGAACTCCAGGGCGCTGAGACCCAACAGGATGGACAGCAACGTCACATTCCACTCCACAACGTGTGTTGGTTGAGTGCAGACAGACCATCTCTCTCGAGCAAACAGATACCTGAATAAACGAAGGAATAGAGTTCAGGGCTTTTGCCTAATAAAGCCACCATCTATGTATTATCAAAAAAAGAGCTCACTGTCCCCCGTCGGTCTCAAAAGGAGAATCCCATCCCATCAAAGTGAAGCAATACGGCCCCTTCAAGAGCGCCAAAGCGGAGATCAGGAAGCAGTATCCAGAGCCGGCGAGTCCCACCAGAGCCGCTATCACTGAACCACACATCTGCGCACACAATGTGAAACTGATGAATGTGGCTGACCTGTACAGCATGTCCTTGATTTAGAGCTCCCCCTTCCCAAAACTCACCGCACAGCTCTCTGTTCCACAGGAATCCGCACACTTCCCCATTCCCAGAAACACACAGACCGGAATCAGCATCTGAATGTGGACAGTTATTAAAACAGTTCAACTGGATACTTGAGTAGTTGCACCTCAATTACTGCATTTTTCCTTTTGAGATAAATGGGATATATTTAACAAGAAATAAAATCTGGAACTTATTATCCATAGACTTATTTGTGAAAAGTGATTTGATAATTTGTGTTAAAATTTGAGAAATTTAAGGGTCGATTTGGAAAATTGTGTTAAATGTGGAACAATCTTGCATATCGTCAACAAGGAAGGTATAGTACTATATTGGATATCTGACGATTTCGACCCAGTACTTCATCTTAAGCTTTATTCCGTTAATTCCATCTGTGTTGTCATTGCTTACTAGGTAAGTGCGTATTCTTGTTTCCTCAGATGTAGCCTATTGTCTTGTGTAATAAGGTTCCTTCATCGATTTATTTTAGTGTTAGCTCATTATTTTCTCATTTAAGGTGTTCAGAAATGCCCAGTTTACTCTATAACACTCATTCCAACACAATCTTAATCTTAAATATTATTGCCCAAATTCACACAATCTGACCCGTATGGAAAAATACGAAAAATGGGTAAATGTCATTGGGTCCTCCCCTAAACCCACCCTTCAAACCTTCAAGGGGGCGTGGGCTGTAAGAGCTGAATTTGATCATGAATAAGAGATTTCGACAAATCATAAAATACTTTCAAACTGTCTTGAGAGCATGTTGCTCAACTGCACAGATATGAAGCTGTTGACCAATCCACAACCAAGAATCTTGCGCACACACACTTCCCATTGACTTCTGTTTTTTTTTTATATTACGCTTATTAGATTTTCTACATCCTAATGCCTAAAACAGAACCTCACAGTTATTTTATATATTTTTGCGTCATTGTAGTGATTTTTCATTAGCCTAATTTACCATTTTTATATTTTAATAAAGACAATATTTAGCATGTTTATTCAGAAGTGACCACAGTGTAGAGAGGGTGTGTTCAGAAACCTCCATCCACCAACGCTATCCCCCAACCAGGACACAAGACAACAAATCTGAGACTCACCACCAAACCACCTCCTCCGATTCCCATAAAGTACCAGACATATGTGGTCACATGATTCTCCTGAATGTATATCGTCTTTCCATCAGGAAAGAAGAGCAGGACGTTTGCCACGATGCAGCAAGTGGCGAGAGGGATGAGGGCCAATCCCAGAGACCTGGCAAAGCCCAGAGAACACATCTTCACACAGAGCAGAGGGAAAAAGAACAGCGACTGTAATCCGGGACAAGAAACTAGGGTGGTGAACGGAGGAGTGGAAGGATTTTAAGAGACTACCCCCCTCCTCGGCCCCCCACGAGCCGCTGTCCCTCTAAGGAGGAGGAGACAGGAAATGGGCTGACATTATACAGTAAGACTGCAAACTCTTTGTGAGGGACTTTGTTTTCCAACAAAACTAAATTAATATAGTTTACATGTTGAGATCTTGGTTTGCAGTTTAACCTTGTGCTCAAGGGCCTACAATACATTTCTACAAGTATCAGTTTTTCAATGCTGACGATATAGACGATAGATGGAGATTTTACCATGTTTTTGAAAAGTTTTTCAGTGATGACTAAGTGAAAAAGTGTCTTTATTTAGTATTCATTGTCATTTTTAAACATATACACCACTGTTCAAAAGTTTGTGGTCTGTAAGATTTTTTATGTTTTTGAAAGAATTTTCTTCTGGCTGCATTTATTTGATCAAAAGTACAGTTAAACTATAAAATATTATTAGAATTTAAAATGGCTGTTTTTTTTCATGTGAGTATATGTTAAAATGTAATTTATTCCTGTGATCAAAGCTGAATTTTCAGCATCATTCAGTGTCATGATCCTTTAGAAATCATTCTAATATAGTGATTTGATGATCAATATTTTTGTGGAATTACGCCTACGATCCAGGTGATGTGCAGATGGGTGTTCTTTCAGCCTTTAACTAATTTGGCATCACTTGCTGTCACACACACACACACACACACACACACACACACACACACACACACACACACACACACACACACACACACACACACACACACACACACACACACACACACACACACACACACACACACACACACACACACACACACACACACACACACACACACACACACACACACACAGAGATCACAAAATATATCTCTTTTGCCTATTTATCTTCTTTTTCAGAGAAAACAGACGGCAATTACCTCATGTCATAACAGGGCAATAACTGCCAAAAACTATCTCAGACAACATTGATACTTGCATACTATTTGATTATAGTGTAAAATCTTTTTTAAGCCAGACAAACATGAAGTAACACAGGCTTTTTTCGTGATCCAGGATTAGATGCTGGATTAATCAGGCTTTCTGAATAAAGCAGCCTGTTATAAGAAAGGAAGTATTACACTACATTACGTAACTCGTGAGTTTTCCACAGAGGATACAGGCGTCCACTGTTGTGTTTGTTGAGCTGTGCTTCGAGGGGGTTTGAGAACAAAATTTTTTTCTCAAGCATCTGTAGTACGACAAAAATGAATGTTGTAGAATGTTGATGAGCTTCTTGTTCTTTTGATACTAGTTGAGTATCAGTGAATATATATTTAATACTTCAGAGTTTAGTATGCCATTTCTGTAATGGTGGTTAATTAAAACTTTATTAAAAACCATTTGTAAAACATTTTCATTTCTATGCTTATAATATATGTGTGTGTTAATAAGAGTTGAATAACTTCTGCTCATAAGTTCTGTGTACTTGTGAAATAGAAGTAACCATTAGCATACTTTAAATAAAGTATACCGATTACAGAAGTAAAGCTTAATACTTTATGGGAACATACTTAAGTGTGAACTGAATGTAATGTTTTCAGTGATTTAAAATGTACTTGGAAGAAAACCTTGAAGAAACAAAGGGACTCTCTTCAAGTGGCCTTTATTTCTTTCCTATTATGGTATATCTTCAAGCACAGTTCTTGTTAGAGGGCAAATGCAAAACAATTGAGCACACTTGTTTTTCACAAGGGGTTTTTATCACAGAGATGCATGACCCCCTGTAATGAAACAATACGTAATGAAAAGGTTGTGAAGCAGTGCTTAAAAGCATGTTAAAATGCTTTTAACATGTATTGCTTGCTACTATAATCAGCGGTAACAGTGACATAACAAAAGACACCAGTGTTCAATGAATATAGGTTAGGTCACTAATAGTAATCCATTATTCATCAAGTCAAGTAATACAGTTCATTATAATGACTGTTGGCTGTTGTCAAAGAATGGATTATCTATCTTCAAACATGACTCATCCACTCAGAATTTCCAGTCATAATTTTCCATTTAATAAAACTGATTCAAATGGTTCTTTCTCACAGTCCTCTGGCAGGGAATTTTTGACCTGATAAACTTCCCTTTATGAGAGCAAATTAATCAGACTAATGGGGAAAGAAAACAACGGAAGTGCAATGACATGACTTCCTGATAAATGTAACGAGTTTGTTCTTGTAGTCGGTCACTTCCGCCATGAGTTTCCTAAAGACACACATTTCTCCTCCACCCCTGATTTCCTTTAAGGAAAATGAATGGGCGGGCACATGTCGAGGGCTTTGCTGCTGTGATCTCACAAATACATAATTGCATATCACTGCAGTTCAGCCATATGCTGCGGTGTCATATGGCCACTGGACAAGTGTGAGCGTTGTACTTATTAGACTACATGCCCTCTCATTACATGAGAGAGCAGAAAAAAACAGTTTGAATCAATCTATTCATCTCGTCTGTAAGATTTTAACTTAATTCTTAATCCAATTCAGAGGCTGCATCATTCAAAGGCCGTGAAGGTTGAACCGAGTGTTGTTAAATAGGACGGTCTAGCCTACAGAGGATTGTTCTTGTTGCCTAGCAACTGTGACAGCTGTTATTGATGAGTGGCAGTTTTTGGACTTTTTTGAATGTATATTAAACTGTTTGATAAAAGAAAAAAGAAAAGGAAAAACGGGGTTCACAATATGTTGAATGCAAATATGTTCACCATAGTCCATTTCAGTACATAATAAAGATAATCGCATCTAGTAAGATAAGTCAACATTTGATTCCATCTGTGTACTTGTCAAGACTGTTCTGGGTTCATGTTTTGGCAGCGGCTATTTACACTATAAGCAAAAATAAGATATTTTCATAGTGATATATGATTTTGAAGTGAAAATAGCAATAGATTCTATTTACACTTAGTGAAAATAGCAATAGATTCTAATAAAAATAAAAGCATTTTCTTAGCAATAAGTGTAAATAGTTATTTTAACAGTATGCAGTAATAAGATATTGAGTGTAAATTATTATATTTATTAAATAAATGCCGCCTAATTGGGACATTAAATCCCTTTCTACACCTACCCCAATAAACACTTTATTAATAAATAACCGTTGGGCACTTTATTTTCACTTTTCACATATCACATCAAAAAGTACCTACAATGCACCTTACTCCCACGCTACTGCTGCTGCTGACAGCTCACAGGTGTTTTTTTGTGCTTTTGTCTGGCCCAATCAGACATCAGTGGGCAGAGTTAGTGTAAATAACCTGTACCAACAAGGCAGGCACTTAGTTTGCACTATAGTGTAAATAGACACTTTGTCTTAGTTCATTAGTTGCCATGGATTTTGATTTTCATGTGTTCCCCCTGTGTCTTGTTAATGATCTTGTTTAGTTTCTTAGTGTTTCCCTTTGTATTTATAGCCCTGTGTTTGTTTCATTCTTGTCGGATCTCATCAAAGTATAGTGGTTGTTCTGTTAACCGTGTTTTGTTTTCATTTGAACTGCTTGTGAAAAAATCCAGCTGTTTATTTTCGTCTTTGATTCCACCCCTTGCTGACAGTACTTTTATAATAATATAAAAAATATAATGTATGAGCAATATCAAACGGTAGGTAATCACAGCGTGCTGATATACAGCCATATCACACAGCTATGAGTGTTATATTACGTTAAATATAACGGTTTGGCGGCACAAGTGTGAAAATAAATAAGAAACAACAACGAAGTGTCTTTAAAAACCCTCTTTTGTGCAAAACAACTCTAGATGACAGTTTGACTGTTGAGTCCAAGCCTCCGTTATTGATTCTGAAATGTCACTTTAGAACTAGTAATGAAGGAACGCTGAGTCGCTTCATTGAAGATTATTGTAGTAGTAGTAGTATTATAATAGTATTATGAGAGAGAAATCGACTAAATCGAGTGTATTACCATCTGATATAGAATTCATTCTTCAGGTTGATGACCGTAATATTATATCCATTTTTTACAATTTTTTTAATGTCTTTTAAAATTCAAAAATAGCAGCCTACTAAAATTAGCAGTACAGTTGGTTTCACAGCAATAAATGCCCTGCAGTTAATCCATATGTACTTCATAGTCTAAATAGTTACTGAAGTATCTAAGTTCACTAAAGTCCTAATTTAAAGACACACATGAGGTGCACTTGGCCTGAAGACTGCGACACACCCATCACTCCTGGTGTGTGACCCTCCTACAGCCTGCTGGTCCCACCATATACATTCACAGTCACGAGCCATCTCCTGCCTGCTGTGTGCATTCCAGCTCATCTTGCAGTTCACCACTGGTGTTTGTTATGAACATTCACAGTCCACATATTCAGCTGTCATTGCTGAGCTGCAAGATTCGGAAAAAAAGTGTTTTGCAGAACAACATATATGTACACACTAAGAAGAAAAGATTCTATATGGAACCTTAAAGGATTCTGTCAGTCGCTTCGTACACACTCTTTTAAGAAAAATGGTTCTAAAAAGTACCAAATTGGCAGAACTCATTTTGGTTCTAGAACCCTTTTTATAAGGTTTCATAAAGAACCATGCTTTGAAAGTCTTTTATAAGACCTTAATGGTCTTATAAAAAACCTTTTCAACAATAGCTTATTTTCATTAATATTAGTATATTAGTATTGTCATATCATTAATATTAGTATTATTAATATTATTGAACTTTTGAGGGTTTCCATTATGGGATCATTTTATGGATTCAGTTTTAATTAAATATAATGAATTAAACACTTTGTTTCTAGAAAAACATTAATTACCAGTTAAACACAAAAGTATCCTGCAATATAAAACCTTTTTGGCATGAAGGGTTCTTTAAAATTTAGTTAATAACCCTTGGGTTCTATATAGAACCCTACTGAACCTTTGTGTACACAATTAAATCAAATAATTTTCGCAATTTTATAATGTAAATGCATAATAGTTAAAGAGACCTTATTAAAGTGGGACCACATAAAAAAATATTTTTTTTTAATTAATTTCAAACTTTTATTCCTATGTATGCCCTGGTACTGTATATAGAAAACATTTTCTCAAGTGAGCACACATTTTTCTCTTATAATGCCTTTAAAGCAACTTTATAAAAAAATAAATATTTTCATTAAAATTGAAATCCATTGATTATTTAATTGAGTAAATTATACATGAACAATTGCAACACGGGCCATTAAATTTAATTAATTTAATAAAAAGTAAAATTAATGTAATCTAATTTTTTTTGTGAAAATGTCTTATATGTTGTGTGTTATAATAATGCTAATTTATGCTGAAAAAATATATATTTAAAATGTATTAAAAACTAAAAAACAAAACTGCGTGCGTTTTGCGGAAGAACATTATTTTGGTTGTGCTTCGGGTCTGCATGACTGTGCGGATAAATATGTTTTTTTTTCACATAAAAAAAAAAAAGAGTGATTGTCCTACTGCTCATTAAACATTCACTACAAGGCTTAAGAGATATAACCATCTTAAGCTGACTAGCCGAAGACGTTACTGTAGCTTTACCCATTAATATACACTGTACTTCCTTGAAAATATATTCCACCACAGCGCTACAACAACCATAATGAAATGAGCCTTCACAATAGATAATGCAGTGAACAGTGAACTCTGTTAGAGAGCTACATATGACAATTTATAATAATTCAAAATAAAAGCGGCATCATCTCTGCATCACTTTTACAACATTTCAAACACCTTGGTTCTCGCCATCTCCGTAAAGCCTATGTTGATTCTTGTTTTATTACGAGATCTGTCATTTTCTCTTTTTTTCAGCAGACTCTCCTCTGTTCGGCGTTTGTTTGAGATTCCCAGAGGCTGGAGATTAGCTACTCCATGTCAACCTTTCTGGCTCATTGTGACAATTAACCTCTAACACTCCTACACCAGACACACGTCAAAGTAGCTCTATTAAGGGATATAGCGAGACTGGCATGGGTCGAGGGACGCATGTGTGCAAATTCCTGCAAAAACTTGGCCTAAAATAGAAACACTTATATTAGGCTTACCATAGTGAATCAGGGTCAGACAAAAACACATTTTGAAAGAAGGATTGATGATGTACTGACTCATTATTTAAATTTTGTTTATTTTGAACAACAACAAAAAAATGACGTGTACCTTTAAATTAAACATTTAATTACAATTCCTGTTTGTTTGACTGCTTTATTGATCTGTAAAAAAAAATTGTGTTCATATTTTATATTGGGAGAATGTGAGTCCAGGCTGCTCCCTGTTACATGTGGTGTTCCGCAGGGGTCGGTTCTCGGCCCAATCTTATTCATTCTTTACATGCTTCCCCTCGGTCCTGTCATCAGCAGACATGGACTATCCTTTCATTGTTATGCTGATGACATGCAACTTTATATCAAAACTGCCCCAAGCCTATTCACAGCCCTGTCATGACTCACCACATGTCTTGAGGAGATAAAGGCATGGATGAAAAGCAACTTCCTCCAGCTTAACTCCACTAAAACTGAGCAGAGATATCCAAAAGCTACAATACATCCAGAACAGCACTGCCAGAGTCCTAATGAGAGTCCGTAAATATGATCACATAACTCCCATTCTACACTCACTGCACTGGCTCCGTTTCATCCTGGATCGACTACAAAATCCTCCTGCTCACACATAAATGCATCACCGGACATGCACCACCACAAGAACTCATCACATTGAAATCCTCCACCTGCTTCTTTAGGTCCCCACCACCAGGCTTCGTACCATGGGGGACCAAGCATTCTGCTCGGCTGCACCGCGGCTTTGGAACCATTCACAAGTGAGCTGAAAGCAGTACAGAGCCTAGACACTTTTAAATCAGAACTTTTCTATTCATAAAGGCTTTTTTGTGTTGATTGTTTTTATTATTCTGTAGTTTACTTGTTTTTAGTCATTTTCCCGTGAAGCACTTTGAGATTCTTCGGAATGAAAAGTGAGTAATAAATAAAATTTATTATTATTATTATTATTATTATTATTATTATTATTATTATTATTATTATTATTATTATTATTATTATTATATTTGTCCAATTATCTGATAATCATAATTTTGATGCTCAATTAACTCTTAGTGACTCCTCTTATTTCATATTTATTACTGGAAGTAGCCGCTGTGACTGATCAAACACGCGTGTGGGATTCATTCTGAAATAGCTTGTTACGTAACATCTGACGTGAGCGTACTAGCATCAGATACAGCAGGTAATATACAGTCATATACTCTGAAGTGCTCACATCAGGCCAGATAAGCATCTTCATGGTTAATTTTTAGCTGTTTAAAGCAACGTGCACAGCAAGATAAGATTCTGTTTTGTTTGGGTGAGAGGTTAACTATTTTAAGGCTCTTCTGAAGGCTCTTCTGAAACACAATAAATCTGGGCCAAACAGAGGTAAACTCAATGTTTCTCTTCTCAAGGGCTTTAAAATGTAAATTTTTCCACTCTGAGCTCTTAACTCTGTAAAGTTCAGGTTGAATCTGAGTTCAGTTTATGAGATTTCTCCTGTCCATCTTTCCTGGTTCAGTGCGGTTATATATAACCCTAAGGTTCTTGACTCTCTTTGCCTTTATGATTGCTTAATACTTTAATGTTTAATGGTTATTTCACTTTTTTTCTAGTGATTAAGTATGTCTGTGAGGTGTTTAATTCATAAAATTAAATTAAAATGAATTCAAACTAAATGAATGAATTCAAACTAAACCCATAAAATGATTCCATGATGGGAACCGCTTAAGGGTTCTATATATGAAGCACCTGAAGGAACCCTTTATGGTTCCATATAGAACCTTTTCTTCTAAGAGTGTGTAAAGATCGGCTGCGTCCCGAAATTGAATAATTCCCTACTATATCAGGTGAAAAAAGGTATGGCAACAGATCAGTATGTCTAAATATGAAGTATTTGAAAAACAGTAGGCGAAAAGTCCCCGGATGGCCTACTACTTCTGCTGCGATTCTGAAGTGTGCATTCAATGGACACTTTACTAAAGCCTCCGTTCACACGGGTGGGATTACGGTGTGTTAAGGCCTCTCTCGCCTGGGCCTGCAGTTATCAAGACGACGGTCCAGAGACAAATCAGCACCTTTATTCTGTTAGATACAGGAAGAGAGAGAGATGATCATATACAAACAGTGATCTTACCGAGACAAGGATATGACCTAATAAACTCTTTCCTTTGGTCTCCTGGATTTCATCTAAAATGACATGAGGTAAAAAAAAACCGGCAAAACATTTCACAAACTTATTGATCGCTGGTTAGATCACTGCCAGGATGAATTCAACAAAGGACTCATTGAACAGACAAAACCTTAAAGTTAATAAGCAACTAGTATATTTGGTTAAGCATTAGAACGTGTCTCTCACAGCATACCCAGATCGATACTCAATATAATTTTTTTTGTATGATTGCTGCTGTATTAAATTAACGTTATGAAAAATAAGTGATTAATTGTATTAAATGTGCAATTGCAGTTTTAAAAGTATATTTTTAAAAACTATACTTGCAGATAATATAATATTAATGAAATTAAAGGCCACTTACGTGCACTTAAAGAGATACACTTTCATGTTTCTAAACACTTTTAAAAAGTACTCATGTTATTGAGCACTAAATTTATTTTGCCATTTTGTGTTATTTTTTTAAAAGACCGTAAAGTCTGACTTAAAATCTCTATAAAATGCAGCTAATTCTGTAATATAAATGTAAACTATAATACATTTAGGTGCAATTGACATGCATTCAGTTCACACTTAAGTATTTTTTTAAAGTGTCATTTACGTAATAGTACTCTTTTTAAAAGTGCAAGTGTACTTCTTTTTCACAAGGTATATGTAAAAAGAAACCAGTCAATGACAAACTAAAGAAAACGTTTTGAGTGCCAAAGCCCATGTTAAGCTCATGTTGGCCAACAAAAGGGGGAATTTCCTTCCTGTCCACTACAGAAAAATGCACCATGTCACTTCGTGTGCGAGTGCTGACACACTCCTGGCTCTGTGGAGAGAAAGGAGCTCAACTAAAGTTGAGCAGTCTCAAGCTTGCATTAGCATTTGTAAATAAATCCTCTGGACGCAGCTTGATTGAGAAAAGCATAATTCTCAAACGCCTTGCTAATCCTAGAACTCATAATAAAAATAAATTATATAATGCAGCAATTAATATTTCGTTATTGTTCTGATACTCTCCATCACATCTTCATGCCAAAGCAAGAGTCTAAAGTCTGCAGGTAATAACCCATGACTGCTGTTCCTCACTCACCGCCAGCTCTAAATAGCATCCTATCACAGCGTCAGCAGATGGAGAAGTGAAAGATCACATGGGTGGAGAAGGGGATAAGCAAACAACACTATCTAATGTAAACACAGTACCTGGCACCACACGGTACCCACAGAGACAAGACATTTGTACATGTTTTGTGACAAGTAATCACACCACACCATTATTCACCGTCAATCTTAGCTAGAAAATATCACAACAGATAGTATTTTTGCTTTGTGCTAAAAGTAATACTTATTCTGTAAAACATTAATAACATAGAGTAAGGAAGAAGAGCTACTGAGTACAGTAGTGGACATGATATTTACATTTGAACTAAATTTAGAATTAGATTTTTATCTTAATAAATCATTTAAATCCCCAAATTATGAATGATCACGTGTAATTTGGTGAATATTCTAAAACAAAAATCAATATTTAATTTTAAAAGTTATTTTGCACATGAGACAATTCAGTATTCTCCTCGTCTATCACTAAATGTATGACCTTTATCTTTTGTATAATTACTATCGTATTTTTTTAATTACTGTGGATTATTATTTTATGTATGTACTCATATTTATCTGTGAACTTTCACCTTTGTACTATGAGGTTGCTCCATTGGCACTGTCAATAAGAGTTTTTTTGTCTGTTTAATTTGACTACAGGTAATACTCATTCCTACTCATTCCTATATACATATATAATATTGTGTTGGTTCCCCTTTTGCTGCCAAAACAGCCCTAACCCATCGAGGCATGGACTCCACTAGCCCCCTGAAGGTGTGTTGAGGTATCTGGCACCAAGATATTAGCAGCAGGTCCTTTAAGTCCTGTAAGTTGCAAAGTGGGGTCTCCATGGATCAGACTGGTTTGTCCAGCACATCCCACAGATGCTCAATTGGATTGAGATCTAGGTAATTTAGAGGCCAAGTCAACACCTCAAACTCATTGTTGTGCTCTTCAAACCATTCCTGAATCATTTTTGCTTTGTGGCAGGGGGCATTATCCTGCTGGAAGAGGCCACAGGACCCAAGGTTTCCCAGCAGAACAAAGCATCACACTGCCTCCGCCGGCTTGCCTTCTTCCCATAGTGCAGCCTGGTGCCATTTGTTCCTCAGGTAAGCGACACACACGCACCAAGCCATCCACATAATGTTAAAGAAAACATGATTCATCAGACAAGGCCACCTTCTTCCATTGCTCCGCAGTCCAGTTCTGATGCTCACAATGCCCACTGTTGGTGCTTTCTGTGGTGGACCCTGACTGGTCTGCGGCTATGCAGCCCCATACACAACAAACTGCGATGCACTGTGTATTCTGACACCTTTCCATTTGAACCAGCATTAACTTCTTGAGCAATTTGAGCTACAGTATAGCTCATCTGTTTGATCAGACCACACGGGCCAGCCTTCGCTCCCCATGTGCATCAATGAGCCTTGGCCGCCCACAACCCTGCCGGTTTACCACTGTTCCTTCCTTGGACGACTTTTGATAGATACTGACCACTGCAGACCGGGAACACCCCACAAGAGCTACAGTTTTGGAAATGCTTTGACCCAGTCATCTAGCCATCACAATTTGGCCCTTGTCAAACGCACTCAAATCCTTACCCTTGCCCATTTTTCCTGCTTCTAACACATCAACTTTGAGGACAAAATGTTCACTTGCTGCCTAATATATCCCACCCACTAACAGGTGCCGTGATGAAGAGATGATCAGTGTTATTCACTTCACCTGTCAGTGGTCATAATGTTATGCCTGATCAGTGTATTTTCCCTTTTATCCTTAACATCTTAGGGAAAGTACACTGGAGTGACCTGAAAATATCTGTGCTGCTCAGGAGAAAATAATCACTGAACGGAGAGGAATTGAAACCAACAAGCTTTGTGTTGACAGCCCAGTTACTTGTCAAACTAAGTAGCTGATATACTGTATAACTGTATAAGCTGTAGCTGGCAGTCACTGTGGCTTAGCTCAATGGAGGTGTAGGATATAAAGCTAGTGAACATCAGGATGGTTTTCCCAAATTTATGATAATTTTAAATCTATACAGTTAAAAAAATTGAGAGAAAATTAGAGGTTGTGTCTGAGTGTACAAGGGTTCTCCTTGTTCTCCTCTGTGTACAACAGAGGTCCTAAAACAGAGCCTTGAGTCACTCCATACTTTACCAGGTTTATCTTTATTTGCACAAAGTGGTAGCAAACTGACTGAGAGGAAGCAATCCAGGCTAATTAATCTGTCTATATCTATGGCAACATAATTCTCCAGACGGGATGGCTCAATCACTATAGGGTCTAAAGGCCCGATATACTTCAAGCAAAATCGAAGCGCAGACTGGTATGACGTCATGTTGAACAAAATCAGGCCAAAATTAAGTTAGTTTTTTGTTCGTTTTGGGAGTTTGAAACAGCTCCAGCTTCCCGCCACTTGTCTGTTTCCTAGGTTACCGTCGTTAGTTAAGTTCTGTTCAGCTGTGTTTTTGATCTTCTGAGTCTTCAGCCTGTTACTGTGCACACCCAACCGTTACAGAAACATTGTGTATAATGGAAAAACCTGCTTGTCCATTTTACACACACATTGCATAAAACTAAATTATATATCAAATCATTCTGTTATATCTTTCATAACATATTTGAGAATCATCTTTATACAATGTTTGTAAAAAAAAAAAAAAAAAAAATTCCCATTGTTTTTGCCTATTCATGTCTTTTTATTTTTTAAATTGAGTCCTGGGGCCAGATTTACTAAACAGGGCAAATTATCATGAGAGCGCAATTCCCAAAAAGTGCAGATGGGATTGGAAAGTTCAGCGTGTGATCTACTGACGACATGCCAATTAAAGAACACAGACGCAGCCGGCATCTCAGCAGCATGGTTGGTGTCAGGATGTTTGCTAACAGTATAGCACTAGTAAAACCTTGCCCGCCTCAGAGCGAAGACCAAGGTGCGCAAGGTCCTCATCCGGGAGATGCTCTTTGCCGATGACGCCGCCCTCACTGCTCACACGGAAGCCGATCTCCAGCGACTCATCACCCTCTTTGCGGAGGCATGCACAGAGTTTGGCCTCACCATCAGCCTTAAGAAGACCAACATCATGGGTCAAGATGTCAGCACCACTCCCATAATTACCATCGGAGATCACACCCTGGAGGTGGTGGATAAGTTCACATACCTCGGCTCTACAATCTCCAGCAACCTATCCCTGGATGCCGAGCTTAACGTGAGGATAGGCAAAGCAGCAACCGCCATGGCCCGCCTAGCAAAGCGTGTGTGGGACAACCCCATGCTGACCCTCAACACAAAGATGAAAGTGTACCAAGCGTGCGTGCTGAGCACCCTTCTGTATGGCAGTGAGGCTTGGACCCTATACACGCACCAAGAGCGAAGACTGAACGCCTTCCACATGCGCAACCTCAGACGGCTCCTTTGCATCACCTGGCAGGATCGTGTCTCCAACGCAGATGTTTTGGCCCAGGCAGGCTTGTTAAGCATTTTCGCCACCCTCTCTCAGAGGCGCCTGCGCTGGCTCGGACACGTTTGCAGGATGGATGATGGCCGTATCCCGAAGGACATCCTCTATGGCGAGCTCGCCATCGGTACACGGCCAACCGGTCGACCAGCCCTGCGCTACAAGGATGTCTGCAAGAGGGATCTGAAGTCATGTAACATCAACCCAGCAGATCTCGAAACAGCAACTTCCGACCGCTCTAGCTGGCGTGCAAATGTCAAAACCGGCGTCAAGCAGGCTGAGGAGAAGAGAGAGATCCAGCGCGAGGAAAGGAAGAGCCGCAAACAGCAGAGAACCCAGCCTACCACTGCTCCCCCCATAGTACCCACCACGGACTACATTTGCAGCAAGTGCGGCAGGAGCTGCAACTCCCGCATCGGCTTATTCAGCCACAGCCGGCGCTGCTGCCCCACAATTAAATAAATACTCAGGTGCAGACCCCATTGTCTCTAGAGACAGAAGGATGCCATAGATAGAGACTAGTAAAATACTTCAAACTTCTTTTTACCCCAAAGCAAAGAATTCATAAACACTATATTACCAAAAGTTTTAGGATGCCTGCTTTTACATGCACATCTTTTACTACACACAACTTTAATGACATTCCATTCTTAATCCGTAGGGTTTAATATGGAGTTGGCCCACCCTTTGCAGCTATAACAGCTTCAACTCTTCAGTGAAGGCTTTCCACAAGGTTTAGGAGTGTGTTTATGGGAATATTTGACCATTCATCTAGAAGCGCATTTGTGAGGTCAGGCACTGATGTTGGACGAGAAGGCCTGGCTCGCAGTCTCCGCTCTAATTCATCCCAAAGGTGTTCTATCGGGTTGAGGTCAGGACTCTGTGCAGGCCAGTCAAATTCCTCCACACCAAACTCGCTCATCCATGTCTTTATGGACCTTGCTTTGTCCACTGGTGCGCAGTCAGTTTGGCCTTATATAGTAGTATAGTATAATAATATATACAAAATCAGGCCTTAATAGTAGTAGAGAGATTCAACCATGATCGTCATTTATATCTCTCACAACTGTTGTGTTGTGGTTTCTTTATAAGCGGATTAATAAACACCTGTTAGTGGGTTGCTAAAAAAAATGGCGGCAGCAGGCAATGGCAGCTTGGCAGGGATGTTTCTTCGCCTATCCTACAAACTTCTTGGAAGCCGCCTGATATAAGAATTGCCGTAACTGTCCGGGCTTTAAGTGTGCTAATTGTTTTGTTTTACCTGATGGCTCTGACTACTATGCAAATGCTTGGGAGCTGGGTAGCTGCTCATGAACGCTCAACCTTAATTGGCGGTGTGTCAAAGACGCTCGTTGCTCCCCTGGACTCGTGGAGCCAGTATATAATCTACTCTAATGTGCTGGACGGTGGGCGAGCCGTTTACCAGGATGATCACCGCGGTCAGTTATGTGGTTAGCTACACGCACGGAGAGTGGCTCGTCACGAAAAAGTTCAGCGAGGGAATGCGGCGATTCTTTGCATTATGTTACTACTATGCGGAGATGTTCATGCAAATCCTGGCCCTATGGTCTTACAACATCCACCGCAGCTAAATACATCTACGGCAACACCAGCGATCTCAATGCTACAAGGTAACATCTCAACATGTGCGTCCAAATCTGCTGAACTCAACTCGCTGCATACTATTCGTAACTCCCAAACAACGAAATACTAAACTTTTTCAAACAGTCAATCATGCATCGGTGATATGGAATCCTAAAACAAAACCAAAAGGAATATTTGGTGGACATTTAAACATACGTAGTGTGATTTCAAAAACGGAACATTTGGAACATTTACTTTTGGACTCAAATCTTGATTACCTGTGTCTCACAGAGACTTGGTTAACATCTACGACTCCTTTATCTGTGTTTACAATTCCTGGATATAATGTTTATAGACGGGACAGAGGGAAGGGGAAAGGAGGCGGAGTTTTAATCTATGTGAGAGACAGTATTGATAGTCATCAAATAGATATTCCAGTGCAAACTTTGGAGTGTGTTGGTGTTACTATAACCCTTTCAGCACAAATGTCATTCATTGTATTTGCTGTATATCGGCCACCAAATGTGACAAATGAATTCTATTTAGATTTAGCTGAAATACTTAAAAAATATGAAACCAAAGAAACTCTGATAAAGGGTTAGTTTACCCAAAATTGAAAATAAAGTCAGTAATTACTCACCCTCATGTTGTTCCAACCATGTAAGACCTTCGTTCATCTTCGGAACATAATTTAGTATATTTTTGATGAAATCTGAGAGCTGTCTCACTCCTCCATAGGCTTTCAGAGGGACTGAAACTTGATGGCCCAGAATAGTAAGTAAAAACGTCATTTAAGGAGTCCAAATAACTACAGTGGCTCTGTATTAAGTCTATCATGCGACGAAAATACTTTTTGAGCGGAAAAACAACAAAAATAACGACTTTATCCCACTATTATTGTTGTTCAATTTGAGCCTCTGATGCCACGACGCATGCGCGAAAACGGCGTTCTTCTTCTACTACTACTAATCTCAGTTTTCGCGCATGCGTCGTGGCGTCTGAAAGCCTATGGAGGAGTGAGACAGCTCTCAGATTTCATCAAAAATATACTAAATTATGTTCCGAAGATGAACGAAGGTCTTACATGGTTGGAACAACATGAGGGTGAGTAATTACTGACTTTATTTTCAATTTTGGGTGAACTAACCCTTTAATGGGTGATTTGAATATAAATTGGCTTGATAAAGTAAGAAAGAAAAAACTTAAGGATATTATGAATTCGGTACAAATGACTCAAATGATAAATAAGCCAACTAGACTGACAAAAAATTCTCAAACCTTGATTGATCTCATATTTACAAATAAGTTTAAGATAATAAATGGTACTGCATCTCCTCCTTTAAAAACGTTTATCTTACTGAGCTCAAAAAAACCATTTCGAACCACTCGGTCGGCTGTTCGGGGCTAGTGTAGGATTCCACATATAAAACAGCACTTGGTAGCTTAGCTTTTTCAAGCGTAGCCATCAGACAGTGGAATAAGTTGCCAACAGAGTTAACCACATCGGGTTAACCACATTTTTCTCAACCTGGTAAAATGCATCTCTCCTTTTTAAGGTTTAATGTATATTTTACACTGTCCCTGTTTAAATAAATAAATGAATGAAAATGAAATAACTACCATTTGGAAGGTTCTTGGCAAATATCCTAATGATAGAGATTTAATAATAATGAGAAGGGCTTTCAAAACTTCATAAACACTTCTTTCTGTAGCTTTGTGTGTATAATCTATATCCTGATGTATAATAGAGAAGGGCTGAAATTCAATTGCAAATCTCCAGTTTTATTTATAATGTTTTTGATTTCCTTCTCCTCTTTTTTTACAGATATCCTTGAAAACTATAATAAAATGCTCAGTGATTTCTGATGGGAAAGTTCTCAAGAATACTGAAAGATGTCATTCTGTGACCAAATGATGAGTGCTATGTTTTTTATAGCGCTGTTTAAACTGGTGGGTTGTGAAAAATGGTTCACAGGTTTTTAATAATAGGGTCAAGTAAACAAACAAAAGCAATGCTAAATGCAAATGCTACTAACCTTATAATTATGCATTGCAGAAATAGCTACATAAATATCACATCAACTTTTAAAAGTGAACAAAAATATCTCCCATATATTTTCTTAGTGATGTCAAAGACATTTTTACACAAATGAATCTATATTGCTAAAATAAATGTTTACTCACAGACTTAATGGTGCTTATATCAATATAGATGATATAAGCCTATAAATGTACTCTGTTATTCACCCTGACAAGTGGATATATTTAAAACATTAATTTCAATATAATATATAAGTTTCACTTTTTGAATGGAATTAGTGAAATAAATCACCTTTTTGATGATATTCTAATTATATGACCAGCACCTGTACTGTCATTTCACACTAAATGTTTAACAGTGTAGGATTAGGTGTTGGTTTTTAAATATAATTATGCCTAATCTATAGTTAGTACTATAGTAAATACATGTAACGTGTAACAAGGACACTAAAGTCTTGCCAATACATTTCTCAGTGATTTTTGCCCATACAATGAAAGTCAATGGGGTCCAAAAGAACATTTGACCCCACTGACTTCCACTGTAAAGACAAAAACATAAAAAATATCTTCTGTTGTGTCCCGAAGAAGAAAGAAAGTAATTCAGGTTTGCAACAATGTGAAAATGAGTAAATGATGACAGAATGTTCATATGGTTCTGTTCTGGGCAAGAACTCCCTGCGCATCCATACAGCCTAGCATGGATAAGAGCAGGGAGAGCAGCAATAACCCCCTTATGGTAAACAGAACCAACCTAATGTATTGCAGATATCATTAATGTCAATGTCAGCTCTGGAGAAACAGGATAGCTGCTGATAGTACTGAAGGAGCTTATATATGTATGCTGTGATAGACGTCGTATTCCTATAGGTAGACGTGATCAGCTGACAGTCAGCTGATGTGAGCTTGACTAACGTGACCTGCCAGAACTGACATTTCGCTGGATTTTTGGATCAACTAAAACTAAACTCTGTTGGGTATGTATTGATGATTTAATCACAGGAGTTTTGAGTCAGTGAATATTTCAGTGTGTCACCTATGTCCACTATCCCAAGTAACTGACCTATCATGGTAACTGTTGCTCTGGGCAACACACATGTGTTTTCATTTCATTGATCATTCCATTGACTCACTATTGACTTCACTCCCACCTCTGATAAGATTTAATCCTAAAGTCCTTTGGACCTGTCACTCTTATCATTGGCCATTGAAGAAGACACACCCTAAAAATGCATGGGGAATGAGCAAACTTCTGTGTGCAAGTTTGATGACGAGATGCGTGAAGTACAGATTGTGACGCCTATGAATTATAATGCCATCAGGATACTTTATTTAGAAAGGTTGAAGGGGGTCAAAAGAAACATTCGACAAGACTAGAGTCTTATAGTCATACATATTTAATATTTTATATCAAATACATGTTTTGTTAAAGCAATAAGCTCCAACAGAAAACATAGAAAAAGCAATGCAAAAATAAAATGTAATACACACATTATTACGTATTTATTACACATTTATAAACTAAACATTGGTAATATTAGTCATTATCAGCTCAAGAAACAATTGTTCTGAAAAAATATTATAACATTATAATTTTCTCACCATGTCTGGGTGAATAATGGTTTGTTTTCAAACTCTGACCTATCCCATAATGCCCCACAGTTATTCAGTATCATTTTCATATACACCAGAAACTGCACATATTGCTGCCATTGAACAGTCAATATGAACTTGAAAGATTGTGCAGAGAGGAATGAGGAAACTCCCACAAAAGCAATGCAGATATTCCATGGAGCGACCCTGGGAACTGAGCCAGCCATACACTGAATGAACAGCCGGATTCAAGGCGAGGATAATCAGGGTGTGGGGGTCACGGGGATGCTGTTATTCAGCCTGACCGGTGGATATATTTAAAACATTCATGTCAGCCAATGTCTGAGTCACAGAGTTTCCTCCTTACACTAGAGGAACCCTGTGCACATGATCCAAGACTCCATGAAACGCTCAATTAATGTTTCATTTTAATGCAGGACATTGGACATTTCGAAAGATGGTGGTCACCCTCAAGCCATCCTTTTAACGTGTTATAAAGTAAAATATCTTGCCTTATCTACCGTCTTCCGTATTCAACTTACAGAAAAAGCGTAACTGCCGCAACTATGACGTCAGATGTAGCGTTTTGAACTGCGATAGGTGTAACACTTTCTTCGTAAGTTGAATATGGAAAGCGGTTTGCCGGAAGCTAGATATTTTATAAAGTTTTAAATATGGATATTTTTCTTAAACAAACCCATTGATTCGCTTCAGAAGGCCTTCATTATCCCTCCAGAGCTGTGTGGAGTATGTTTATAATGGATGGATGCACTTTTTTGGGCTTCAAATGTTGGGCTCCCATTCACTGCCATTAAAAAGCTTGGATTAGCCAGGACATTTGTTAATATAACTCTGATTGTATTTGTCTGAAAGAAGAATGTCATATACACCTAGGATGGCTTGAGGATAAGTAAACCATGGGGTAATTTTCACTTTTGGGTGAAATATCCTTTTAAGTATGCAAAGAATACTTAAGTCTGTTTAAACGTCACTTTTAAAAGTAAAGTTTCTGTATTGGCATCTACATTTGTCCATTCCTGGGTGTCCTTGCTTATCAATAAATGATCACCTTTTGATTATTACTGTTGCCTGTGTTGTTAGTCAAGTAATTTTGTGTGTGAATTAAATTTCCAACTTATTCTGAGTTTATTTTAACCCAGAAATATAATAATTTTTAAACAACAGTTCAGTTAAAACCTAGCCTGGCTCGCCCTCCTACGTACTTCAGCTCAATTTTCATTTTCCTTCAATACTACGTCTGGGACTGCTGTATATGCTTAGGTTTTCTCCCAAACAATTTTTTACTGGTCCAATCAGCGAACAGAGGGAGTGGCTGAGAGCGATGACTTTGATGTTGTGCGCTAGTTTGAGTTGTAGTTCAGTAATGGTGGCGGTGAAAGATGCGAGTGTGTGGCACTGGCACCGGCACCGCTGACGAATGTACAGAAGTTAAAGCCGAAGTGTGGCGAGGTGGATGAGCGAGTGAGCGAGATCGGTGTGCGTGATTGAGAATGAGACACACCGGTCTCGAGTCCTTTCATGAGGGAGCACGGAGGCATATAAGTACGAGCGACACCGGTGAAGGACGAGAGAGGACCAGGCCTGGATTTTAAGTTGTGTTTTGTTTACGTTTTGCTATGTACAGTGAGGAAAATAACTATTTGAACACCTTGCTATTTTGCAAGTTCTTCCACTTAGAAATCATGGAGGGGTCTGAAGTTTTTCACCAGGTTTGCACACACTGCAGGAGGGATTTTGGCCCACTCCTCCACACTGATCTTCTCTAGATCAGTCAGGTTTCTGGCCTGTCGCTGAGAAACACGGAGTTTGAGCTCCCTCCGAAAGATTCTCTATTGGGTTTAGGTCTGGCTAGGCCACGCCAGAACCTTGATATGCTTCTTACAGAGCCACTCCTTGGTTATCCTGGCTGTGTGCTTCAGGTCATTGTCATGTTGGAAGACCCAGCCTCGACCCATCTTCAATGCTCTAACTGAGGGAAGGAGGTTGTTCCCCAAAATCTCGCAATACATCATCATCTCCTTAATACAGTGCAGTTGCCCTGTCCCATGTGCAGAAAAACACCCCAAAAGCATGATGCTACCACCCCCATGCTTCACTGTAGGGATGGTGTTCTTGGGATGGTACTCATCATTCTTCTTCCTCCAAACACGTTTAGTGGAATTATGACCAAAAAGTTATATTTTGGTCTCATCTGACCACATGACTTTCTCCCATGACTCCTCTGGATCATCCAAATGGTCATTGGCAAACTTAAGACGGGCCTTGACATGTGCTGGTTTAAGCAGGGGAACCTTCCATGCCATGCATGATTTCAAACCATGACGTCTTAGTGTGTATTACCAACAGTAACCTTGGAAACGGTGGTCCCAGCTCTTTTCAGGTCATTGACCAGCTCCTCCCGTCTACACGAGAGGCTGATTTCTCACCTTTCTTAGGATCATTGAGACCCCACGAGGTGAGATCTTGCATGGAGCCCCAGTCCGAGGGAGATTGACAGTCATGTTTAGCTTCTTCCATTTTCTAATGATTGCTCCAACAGTGGACCTTTTTTTACCAAGCTGCTTGGCAATTTCCCCATAGCCCTTTCCAGCCTTGTGGAGGCGTACAATTTTGTCTTTCAAAATAGTAGGGTGTTCAAATACTTATTTTCCTCACTGTATGTGCGCGGCAGTCGTCCGTGAGGGTTTACTACTGCTAAATTTACTTTAATTTTGTGTTTATTATTTGATTAAAAGTTGTTAAATGTTCCCCGGTTCCCACCTCCTTCTTCCCTGAACAAACGAACTCCGTTACACGGAGCAAGAACAATCACAGCTGAGTTTTGTTGGTGGCCATGATGTTGTGGTCCGGGAAAAGTATTTTTCAGCTCGCTCCGTTAGTGGGGAAGGAGTTGGCTGAAGCCGTCCGTCTCCCACCATCCGTGAAAAAAACCCAGGCTGAATTACCGACTGCTTTTGACAAACACCAAGGTCATGTGGTAATGTAATTGCTCTCCGAATCCACATCTCTGAGTTTTCAAGAATATATCACTTAAAAATTCACAGTTTATATCCTTTTTAGACCCCTGCAGAGCACCGTGCAGTTGCGTGCACTATAATTCGGATGCATTTCTAGACTTGTATTTCTTTAAATGCTGGCAAGTGTTTACAAGAGCAAAATATTTCATCACCGCTCAAAAAATAAAAGAAGAAAAGCACGTAAACATTTGAATTGGGCTGTTATTTACGGCAGCATTTATTCTTATCATACCAAGCATATGACATTTTATTTACAGCATATACAATCATGTTATGATTGCACGAGATATGCACCACAAGAAGAGCACGTTCCGATCACAAAGATCTCCACCGTGAATAAATAACAATCTGAATGCACAAGGTTTTATCACTGACATTGAGGTGGTGTGCACAGTTAATGTGAGAATCAAAGGCGAACGGCGCGTGACAACCAAACGTTAGCGATTGGTTAGGCAGATCCAGAGTGACTCTTGGGAGATCCAATAGTTTTAAACTTCAAAAGAGTTCCCGCCTTCAAGGAAGTAAATGCTTGTCAATGAAGAGTGGCCAGATTCTATGTACAAATGAAATGTACGAGAGTCTGGTAAGACCTGGCTAGTTAAAACCCCACTGTAGTCAATAATCTTTTTATTCCTTAAAACTCATCTTTGATCACCAAAATTACATATTTAAAAAAAGAAATTACTGTGAAAGAAATATTCATGCCTTAAAATAGCTTGAATGTAAATTTATACCCTTGCTTCATTTAGTATATGCAGAGTCATGATATGCAAATGAGCCCTGCCTCCACTCACACCAGCTCAGAGATCCACTTGCTCAACTTTACTCAAGTTACTGTAGTAAACGCTGCACAAATGTATCGCTCTTTACAACGTCAGACACATAACGGTAATTAATATGATTAACCTTTTGCTTGACTACGTTATCAAACAGCTAATAATGTGTTACTTATGTTACACAAACCATGATCCCATTAGCTAATCTCAGTCTGCCTTCGAAAAATCAGCATCCTTAGAAATGCTTTGAACATCATAGTGTCAGTGGAGAAAGGCATATAGTTCATCATATCTTTGTAATATACATCATGCACATAATTCACCTGCTAAATTGCTAAATGTACCTTTCATTGTAAATTTATTTTTCATATCAACAGAAAAATATAAGGTCATTTCAAACTGTTAATCGCAGTTTTAAGGAGAAAATACTCAGCAATGGTAGTGACTTATTTGCTCATGGTTTGTCTTAAAGCATATTAAAAACACCACATAGACATATAAACAACATTAAAAACTAGATTTTCACCACAGGGGGTCCACTTTAAATAAAATAGCCCAGCATGTTAGGTCAAACATTTAACCCAATGGGTTTATCCATATTTGACCAAGCGCTGGGTTGCCGTAATGATGTATATTGTATAATATTGTATGTGTATTACGGTTTCATGAAGAACCTTTCATCCATGGAACATTTCTATTCCACAAAAGGTTCTTTAGATTTTTTTTAAATGTTCTTAACAGTAAGAAAAATGGTTCTTATATGGCATTTGCAGTAAACACCTTTAGCTTTGTTGGCACATACTTCACCACTGGAAACTAAAATGTAGCATGAAAAGGCCTACAAAATATTTTTTATTGGCCTGTAAAGTCAACATTTGTCCTGAACTAATGCTCTATGAAGGCTGTATGGGACATTTATAGCATCATAAGTGTTTAACTCAGTCTGATGAATACTTCAAATGGTCAAGTAACAACAAGTATGCAAGATCAATAAATGTAAATATTTTTGTTGCGGCCTGACATTTTCTCACATGTCGAGTCCAAAGTCTGTTCTAGGTGTGTAACACATTTAGAAAAGTCTTTTGTGCATCATAGTTAGTTTGTTTGCCGATTGTGAGCTACAGAAGTGGGAAACTATATTTAAAATGGACAAAGTGAGGTTAAACAGGTCACACAGAAACTTCTGTAATTTTGACTACTGTAGTTAACATCTTCATGTCACATAAGTTACCTCTTATGGAAAAAGTGTGGCAATACCATGGTACAATGATGGCATCAGACAATACCATGGTACAACTATAAAACCATGATAGCACAATTGGACACAACTAAAATGAGGTAATACCATTGTACAGGGCAAGCAAAAACATAGTAATGGCTAAAAGAATGTGGTACACTTTTTATACCTGTGAAAGAGAAGTAAAATTTAGCATACTTTTAAAAAGATTACTTATTACGGACTTTAAAAACTACCCCATTATTCACTCACCCTCAAGCCATTAGGTGTATATGACATTCTTCTTTCAGATGAATACAATCAGTGTTATATTAAAAAATATCAATGTTTCCAAGCTTTATAATGGCAGTGATGGGGTCCTTTGAGATTGAAGCTCACAATACAGATTGTTTCAAAGCAGCTTTACAGTGATAACAGTTTTGGCTGTACATCAGCTCTAGAAAAAAAGATATTGTTCAGCTAATGTACGTTTTTTTCCATTGTAAATAATTATTAGTTATTTACTTTGGGGCCGCTTACACGAGACCATTTTCAACTAAAACACAAAACTCAACACCACTCATCCAGAACGCAAACCTTGAAAAGGTATCGTTTTAGTTTTGAAACGATACCTCCATCCTTCATAAACGTACTCCACACAGCTCCAGGGGTTAATAAAGGCCTTCTGAAGCGAATCGATGGGTTTTGCAAGAAAAATATCCATATTTAATTTACGCAGAGAGTGGCCTCTCGCAGTTCAAAACGCTTACGCTACGGCCGACGTCATGTCGTGTCAGTTGCGCTTTCTGTGTAACTTGATATTTTTCTTACACAAACCCATGTATTCGCTTCAGAAGGCCTTTATGAACACCCTAGAGCCGTGTGGATTACTTTTATAATGGATGGATGCACTTTTTTGAGCTTAAAACTCGTGGGCACCATTCACTGCCATTATAAAGCTTGGAAGCATCAGGATATTTTGAATATACCTCCGATTGTATTCGTCTGAAAGAAGAATGTCATATGCACCTAGGATGGCTTGAGAGTGAGTAAATCATGAGGAAATTTTATTTTAAAGTGAACTAACTCTTTAAGTGTATTAAGAAACGGTCATGAAAGTGACTCTTTTATTTCATTAATATTATATTATCTGCATGTTAATATTACAGTATAATAACAAGATTGAAGTACACTATACATCACTGTATAACATTTGCAATTGGTATTGAGCCAGGCAGACAAATTAACATCTCATACCTGAAGATCTGTCTGAAAAAATGGGAAAAAGCATCATTCATCATGTCATTTATCATCAACATGTGTTCATGGTACATTGATGTGTGTGAATGATCTATTGTGCATGCTAAGGTGAGGTCGCTGTGACTCACTGCTGATAGTATGTGGGGTCTGATAGATGAACGCACCTCTGTAGGAGCGGGACACACCACAGTTACACATTTACAGACAGGTGCCTATAAATCCACAGCGACGCTCACCTGCACAAGCACAGCAACGGAAGCCTTACCCGAACAAAGGACTCCTGAGAGGCCAGAGTCATCGCACACCCTGTTGTGGACTGTATTTCGCTTTGAATTATGTGTTCTGGAAATTTCGCCAAATGCCTGGGGATAACCCTCATCCCTCTGGCCATCGTCTGTGTCCTCTGCAACATTCTGCTGTTTTTCCCAGGTGGTAATGTGGTCAAACAGACCACTGACATCACAGAAGAAGTCTTTTACCTTGGAGGAATTCTGGGATCTGGTGTGCTGGTGAGTGAACGTTTGTGCGGAAAGTTTAATATCTCATTTCTGTAAATTAAATGTCATGCATTTAATGTGTCAATTCGTGTGTAAAAAGTTGACTTAACTTAAGAAAAGTGAGGAAACTCGTTGCCTTAAAATGATTAAATAAACTTAATGTGTAATTGAAAAAAATCAAGTTTACATAACTTAATTTTTTCAATTATACATTAAGTTTACTACTTAATAATTTTAAGGCAACAGGTGACTTGTTATAGTGTGGAGGTTTTGCAAATAAATTAGCTCTGTGTTTCATGAATGAAGCTCTTTTTTTCCTTTTCTTTTGCATTTATTGCGAGTAATTTCACAAAATTCAAAAGAGAACATTTTGCTTGATTGTAAGGCTTTTGATTCAAACTTTTGAGGCAAATGCTCACATTTAATGCATATATTTGGATGGTGTTTGTGTAGATGATTTTCCCTGCGCTGGTTTTCCTGGGATTGAAGAACAACGACTGCTGCGGATGTTGTGGGAATGAGAGCTGCGGAAAACGGTTTGCGGTGAGAAAACTCCCCTTTGACTCAAATGCTATTCTCTTGAGGATTAGAGTCATGTGACAAATGACATTTTCACACCATTCCTCCACACAATGGCCACGTTATTCCCGCCATCTGAGAAAAGTGAAATATTCAGAATGTTTTTTTTTTTTTTTTGTATGCGGTTTTCACAACACATAGGCAACTGTTTCAAAAGAAGAAACATGAATAAAATTAAAGTTCCAAACAAAATTGAAGCATTTAAGCCTAAAAGTTGCTGCCTTAAATTTTTAAGTACAGTCAACTTGGAGGTTTAAGTCATTTCAACTTAAATTAGGCTACATTAAACTGACTTTATTGAGTTGAATCTTGGATAACTTAAAAAAAAGTTATTTTGGTGAGTTAAAGCAATTTAAAAACATATGTTGTCATAACTTATTGATCATATAATTTTTTTTACAGTGTTTAGGCTACATTTTGTGTTTACATTTTAACATTTGGTTTGTTTTCATCTAGATGTTCAGCTCCATTCTGTTTGCTGCAGCCGGAGTTATTGGCGCTGGTTACTCCGTTATTGTCTCCTGCGTGGCCATTAATCACGGACCCAAGTGCTTCACAGAAGTTAACACCGCTAACACCACTTACCCATTTGCAGATGGGTGCGTGTTTATTTTCCAGTGAAATCAAATCAAATAGTAAAAGTCCAATAGCTGTAATGTAACACCGGTCGGCTGTTTTATTTCCTTCAGAAACTACCTGTCCAACCGAACGATGTGGAAAGAATGTACTGGTCCAGGGGACATCATCACATGGCATCTGACTCTGTTCTGCATCCTGCTGGTGACCGGTCTGGTTCAGGTTGGCCTGTGCGCTTTCCAGGTGATCAACGGGCTCATCGGCACCATCTGTGGGGACTGCTGCGGCTGCTGCGGGGTACGGCACACTCTCTTATAGCAATAATGCTGCTAATAAGACACTGTAAACTCCAATAAGTTGGCAAAACTCAATCAGTTACATCAAAATGTTTAAGTTAAGAAATTCAAAGTTTAAGTAAACACAACTAGCAGATTTTTACTTTTGTATTCATACTTTAAATATTTAAGTAGGCCAACTCAAAGCTCACTTAAAATTGTCATGTAATATCAGCTTAAATATTTTTAGATGTGGAAACTTGGCTAGCTTTTACTAGCTAATTCAATAAAGTACTGTATCGAACTGCAGAACATTTGACATACCTTTTCTCAAACTAAGCTCATGCTCCACTTGTCACCATGATGGAAACCTCCCAAAATAACAGAGACCTTTCTAAAGCCTAGTCCACAAGAACATGGGTAATTTTACAGTTTTGAAAAGAAAAAAATTTAGAAGAAAAAATTAGAGTCCACATGAAAACACAAAAACACTCTATGAAGCGCTGTCAAGAGCATGCCAAACCAACAGGTGATGATATAATCCTAACCGTAAAGCCATGTTTGCCAATCAGAAGTCTGGAAAAAATTGGATTTCCAGTTCTGGTTTTGACGTAACAAGCCAAAATCTCAGATTTCACTGTCCACACGACAATACTGTAAGCAGAGTTTCTAAAAATGTTCACCCTGGCAGAAGTTTTCAATAAAGTTCGGTTTCAGTGACCAGATACTGCGTTTGCATGTGGACGGCCAAGTCAATGTGAATGGCCAAACCGTATAGAAAAAGCTGCGGTTTTGAAAATACCCATGTTCATGTGGACAGGGCCTAAATTAGCATTGCTAAACACTACTAAATCTCCAATTTAACATTAAGCTTGCACACACACAAAAAAACATTATAGAACACTTAATTTTAGCATTTACTGTCCCTTTTGAGTGTCATAGCAAAGCATGCTGGGGAAAAAAATCTCAGCCCAGTTTCAGTTAAATTTAAGTTTGTCTAAATGAAAAGATACAAGTTCATAAAATTCAAAACAATTAAATAATTCAGATTTCTTAAAATGTGTCAGTTTTTAGAACTCAAAAGAAAAATAAGTTTCTATATACTCATAAAACTTAAGTTGATTGAACTAATTTGTTTAATTTAGGTTTACCCTACTCAAACCAATTCATTATTTGGAGCATTATGGTTTACAGTGTTAATGTAGCATCCACAGTTTATATCTAACATGTTTATCTGTGTTTATCCGCAGGAATAAACCACTCGGAATGGACTTGGATCAATGATTCTACAGCACTAATCATACATCGATATCTGTAATTGGCAACATTTTTCACCTCATGATTTTTATTTATACTGTTCAGATGGATGGTGTTTTCTTCCGTTTGCTGTATACAACATCTGCCTGATGGCTGATGGCTTATGAAGGCAACAGATATTTGATATTGTATATATATATATTATATATATAATAGCTATAGTGTATTGATACATAGGCCTATTAAAAAGCTATTTATTCAAACTGTAAGAGAATGTTATTTTCATACAAGCATTTAGTCTTTTTTAATGATGAAAGGGAGCGTGCAAATATGTGAAATATTTGATTAAAGAATTTAAAAATAGTTTCATTTTATCTCAGGAAATCCATTGCTATATTAGTAAAACCATATTTGACACTTAATAAAGTCTTGAATTAAAACTGTCCTTTTATACTTGCATTTTTCCATATCACTCAGCAAAAAAATACAACAAAAATAAAGAAAATCTTCTCACTGGAGAAAACAGGAAGCAGAAGGACGGACAGTGAGATGATCTGGGAAGCACCGTGACAGTCTCTGGAGATTTCGTATTACTTCATAAACAACAGCTGGCCTGTTGGAGATGATTTGCGTAATTTCTATAACTAAACATGCAATAACAAGCAAGCTGAAACTGTACTTGCGCGTTTTCATTAAGAGTTCTTATGTAACATTTTAACTTATAGGCCTATCCAAGTTATTGAGAGAAGCTTTCAAGGTAAAGTAAATGTTTGTTGTTCCACCATTGTGATCTTGATGTGTTATCAGTGTGTTTATGAGGGGAATGTTATTTTATGACGGGTTTATAGGCAACAGCTCTCATCTTCACACAGGAATGATTAACTTTATGTCCTATGGTGCTTTATTACTGACATATTTCCCCCTGATACTTTATCAGGCTTTTTTGTGGCAAACTAAAAGTATTATAGTTACATGATAAATGATTTGTCTCCACAAATAGCCATACCTGCAAAATATCACTTTAGTAACAACAACATTGTGCAATAACAAGCAGCTTTACAAAATAATTCCATGTGAAGTGCATGTATGCAATTACACAGTAAAATCAACACAAACGTAAAAATATAACTTTAATAAGGCATTAGTAAAAAAGTGTTTAATTATAAAGACTAATTGTTAACTGATCAGTAGTTTATTAGGACTGTAAAATAGCATAACAATGTTTTTAAATTAATGAAGTTCTTATAAAACCAACATGACCCTTTCAATGCAGATCATCATAATTATCTGGATTATTTGGATTTCACTTATTTGAACTCTGGACAGAAATCTCTGACTCAGTAGAGAATCACTCACAAATGCTGACATGATGCTGAGACCCCTGTTGGACATCTGCGTAACTACAATATTTACTGGCCAACCCTTTGCTAAAGGCGTCAAAGATGTCATATTATGCTATTTTGACTCCAAAATAATTTTCGTGGACAAGAAATGTCAGACTACACTGAATCCCGCAAGCAAGAACATAACCAAACTACCGAAGCGGTGTGTTAGCTTAATGCTAATCCCAGTACTCACCGGGTTGGTGAAATGCCACCGCTACCATTCACCATCACTGATCATTGGTCGTCCCTCGAGGAAACATCATAAAGGCAGGAGTATTGTTATACTGTAGCTCCACAAACCTTTCCTCCATTGCATATTTCCACCTAGCAGGACAAATACCATCATCTCTCTTTTGTTTTGCCATGTTGAAAAGCTGTGTACAAAAGAGCTGATGTGCTTCAATTGGTCAACGACGCAGTTGTGACAGAACCCATTGTGGAGGACCAGAAAAATTAAACATGCTAGTCTTTCTGTCATAATTTGTCACAGATGCGGCGTCGGTTGTTGTTCACTATATTCAAGATTAAACAATTGATTTTTCCTGGCAGTCATTAGCCAGATTTCCATCCAATTATTATTTTTCGAAAAAAGGTTTAGCACATCAATTTGTTTACTTATAACCTTAGCACATAAAATGTCAACTTCAAATTCCATACATAAATTCTATAGTTCGATACTTCAAATGTTGCGGAAAACTAGTTTTGGAAGAGAAAAATGGCTTTAACGAAAATCAATGACAGAAACGTCACATGACAGACTTTTACGCAGGGTCCGCATTCGTGGTGTTGCTCCCATAGATATCCATAATAAAGGCTAGATGTCTTACGGCAGAGTCTCTAACGTCATCACCGGCGGCCATCTTGTCACAGGCAGGGCTCTGTGGTGCTTGATGATCTGCATGAACACAAATACTCTTATCTCACTGAAATCTTGACGGATTTACAAATGGCTTGGTTTCTTACAAACGTTATTAACGTGCCTATAATTATGGATGCTTGAACAAATTATGAATAATTTTTCATAAGTATGCAGTGTCATAACTATATCTCTGACGTTTATAACAACACAAACAGTTTGAAAATCGGTAGAAAATTGAACAAGTTATGGTTATTTAAAAAGTGCAAGCACCCATGAAAACAATGTTACGAGTGAGCGAGCTGACTGTGACAAGATGGCCGCCAGGTGCGGACGTCGACCTCCATTGGCCAGCAGCGCGGACGAGACGTCTAGCCTTTATTATGGATATCTATGGTTGCTCCTGTTAAGCGTTTCTCTGTAGTTCAAAAGTGCGTTAAATCTATTATATTCATATTATTAAATTGTACATTAAATTATTGTATTACAATTGGTAAGAATAAGATGCGTTACCTCTCAAACATTCATCCTTATTTTTTCTAATTTTGTCAGTTTTTTTCTTGATTACACATCTTAATTTGATGTCTTTTATTTTAAACAAGTGAAAATGTATTGTTTTGTTCTGAAGATGAAAAAGTCAAATTGCATTCTGTACACTAAATATATACACAGATCAGCCATAACATTATGAATATTATTTGAATAGCATTATGAATAGCACCTCCTTAATATCGTGTTGGTCCCCCTTTTGCTGCCAAAACAGCCCTGACCCGTCGAGGCATAGAATCCACTAGACCCCTGAAGGTGTGCTGTGGTCTCTGGCACCAAGATGTTAGCAGCAGATCCTTTAAGTCTTGTAAGTTGCGAGGTGGGGCCTCCATGGATCGGACTTGTTTGTTCAGCACATCTCGCAGATGCTCAATTGGATTGAGATCTGGGGAATTTGGAGGCCAAGTCAAAACCTCAAACTTGTTGTTGTGCTCCTAAAACTATTCCTGAACCATTTTTGCTTTGTGGCAGGGCGCATATCCTGCTAAAAGAGGATTACCCACTAACAGGTGCAGTGATAAAGAGATAATGAGTGTGTTATTCACTTCACCTGTCAGTGGTCAATGTTATGCCTGATATATATATATATATATATATAAAACGTAAGAAAATGGTCAATGACTGTCAGCTACGGCTACCAAACAAAACCCGTAAAATAAATTTTACTTAAATGTTTTACAGAAAAACACTGTTATTTTAAAGGTACAGTTTTTCCTGAATTATTACAGTCAACAATCTTCAAAAAAAATGGTCAAATGACTGTCAACAGTGCTGCCAAGCAAAAACCCTAAAATTAATGTAAAACACCCTAACAGTCGTGGCCTAATGGTTATAGAGTCGGACTTGCAACCCAAAGGTTGCGGGTTTGAGTCTCAGGTCTGGCAGGAATTGTTGGTGGGGGGAGTGAATACCAGCGCTTTCCTCCACCCTCAATACCACGACTGAGGTGACCCTTGAGCAAGGCACCAAACCCCCAATTGCTCCCCGGGCGCTGCAGCAATATGGCTGCCCACTGCTCTGGCTGTGTGTTCACTACTGCATTTGGATGGGTTAAATGCAGAGCACAAATTCCAAGTATGGGTCGCCACACGTCACTTCACTTCACTAATTTAAATAAAGTTCACAAAAACTTTTACAGAAAAACACTCATCAGAAACATTTCCTGAATTATTATTAACAAACACATTCACTGTAAAATGCAAATCTCTTGCAGTTAGCCAGAAATATCACACATGCATGTCTTAATGTAACTATCTGTCACTGCATCAGCAACTACCAGTTACTGCCTTTAAATAAAGCAACATACAGCATAACGCCAACGTTTACTGGCCCGCCCTGGGCTAAAGCACAGGCTCTACTCTTCAGCACAATTGTGACCCTCAAAACAGATGATACAGAAACCCTTTAAATCCCAACACAACATTAATCACTAATCTCTCAAGACATCACCATCTTCACTTATTATAAGCTTTATTTATTTCATACTAAAGCTCTTATTGAGAACTAACAGAGGTTTATGTGTTAATGTTTTATTGAAAATAATAACTTTTGATGTCACCATTATGGTAATCAGTGTTTGCTTTAGTTGGGTTCATGGCCCTTTGCTACAACAATATACTGTTGCAAAGCAGTCAAATCAGAAGATGTTAGTAACTTTTTAAATGACTACATAATCATTGCATCTAAAATCACAAATCAATGTTTTGTCATAAATGCATCAAGGTTTGTGAAACTACAGTATGAGTGAAAAAGTTTTGCCACAATCATTTATCGTGTGTAATTTTAAAACTGTGTAGTGCATAAAAGATGCTAAAAACCACTGCTTTATTTAGACACACACAGCCATCGAGAATCAGAATATGAATCTCAGCAATGGTGACAAACAAAAAGTTTCATGCTGCATTACATGCTGGGTATCGCCATTGTACAAAATTCTCAGCATGCATTGCAGTATGAATAATTATTGTCACCACTCTTGAGGATTGTATAATAAGTATTGATGTTTAAGTGTGCATCATCAGAAGTAATAATTGTTTATTTACAGCATTGACAGCTGTTTAATATAATTTTTTTTTGTTGCTATTCCTAAACCTCAGTCACTAAACCATATATATATATATATAGTGTTTCATAATAAACACTATGTATACAATGTTTTGTCCATAATGGAAGCGGAAAATATAGCGCCTTGAAAATCTCGGTAGCTCGTCAAAAATAAAAATGGGGCGTCTGTCAAACAAAGAAAGGCTGTTGGAGTTTCTAATACTGACAAAAAGAAACTCATGATTTCATGGGCAGAAGCTGATTACTTGACATATGAAAATCACAAAGTGACACTAGATAAAAAAACTTTTATAAATACAATTTATTAATAATAAAATTTTATATCAAACAAATTAGGAAAATAAAGCGGGTTGAATTATTTTTTAAATTGTTAGGATGGCATGTAGGTACAATGTTACTTGTAGTCAACAGAATGTGTTAAAGGGACCGTCCAAATAAAGTAAAAAAAAAAAAAATAAAAAAAAAAAATTATATATATATATATATTTTGATGTTATTGATAGATAGGATGTTATTGAACTCTAAAACCAGAAGAGTTTTTGGTTTGAATGATCTATGTATGCGCTCTCAGCCACATCAAACCACGTCTGCCTTGTCTTTCTTATGGATCCTAAAATTTTGCACACAGGACAAATGAGCTGCTCTGTGTCCAAAACCATGGGCTTCATCACATAAAGCTGTTACATGCAGTCCTGTCAGACAAGCTGTCTCACTTTGCCATGATCTTCTGATTTCCTAATATGTCCTCATTTAGTAATAGGCCTATTATTCATGAAAAAGTAAACTGCCAAATTGTCTCATCACTCTCTCCATTTTACAAATATTTGGGGTGTGAAATATAATTAGCAAAATATGTGAAATTATGTAAGGAAATGATTCGAGGGCAGATTTTTTTTTTTTGTGATACAACAAATCTTATGCGACAATGAGTATTTTTTTTCTTGAAATGGCAAATTGAATGGAAACTGGAAGAAAGTGTAGCGCCTCGCACAGGTCAAAACGTTTACGCTACGTCCGACGTTATCATCGCACCAGTTGGGCTTTTTCTGTAAAATTAATATGGAAGGCGGCCCGCCGGAAGCTAGATATTTTACTTCATAACGTGTTAAATATGGATATTTTTCTTACACAAACACATTGATTTGCTTCAGAAGGCCTCTATTAACCCCCCAGAGCCGTGTGGAGTACGTTTATAATGGATGGATGCACTTTTTGGGGCTTAAAATTTTGGGCTGCCATGCCAGTATGAAGCTTGGATTAGCCAGGACATTTTTTAATATAACTCTGAATGTATTCATCTGAAAGAAGAATGTCATATACACCTAGGATGGCTTGAGGGTGAAATCATGGGGTAATTTTCATTTTTGGGTGAATTATCCCTTTGACATCGTATGCATTTTATTATACAGGCGAGCAACAGAAACCTAATCATTATTATACAGCGCAACACGGTTAGTCTGATTATTTTTATCGCTTGTTTTTTTGATTCACCTTGAGTAATGTTTTTAACTCAGAGACAACACTATTTTGTCAAGTGGCATAATCAGAGAGAGCTTTCTCCAACATACAATATATTTTAAAATAATTGCATGTCATTTAGTCATCCTGTTTTTTTTAAATATGATATTCTAATATCAATCTAGTGACTTATGAGTGAACACAGAGTAACGTTATAACATAACTTTCAACACATTCAAATGTGTTTAGTAGTATTGTTTTAACCATGTATTGTTACTGCGTTATCCAACCCGATCTCAAAGCAATTTGTACGTATTTTACGAGTTGACCAATTCATATGACTTTGTACGAATGACCTACCCCTAAACCTACCTGTCACTGGGGTTTAGACAAAATAGACACCTCGTAAAATATGTACGAACTGATAGTGAGATAGCGTCACGTTGCCCAACATAAGCAGTGATAAAAGCAGAAGCGACGACTGTAGCATAAGCATAATAAAAGCTCAGAGATGGAGTTTCTCGCAAGTCTCTCTCATCAGCATTCATTCCCAAGGACTTTCGACACATCCTGCTTTATGCCACCGTAGTGTTAATAAAACGTTAATATATTCGCTCATTCAGGAATATGATTTCTGCCCAAGTCCGTCAGATTCATTTCCATCGGCTGTGGAGGTAAAGAGTCAAGACTACAACTCCCATGATTCTACGCTCATTCACAGCATCATCAAGCTTCGCCTTCGTTTTGAATAAGTGACCTCTAGTGGCGAAACTTACATACTGTGCCTTAAATATACTTGTATTAAGTATATTTGTTATTACACATTTGTAATGACGAAATTGCAGTTTAGTACATTTAAAATAGTTGAAGAACAGACTACAGTTAAAAATACTAATCAAATAGTTTACATGTGCTTTAGTATGTTGGTCAACACCAAAACAAGTGTAATTCTTTAAAGCATGACAATATTATTAAAAGAATTTAAAATGCACTTTAAAGTAAAACTTTTCATTTGATTATTAAGTGCAATTGAAAACAGGAAAGTGTACTTTAAGAAGTGCACTTAAGTGGATTTTTATTTCATTAATATTACATTATCTGCAAGTACAGTTTTTCTTAAAATACTTTAATTACAGTGTATGGCACATTCAATACAATTAAGAGCACTTCTTGGCACTGAATTGTTCAACCCCAAAGTTTTTTTTCTCACACTGGCTGGTGAAGTCAAAGTCAATGAACTGATTAAAGAAAAAAACACAACTATACATCCATGCTAATACAACCATTTTATTATTTTCCTTTTTGATTTTACTGACAATTGAGAGATTTCTTAGAGGTTACAACCACATATCTCACGTACAGTACACCGCGATCATATTTCTGTGGTACACTGTTTATTTTCTGACCAACGCTCTTACAAAACGTACTGCATGCTTATGTGTTGAGCGCTACATAACTCTAAAATCAACACTCACCAGATTTCAGTTCATCCCATAACACAACCAAAAAATTCTGTTCCCAACCACAACTGAAGCCTCATATTCAACTCTGTGGGAAATCGCATGATTCAGGTTTTTGGAAAAGCAGTTTATATCATAGAAAATAGTTAAATCTTTAAAAGGTCCCTCCTGCAGAACTGGCCACTCAAGACCACCAGATCTCGTCCTTACTTGTCCAAAACTGAAGAAACCAACCTCTGAATGATTCTCAAGGTCACTCGGGATTCGAGAACAGCTTGTATCGGCTCTTTCTGACCCGGTACTTAACCGTTCGGTCCTTATAAAGGACGTCATGAGCTCAGTTTGACCTACAGTTACTAAAAACCACCCCTCCACCCAACCATCTGCACAATCCACAAATCCAACACACTCCTCAATTCATAACCCATCTATAAAGTAACCATACACAATAAAGAAATGAAGGTGAGGTGGGTCTACACACCCCCGGTGCTATGAATATCAAACAGATCAAACATGCAATACAAAAATTAGACCTGTGTAGAAAAAAAAACACATTTATATGTTTATATATTGAACTGGATTGCAGCCAGGGTTATAAAATCAATAAAAAAAACAAGTGTCGGCCACAATGATCATTCGAATGAAGGCAAAATGATCAGAAAATACTTAATGTGGATATTCCCTGAAGATATTGTGGGACTAGACTAGCATTGCTGAATCCTTGATGTATTTGTAGTGCTTCGAAATTTTTAATTTCCTGAAAAAAGGAAAAAAACTATTTAAAAATAAGTTCATACAGTAGCTCTTGATAAATACTAAACTGCAGTCTAATTAAATGCACCAGATGTCAAGAGCAAAGAATAGAAAATAGGAATACTGTAGCAGTACATAAAAACATATATGATATGAAACGCTTGTCTACATGAGCTTCGTGAGCTTCACACAATAGCTAAACTGGAATAAAAGTAAAACACGTTTGAAATAGTTACTCGTTGGATATAAATTCACAATGTAAAGCTTCGACAGGCACACTGCTGCACATGTGGCAAAATGTGAATCATTAAAGCTGGGTGAATCTCATGAAAACTTAAGGGCCATTATGATTTTTGAAGCATCTAAATCAGCAAGTTTTTGTCATTATTTAACATCCCTCAATCAACCTAAATACATTAATTTATGCCAATAAAACTATAAATAAAATAGAAAGAGCTCTTTAAGCTGGCAATTGCACATTATTAATTTTTTACTCTCTAGTCTGATTGTAATTCTCATTCTCAGTGAGATTCTAATTAGTGTTTGGGATGCAAACATGCTGTATTATTATTCAAAAATTCCTAATGGTCCTGAACATTGGCTTATTTAAGAATGTACTTCTTATTTCGTATTCTTGATCGAGACATGTTCTTATTTCTGCTACGGAATAAAAATATAAAAAGTGTCTATATCAGAATTGCGAGTTTATATCTTGAAATTGTGACTTCTCTCCGAATTCTCATTTTGGCAATTCAGGTTTTTTAAAATTTTATTTCAGGGTATGTTTACAAAACAACGATGTACTAAAAATGTAAGATTTGTCCTTTAAATTTTCCGCGTACATTGTCAAAATGATCCCTGTTCACACGGATCCGCGAAAACGACTAAAAGGCTGTATTATTCATGTCAGGCCAGTAGATGGCGATGCCACATTGTAAAGAAACTACACGCCTATAGACTGAACACGTGATACACATGACGTTTTTGTAATTTACACTCAAAAACTTTAAACCCTATTTTCAAAAGTTTGCATTTTCAGGCCCACGAAACGCTGTTATTGTGAAAATAAGCGAAAATAGTCGTGTAAACGGCCCCTTAGTCACCTGACCTGAACACATACACATGCAGAATTCTGAGAAAAAAGTCTGAATTGTGAGCTATAAACTCGTAATTGCATTTTACTCCGTGGCAAGTAAGACTGCATGAGTTCTTGATGAGTTGCGTGAGATTCACCCCGACTCTCTCTCTCTGGGTTAAATGTACAAACACACTGCGCCTGTTAAACATGATCAGAGAGCCCGACTCACTTACACAACACTATTCAGGCGTTTCCACTCTCAATGTGACCATTCTGAACACAAACACAGTCATAATCAAATCTACCCAACATCAGTTACAAAACAAACACGTTTGTCTTCCTCTAATGCTTTGATTGACACATGCTTGCTTATTTGTTCGCAGGCTAAACACTTTGGTATTGTTCTTAGACTCGTGGTGATTTTTGACACCTAACAAGTGAAACTAGAGGAAGAGGCTGATTGAATATATAATATAATATTTATATTTATATAAAACAGTCTTTAGTCTGGCGTGCGAGTCTAGAGCCAGGTGAGGAAGGGTTCGCTCTTGTTCAGAACCGACTCCACATCATTGAGGATGGGCATGAGGTCGGCGCCCTCCAGGGTGCCCAAGTCCACGTTGGTGCCTGGCATGGAGTCCAGGAAGTCTGGGAAACGGCTCTGCTGGGGAACGTTCATACTGACAGACACCATGTTTTCACCTGCAGACAGGAAGACGGGAGCTTAGTGAGGAATTATTACCCTTCACACCCTTTAAACCTTTATAAAATGACCTAACAATACCAATGTTCACCCACTGAATTGAGCAAGAGTCTGCAAAATTAGGCACATGTGCTATCATTGCCATTAGGAAGGTTAAACATGTTATATATCTTGATTTAGTTGTTTATTTTTTAAATAAATCCTTGCATCTGCAAGAAGAGATATCAACAAACTGGAAATTTATAGCCGTGCGTGTAATTTGTAAAATCTTAAAAACCTGGCAGGTCATATTTCGGCCCATAATCAAAAGTAAAATATAGCTGAAAGCAGAGATGATGGGTTTATGCACGACACTGGGATTTAAAAACAACGCACAGTGCTTAAAATTTTGTTTTGCTTTGTTTTTGGTTTAAAAGCAGAGGCTCTGTTCTTTCTTTTGATATATTGCATATTCAGCCATACAAAAAAACATTCTTTCATGAAAATTTTGTAGAAATTATCAAAAAGGCTGGCTACTTTTTTTCAAAAACAATGCTGTGGAAAAGAGTTAAAACCTGCATTAAGTATATTTGTAATTACACATTTGTAATAATGAAGTAGCATTTAGTTAAATTTAAATTATTTCAACTTTAAAAATCATGTCGAATAACATACAGCAGTTTTTACCTTACATGTGCTTTACACATCAACCAACACATCAAAATACATGTACTTAAATATTAAATCTACTTGCGTAAGTGTGGTAAGAATCATAGACATGAAAGTGACTCTCTTTAAGTGCACTTAAGTGGCATTTTATTTCATTAAAACTATATTATCTCAAAGTATTATCCTAAAATGTTTAAGATTGGAACCTGGTGGCTGTATTTTCATGACAAGCATATTAACAACACACACACACACACACACACACACACACACACACACACACACACACACACACACACACACACACACACACACACACACACACACACACACACACACACACACACACACACACACACACACACACACACACACACACACACACACACACACACACACACACACACACACACACACACACACACACACACACACACACACACACACACACACGATTATGAAATGAAATAGATACACTTTCACGACACTTTCGTAACATACACTTAAAAATGCACTTTGTAATAGTGTCAAATTAAAAGTCTATTTTAAATGACATTTTAAATCATTGTGATTTAAAGTCTTGTTGAGTCTTGTTTTAAAGAAGTACTTAATTTGACTAACATACTTGACTAACATTCTAAAAGCACATGAAATTATTATTTTAAAAATAATTTTTAAGATTTATTTTAACTGTACTCTTTTATTTGACGAACATTTAAAGTTAATATATTTTATATTACTAAATTGCAACATTATTACAAATAAAACTAAATTAGAAGTTCATGAATTATGAAATTACATATATGTACTTAAGTTCTACTTAAAGGAACATGCAAACTTTTTGGGACTTTAGCTTATTCACCGTATCCCCCAGGGTTAGAAAAGTCCATACATACCATTCTCATCTCTGTGTGTGCCTTAACTCTGTCTGATGCACCCACCGCTAGCCTAGCTTAGCACAAAGACTGGAGGTAAATGGCTCCAGGTAGCCTACTGCTCAATAAGTGACAAAATAATGCCAACATTTTCCTATTTACATGTTGTGATGTGTATAGTTACATCGAGTACTAAGACCGACGGAAAATGAAAAGTTGCGATTTTCTAGAACTATTCTCTACCATGGGTGCAGCGGCGCAATATTACGCAGCGCCTGAAAATAGTCCCCAGCACACGCTGTGCAAGCAGGTTGTCACGTTGATTATGTTGACGGAAGTTAGCCTATTTTCAGGCGCTGCGTAATATCACTGCGCCGCTGCAACCATGGTACGTGTGCTAAGCTAGGCTAGCGGTGGGTGCGTCAGACAAAGTTATGGCACGCACGGAGGTGAGAATGGTATGTGTATATGGACTTATCTAACTCTCGGGGATACGGTGAATAAGCTTAAGTCCCAAAAAGTCGGCATGTTGCTTTAAGTGGGCCAAAAAAATTCATTTGAATATATTTTCATTTAAATGCAATTGTGTAAAAAAAAAAATTACATTCAGTTCACACAAGTATATTCTTTTAACATATATTATTTATGTAATAAGTTTTTTTTTTTTTAAGTATGCTGAAGTTTACTTCTTTTTAACAAGGGTTGTACTGCCTTTAATACAAACTGATATAAATAAAAATATACTGAATGAAACAATAAGAATCTAATGAAAATCATAGTAATTCATAGTAATAGTAACACACAAAAAAATAGTAATATAAGTTAGATCAGGTGAAGATGTGATAGTTGTCATGAAAATATTCATAATGTATTGCAAAATCCAATCAGATATTTAGCAATGGGATGTAATTACGTTACATAATGTTTTTTATCTGAGTTCTGTTTTTATGTAGTGGCGTCACCTGTGTCCATCTCCTCCATGTTGTTCAGGAAGTCCTCAGGAGTGGTGGGGATGCTGTAGCAGCCCAGTCCGAGTCCACTGTCCGTGCTTTGCTCTCGTGAGTGATACGGCCCACTGCACACACACACACACACACACACACACACTTTAACACAGCTTCACACCTTCAATGCTGTCGCACAACCAGATATCTGGGATATATGGACCAAATCAAATTCATTTTAACATTAAATAGAGATCTTTTGAGAGGTTAAGAGGACACCTACCTGTTGAGGAAGGGATCTGAACTGTTGTTGGGCATGTTGCCCTGTGTCATGGCTGGAGAGCTGATGGCTGGTGCCACAGGTGCCATATTATCAGAGTCCATGGGCAGCTGTCGGAGCGCCACCTCCTGGAGAAACAGAAACACTGTAACCTGACCGCATTCACACAGCTGCTTTCATTTACCCTGTTAAACATTAACATGAGGAACTGAAACACAGAGGCAGAACTAACATTTGCATGATTTTGTTTAAATAAACCTGCCAATCTGTGTTCATAAAACTGGTTACTGGTAGTATTATAATAAACTAAATATACATTGTATTTCCAGTTATTAGTGCTGATGTGAGTGTCAGGAACATAAATGAGAATTGTTGATTATACAGTGCATCCGGAAAGTATTCACAGCGCTTCACTTTTTCCACATTTTGTTCTGTTAAAGCCTTATTCCAAAATTGATTACATTTATATATTTTTTCTAAATTCTACAAACAATACCCCATAATGACAATGTGAAAGAAGTTTGTTTGAAATCTTCGCAAATGTGTGTGTGTATATATATATATATATAAAAACACATAAGTACATAAGTATTCACAGCCTTTGCCATGACACTCAAAATTGAGCTAAGGTGCATCCTTGCGATGTTTCTACAACTTGATTGGATTCCACCTGTGGAAAAATTCAGTTGATTGGACATTTGGAAAGGCACACACCTGTCTATATAAAGGTCCCACAGTTAACATAATTGTCTGTAGGCCTCCGAGACAGGATTGTATCAAGGTACAGATCTGGAGAAGGATACAGAAAAAATTCTGCAGCACTGAAGGTCCCAATGAGCACAGTGGCCTCCATCATCTGTAAATGGAAGAAGTTTGGAACCACCAGGACTCTTCCTAGAGCTGGCCCCCCGGCCAAACTGAGCGACCGGGGGAGAAGGGCCTTAGTCAGGGAAGGACCAAGAACCCAATGGTCACTCTGACAGAGCTCCAGCGTTTCTCTGAGGAGAGAGGAGAAACTTCCAGAAGAACAACCACCTCTGCAGCACTCCACCAATCAGGTCTGTATCATAGAGTGGCCAGACGGCACATGACAGCCTGCCTGGAGTTTTCCAAAAGGCACCTGAAGGACTCTCAGACCAGGAAAAACTAAATTCTCTGGTCTGATGAAACAAAGATTGAACTCTTTGGCCTGAATGGCAAGCATCATGTCTGGAGGAAACCAGGCACTGCTCATCACCTGGCCAATACCATCCCCTACAGTGAAGCATGATGGTGGCAGCATCATGCTGTGGGAACTGGGAGACTAGTCAGGATCGAGGGAAAGATGAATGCAGCAATGCACAGAGACATCCTTGATGAAAACCTGCTCCAGAGTGCTCTGGACCTCAGACAGGGGTGAAGGTTCATCTTCCAACAGGACAACGACCCTAAGTACACAGCCAAGATAACAAAGAATTGGCTATGGGACAACTCTGTGAATGTCCTTGAGTGGACCAGCCAGAGCCCAGACTTAAACCCGATTGAACATCTCTGGAGAGATCTGAAAATGGCTGTGCTCCGACGCTCCCCATCCAACCTGATGGTCCTGCAAAGAATGGGAGAAACTGCCCAAAAATAGGTGTGCCAAGCTTGTAGCATGATACTCAAAAAGAATTGAGGCTGTTATTTGTGCCAAAGGTGCATAAACAAAGTATTGAGCGAAGGATGTGAATACTTGTGTACGTGATTTTTTCCCCACGTTCAACTTATTTCACGTTGTCATTATGGGGTATCGTTTGAAGAAAAATTATGAATTTATGAATTTAATCCATTTTGGAATAAGGCTGTAACATAACAAAATGTGGAAAAAGTGAAGCGCTGTGAATACTTTCCGGATGCACTGTAAATTCATTATAATTCATTCAACACTCAAATATCAATTAAAACTAGATGAATCTAAATAGACAATATCTACAGTATATGTGCTTTACTGGGTTGGGACTTATTACTATTCTAGTGGCACTTTGTGTTAGTAGTTATACTGTGGAGTGATTAAGTCTTTAATATTTTCATATTCAAATGAAAACAATTATGTGAAAATATAAAATACAATAGGCACTGTATCAATACATCCTACTAGCAATTTTATTTGAACACACACACGCACTCGTTCATGCACACGGACACTTCTATTTTGCAATTTGGCAACATTTCCCATTTTTGTTTGTGGAAGTACAAAAATTACAAAAAATAAAACTGAAAAAAAAGAAAGAAGTATACTTAATTTACGCTATTATGCTCTTTATTTTTGCACACACAATTCTTTATTGTACAAAACTAAGCAAAAGCTTCAGGCATACAGTTGTTATGCCAATAAAACATTGTTACCATGATTTTTACCATGACTTTACCATGAGTTATATCCAAATGTATAACTTTATTGCCATGACAACATAACAGCTAAACCCTTAAGATTACTGTAAAAAGAATTTAAACAGCTTTAAAGCTCAAATAATTTAGATGTAACAATGAGTTTTATCTGAAGAATTAATGTAAATGCTTTTATAAAACGATGAGCTTCACATTTCTAAATGCGCTGGTCAGAGCAGCTCAAGCTGTTTATATATAGATGAGTGTCTCTCGGCATGATATTCAGGGTGGAGTGCTTTCACAAAAACAGCTGCAAGAATCCAGTCCAGCAGAAAACCGTGGAAGACTTCCAGTACCAGAAATCAAAGCCTGACTCATCTTTTTTTAAGGTGTTCTTTCTTTCAGTCTTAGTTCACAAACATGTGAAAACAGTATGTGTTCTCACACACACAAAAAACATGTGCATCATCCCAAACTGAGTTAATAGAGTCAGAGATGTTTAATGTAAACACATGCTGCGTGAGGTCTGTCTGCTGCTTTACTGAGGCGTTCTCGTTTGAATCATTCCTATAAACCTGAGCTTGATTTATGTAGCCTGCTGAGGGCGGCCTAAGCTTGTGTACCACTAGGGGGCATCAAAATTCACATGAGAGCTTTCCAGCCATTTTTTTATAGGCTTTTTCTAAGACAAGGGTCTTGAGTTGCATGTCATATATTTCATACCCCATGTAACCCATTTGGAAAAAAGCACTTCTTATACGCTTTAAAAACAAGTCATGGCAACATATGTTTTTAATGACTATCTTATCAAAATAATTTAAGCAATTTCAACTTTTTTATAAGTTATACAATTTGATTTTTAAGTCAGTTTAATATAATTTAAATAGAAATGACTTGTACAGGCAAATTGTTAATACTGGATTTAAGGCAGTAACTGAACTAAAGTAATTCCTTCTCCAGCAGACACTCACCTGTCTCAGGAGCTCCTCCTGTCTCCTCTGGATGCGCTCTCGCTCCATCTGGATGCGCTGGAGCCTCATTTTCTGCTGGTGCTGCTGGGCGCTCATGGGGCTGCTCATGTTCATCATGGGCTGAGAGCTCTGCTGCTGGGAGCTCTGAACCTGAACCGGAACCGGAACCGGAACCTGCTGCTGCTGCAGGTGCTGCTGATGGGCCTGCTGGCTGAGCACTGCGACAAACACACAACAAACACACATCACTGATCATCTGATGCACACTTCAATTTACTCACGGTTTGGTTTTTATCACGGTTTTAGGGTCACGGTTTCGGTACGGTTTGGTTCGGTATGTGCTATGTACAGGGAAATAAGTTATTAGCTATATTCAACTGTCAAATAAAAATCAATCAAACTAGAAGCAACAACACAGATACATACAATAGAGCAAAGATGCATATAAAATAAACAGTGCTTTTCAGGTTTTTCAGGTATCTAACAGTAGTTTTCAGATACAGAAACTGAATAAAGTAAATCAAATATAAAATAACATTGCCTATTATAATCTTCACTGTATAAATTAAATAAATATCAATCATTATTGAAGTTACAAAAGCTATTCAGTCAAGAGCAGTGAGTGATTTCTTAGTCATTTGTTGTTTGATTAACATTAAACACAGATAGCAGGAAAATACTTCTTTCCCTTTAAAGTACATACTACACATGTCTTTCTCGATTGTTCACGTTTTACATAAGACATAACCTACTGTGTTCAGTAGGATACTTGGCAAGACGGACATGCTGACATAATTTGACTTGAAAGAGAACTCAATATTTGCGCACAATCTGCAATGCGCCGTGTGCGTGGCCTCAGACACACACACACACACACACCTGTGCTTGCACGCTATCAACACCCGGTGATGACAGAGTCATGTTCGAGTAAACGGCACTCGCATACAAGAAGTGACTGTTTTGTCCACGCTTTTTGATCATTGCTGTTGTTGTAATGTATTGGGAAGCCAGAATGTGTATCCATCGACAGAAACATACATTAACCTAACTCAGTCTGTTTTATGCGTTGTTATTTTCAACAAACCATAATATAGATGCGTGGTCAGATTTGAGATAAACCACGGTGCAAGTGCGTGCTGATCCGTGGGTGGAGAATGGTACGGTTCGATATTTTACCGAGAACCGTTACACCCCTAATGCACACTGAGCAAAACTTCCTCTGTCTGGCAAGCTCTAAGCTGATGGCCTTTTACAAGGTATCAGGCATCTACAATGACTGACTCAGTGAGGGATACTTTTTCTGCCTATACACTAACTTCTGTGAGCAGGAGGAATTTAAACAGTTAAACACTGAAAAAAACTGACTTCACTGTCACCACCAACAACAGGCAAGTCACATAAGTCCACTTATAATGTTAGCTGTAGAAAAACAAGTCAGAATTTAGTTCTCATGTCTAGGGCTTGACATGAACTTTTTTGCTCACCAGTCACTGTGGCTAGTGGTTTTCCAAATTACTATCCACTCAGCATTTCCACTGACCACAATTTTGTTGTTGGGAAATTACTACACTTCTACTACACTTAGCTCACGAGACGATGCACGATATTGGGTTCACAAGAATGAGACAATGATTTTTTAATACTTTTTTTATATATATATATAAAATGATAAATGATGGAATTTTTTTTTGAAAAATGCACAACAATGCAGGTGCATTCTGAAATGTTTTAACTCATTTTCAGCATCATTACTCCAGTCTTCAGTGTCACATGATCCTTCCAAAATCATTCTAATATGCTGATTTGATGCTCAAGAAACATTTATGATTATTATCAATGTTGAAAACAGTTGTGCTGCTTCCTATTTCGTGGAAACCATGATACATTTTTTTCACAATTCTTTATATTTCATTTATTTGAAATATAAATAGTTTGTAACATTATAAAAAGTCTTTACAGCCACTTTTGTGCACTTATTTAAAAACAAATCTGACCCCAAACTTTTGAATGGTACACACTACACAGAGAAAAAGGGTGTCAAAATTGTACCTTTAGGGGTACGACAGCTTGTCACTGGGACAGTACCCTTAAAAGGACATCTTTGTACCTTTTTTACCACAAAAAGGTTAATATTTGTACTCTAAGGAGTAACCTTTTAGGAGTAAAAATGGTACAAAGATGTCCTTTTAAGGGTACTGTCCCAGCGACAAGCTGGTGTACCCCTAAAAGGTACAATTTTGACACCCTTTTTCTCTGTCTGTAGTGTATCTTTAAGATTTCAATATGTAAATAAGCTCTGTTGTGATTGGCTAACCTCTGTGTACCAGTGTGTCACACTGCTGATCATTAGATTGGGCCTCTTTTAGATGCTTGTAAAATTTGTTTTATATCAACTCAAAAAGAAATGTTTAAAGATAAACATTCAAAGTTGGCTTGGCAAAAAAAAAATCAATTATGAAACAAATTAATTTGCTTTAAGCAGACAGTATGATTTTTCTCAATCAAGTTTTGACAATACTTGCTGTATTTTAACGTGATTTCATTCATCTCTGGTTGGTGAAAAGCTGTTCTGTTTCACTGTAAAGAACGTCTGATGTTCTCAGAGGAACGGACAGATAGAACACAATGTTTGCTTCAAGGACGCCACTGGCACAATTTCAGAACTGACATTATGCACAGCCATTTGATCCACTGCACAACAAGATTCCCATGCTCTACTTCTGAACTGAAACCAGCTTCATTATCATAGTCTTTATTTTAAATTGAGAAGGGCACAAATGTTCTTCGCCCCACAGCTCCTGTGAAGAGTGTTTGCGACTCGTGACCATTTGGAGCATGTGTGTATCTGTGTGTGTGTGTGGTGTGTTTATCTGTCGGGTAAACCACTTTCACATGGATAAAACATTCCTGTAAAAGCCAGATGTGGGCTGAAAGAGTTGTGAGATATGGCACAAACAAAGCACAATTTCTCTGCTCTCCGGATCATGGCAGCAGCTTGTACTGCTCTTGGATTCATTGTGCAGCTTATTTAAAAATAACAGTCTCAGTGACGTGTGTTACCGATGATCAGGTGACTGCAAGGACCCTAACAACCTTTACACTCGGTTTGTATTCTGTTCTGCTTGGTGCAAATCTCAACAAGTGAACTAGGTTTATGTAGGGTTACACTTTATTTTAAGGTGTCATTGGCTACGTCCGAAAACCTAGGCAGTGACTTCTGAGGCAGCGTAACAGTTTAATGATCTACAGAAAAATAGAGAGCTTTGGTGAGATCTAAACAAATATTTTAATACTACATTAGTAATTTCTCGCTAGAAGTGGACAATTTTGGTTATTTACACAGAAACGGACCAGAAAAGCAATATTTGGACGCCATCTTTTTTCTAGCTCGACTGTCACAGAATGGAACGCACAGGATTGTGGGATAACAAAGGCAGCGAAGGATACATATATGCTGCCTTCAAAACTCGTTCAGATGAAGGTCTGACAGGAGGTGAAGCTAACATTAGATTCGGATGTGCCTTGATGCCTTCCTACCTTGAAATGTGTCCTCCGAAGGCAGCATTTTCCAGGTTTCGGACACAGCCATTGTTACAGTGTAATTATATATTTAAGTACTGAGTAAAACGCTTTGCATATGTGTACAAACACAACTTTCAAATTATTTGATAGCATGAACCAACACATATGCATTAGTTTAATCCTCGTCCATTATCGGTGCTATTTCAATCCAGAAGTTATGACCGATAAAAATGTATTTGCACTCTCAAGCAAGAGCTGACTGAACTCCCCAGAACAAATGCTTGTCGTGGGCTTTTACTGTTGTTGCGGTCTCCGGTAGTTCCAGTCTCTTCAGTTTCTTTTTGAACTGTGAAATAGCGGGCTGTTGCCACCTTGTGTAACAACTAATTGTCACTGTAAACAGATAATAAGCAGTGTTGGGGGTAACGTGTAACCTGAGTTATGTAATCTGATTACTTATTTCAAGTAACTAGTAAAGTAATGCATTATTTAACAAATATCTTAGTTTCTTTTTTAAACAAGTAACTCAAGTTACTTTGTTTTCCCATTTATTGACTGACAGCTCTGTCCCCATGCTGAGAGAAATCAGGAGTAAGTGCAGAGGCATTGTGTGTGAATATGATGGTTATTATAGTTCTAGACTAAATGTGAGCAGACATTTATGCATCTCACTTGCACAAAACCGATTCAGTATTCCTTAAAATGAATAAAAACTGTGAAATGCAAACTCGGAATATTACGCAAACCTGCAATAATTAAATATGATAAATTGGACATACACTTCATGTATTTAATCTCACTTTAATAACTAATGTCTTTATTGTTGATGTAACGGAGGCCAGCTAGTAGTCGCTGTGCGAGTAAACCTCACTCCCCTGATATCAAGAGAGTGCAGCCTTTAGCCTCCTTGTTAGAGCGTCTGACTCTCATGCCGGTGGACCCGGGTTCGAGTCCCGTTTGGAGTGGGCGGTTCGAACAGGAGGGGTTACATTGACCTTCGATGATCCGATTCAACCATACTAATAAGCAAAAACATCAAGTGTTTCTTTTTTGTTTTTATTGCTAAGAGTGTTGAACTAACTTCTCTTACTATTCTTCTGCAAATCAGAATGGCAGCACAGCAGAAAGGTTTGTTTGAGCGGCGCCCACTACTGTACAGGAGTGAATTTGCATTTCTGTTCACTTATGAAAGGGCCATTTGCCAAAAATAAGACATTTTTTTTTATAAAAACAAACAAACAAACAAACAAACAAACAAGCAAGCCCAGCCCAGGTGAGTAAAAGTAACGCAAAGTAATGTAACATTACTTTCCATAAAAAGTAACTAATTAAAGCAATTAGTTACCTTTTTAGGGAGTAACACAATATTGAAATTAATTACTTTTAAAAGTAATTTTCCCCAACACTGCTAATAAGTACACAGTAGTTACAGATACTGTACATAAAGTGGGACTCGGGGTTTCTTGAGATTTACAGTAAGCAAACAAACAAAAAAAGAGACTATTTAATCAGGTAATTCTAAGTATACATGGATATTCATGCAAAACATGTACTTACTTTCAAAAGCAGCCAGATCAGGGGCATCCAATCCTGCACCTGGAGGGCCATTGTCCTGTAGAGTTTAGCTCCAATCCTAAATAAACACACCTGAACCAGCTAAATCAAGGTCTTCAGTATTACTAGAAACCTCAAGGCATGTGTGTTTGGTCTGGTTGGAGTTAAACTCTGCAGGACATTGGCCCTCCTAGAGCAGGATTGGACGATCCTGAGCTAGATGAAGTGCAATGGAATAAAACTTTTTCAGGTTGCTGAGGATGGTTGCAATGGCATTTCTATGTGGTTGCAGGGTCTTGCTAGTTTAATGGAAGATTTAAAAAAAAATGTTGGGATCCATTTGATGTATCTGTAATAACTACGTAATTATGCCAGCAATGCAAATGTCATGGGTTCGATTCCCAGGGAATGCAAGAAATGTGTACCATGAATGCAATGTAATTCCGTTTGGATAAAAGCTTCTGCCATATGAATAAATGCTGGCACAAGTCAAAAGAGCCCAGAGCCCATCTCTATAATTTTCTTGTCTAAAGGTATGGCTCAGGTTCCTCCTCTAATGTAAAACGAGTCAATAAGTAAAAGATATAGCACACCTTTCATAAACAAGTGGCTTGATTTGCGGTATCATGTTCGGAGTCTGTTTGCTCAAATCCCCAACCCTCAAATATGTCTGTACAAATCTCCACAGGACCCACATCTTCTTAAATGTGTAAAAGACTCAATCAAACGTACTGGGTGGAAAAAGTTGAAGCCCATCACCCTCTGTGTTTCACAGTTCTACTATAAATGGATTTCTGTTGGAGAGGGTTATATAATATACAAGAGAATGACTTAAAACTGGCACTTAACCAATTTCCTTGTTAGACTACATGCAGTGATTATTCAGACATTACATTTTTTTCACATTTTCAGGCTATCAATTGTCCAGCTAACAGGAAGACATCTCGTCAACCATCCAAGTGGGTGTGGAAAATGATAAACCAGGTCAAAAGGTGAGTCAGTTGAGGTGAAGCAAAGACGACCTTATATGGTAAGATGAAGAGGAGACATTCGCTAGTTCAGACTTCACTTCTGTCACTGAAGACATCAACCGTTTTTACTGCCATTAAGATATTTTGCATTGTGATATTGTTTTCCATGACAATTAAAGGGCTAGTTCACCTAAACATGAAAATTATGTAATCTATTGCTAACCATCATGTTGTTCCAAACCTATTATACTTTGATTCATCTTGAAAACACAAATGTAATAAATATTTGATAACCTGAGAGATTTCTGTTCTTCCATTGAAAGCATTCCACCAATCAGCTGGTGTGTGGTGGGCGTACTGGCGCAAAAATGGCTGCCGTCGCATCATCCAGGTGGATGCTGCACATTGGTGGTGGTTGAGGAGATTCCCCCCCTTCTATGTAAAGCGCTTTGAGTGCCTTGAAAAGCACTATATAAATGTAACAAATTATTATTATTAAAGTCTATTCCACTAAAACATGCTTGCTCACTTAAACCAGTGACATGGTTTAATGTGCATCAAGCAAATACGGTTGAGCTTCTGTTGACCTGTGTATATGTGTTGATCAGTGTTTGTGATATGAATAAAAGCCGAAATAAATCAGTTAATCATTTAAAGTGTTTGTGTATCTTTAGAAGACTTGGATTAAACCGCTCGATTCATATGGGTTACTTTTATGATGGTTTCATTAACTTATTGAAGCTTGTAAGTCCTGGTGGAATGGACAGAAATCTGTCAGCTTTCATTAAAAATAGCTTCACTTGTGTTTCAAAGATGAACAATAGTATTACATGGTTGGAACGACATGAGGTGAGTAGACAATGACATAATATTCTTAATTGGGTACATTTCGTCAATGTTTAAATACTTTGCATTTATATAAAAAGGAATTATTCTGATTGGTGCAAAAACTAATAATTGCATGCAAAATACAATTTCTTTTATTTGATTTTAAGGTAAAATGTGACGCAAACATGTTTTTGACAGGTTCTGTGATATTTAAATGCTATTTATCTAGAGGTGTTTAAAATGTTCCTGTTATCACTGTAAAGCTGCTTTGAAACAAGCTGCACTGTATAAAGCGCTATATAAATAAAGGTGACTTGACAGAGTTCACAATGGTCCAACAGGTGGAAGCGGCACTGACTCTCGGTTACATTGTTCCAGTGTGAGCTGCTGGTCCAGATGTGAACGGCTTCATCCGTGGGTCCGGAGGCGGCCGACACACTCTGGCTTCCAGCCTTTGGCCTCCTGACATATGAGTGTCACAACAACCGCCATGATAGAAAACACATGCGGACCAGACAAGGTTCATGAAGGAGAGGAGAGAGAGACAGATCGGACAGAGTCGATTGAGTTGCTAAAGCCACACCAACAAAGAACTTCTTGTTTCATTGGTTTCCCAGAAAAGCCATCAGCTGTCCAACAGGGTCAGCAAAAACGAGGAAAGGGAAAAACTTCCAGTCCCAAAAATCTGTGTGATATTAACATCCTGTCTCAACAAAAGTGTTAGCTAACAAGCCCCATATTTCACCCCAATTACATTTATGTGATAGGTCCCACTTTACATTAGCTGTCGTTAACTACTATGTACTTACTTTTGCTGCTTTGGTTTGCTGGTATGTGTAGGTTAAAGGGTGGGTTAAGGGGTAGGGGTTGAGTCAACAGCATCCTTACAGAATTACAGATATAATTACATGCAGTTTTTTTAATACAAGAACAATGTAAAAACATGAATTTATTAATTTAAATGTTATTACATAGCAATTACAGACTATACAGTGGGTCCATATGGGTCACTATTGCTTCTTATATATACAGTACCGGTCAAAAGTTTGGAAACATTACTATTTTTTAATGTTTTTGAAAGAGTCTCTTACGCTCAATCAATACATAATTTATTTGATCAAAAATACAGAAAAATAATAATATTGGGAAATATTATTACAATTTAACATAATGGGTTTCTATTTCAATATTATTTTAAATAGCAAATAATTATTAACTAAAATACAACTAACATTAACTAATGTCTACAACTATGAACAATAGTAGGTTGAAACTCAATTTCATGGGGCAAAATAAAACATATTGAGCACAGGTTATTTCAAAATTTTCATGATAATGACAGAATTTTCATTGTCCCTAGAAATGGTCATGTCAATGTTCATCAAGGATTATTAAGTTCATAACAGCGAAATGATCAGAAGAAATGTGTTTCATTTTATAGAATATATTTTCTTGTTTTTCACCAATGTATTTTATAATAATACAAAGAGCCATGTGTAACATTTTACCTCTTTATTTGTTTCCCACTCATTTTTTTCCCACTACATTTTATTTATTATTTTATTTTCACTAGATTTGATTAAAAAATTATTGTGCACTCATGATTTTTCTAGGATACCTTTTGCTGCTGAAATCCACTAACCTAATTTATGATAGTATGTTTGCCATATATTATGAATACAGTCTTCTATTACTGTGGCAGGTTAAATCTAGGGAAATAAATATCTTCCGAAATAATGGACAGAGAGAGAGAGAGAGAGAGAGAGAGAGAGAGAGAGAGAGAGAGAGAGAGAGAGAGGAGAGAGAGAGAGAGAGAGAGAGAGAGAGAGAGAGAGAGAGAGAGAGAGAGAGAGAGAGAGAGAGAGAGAGAGAGAGAGAGAGAGAGAGAGAGAGAGAGAGAGAGAGAGAGAGAGAGAGAGAGAGAGAGAGAGAGAGAATTCCTCAGCTCAGAAAGTGGCCTGTGTGTGAGTGCTTGTGAGCCTTGGGTGGGGAGGTTTAGGAGGAAGGGGGCATGGTCTATGGGACATCACCCATGGGTGACACCACACCCCCTCCCCCTGGAAATAAATCCTATTCCTACAGGAAACACTGCACTGATCAGGCCAACAGACAACAATGACAATCAACAAGAATTAGCATGTAGCGCAAATCATGTGGATCGTTAGACTCTCAGCGGACATGTCAACAAAACAGCACATGCTAAATCAGAACTAGAGCAACACCCTCATGCCATTTCATCATACTGTGGGTTTAAATTAGTGGCAGTGTGGGAAACAGGGGTCAAATGATCAGGAATGAGACTCTGGGATTGGAGCTGGATGGCAGGATGTGGAAAAATTCAATAATCTGATTAAGCTACTGGGCTGATTGGACTCCAGTAACTCTAGACGGAAGTACTTACCCATCCACGGGTCCAGCCATGAGGTGCTTTGGGTTTTGTGGTCAATGAAGTATGTTTCTCCCTGAGGGGTGACGGCCTGCTCCCAACCCTCGGGCAACTGTCCTGTTCAGCAACAGTACAACAGCTAGAGATCAGCCAGCAGCCTGACCCACAATCCAGAGTGATGATGACCACAGACGAGTGCTTCATTTAGGGCGCTACTTAAATGTGCAAAGACTGTACCTTTAGGGGAACAACAGCTTGTCACTGGAGCAGTATACTTAAAGGAACATAGTAGTATCTTAAGGGTGCATAGTACTAGAACACCTTTAGGTAAATAAATTGTCCTTTTAAGGGTACTGTCACAGCGCCTGACTGTTGTATGGAATGTTTTTTTTTCTGACAGTGGTTTGAGTAAGATTCATCTTTTATCAAAAAGTTATAACTTGTGTTGCGTTGCCCCTAAAATTATTTTCTTTATCCAAAATATATTAGAGTACTTTTTACGATCCAATCAAATCCAAATTAATATAAAATCTGTGGATGTAAAAAAAAAAAAATTTTTAAGAAAAGCTTAAACTTAATAACTTTTCAATGTAATGTGGTCTAACCATCAAGTAAAATGTAATACAATTAACTTAAAAAAATATTTACAATTTTTTAATTACGAATTATGAAAAGTTTTTGGTGGCACATTTTACAACCTGAACTATCCTTGCTTTGTTATAAAAAAGTCAATAATCTGGTATTTTAAGAGGCCGCTCTACGATATCATGTAATATACATTGAATATACATATAAGATGTATATTCAATTCACTGTATGAATGAACTGCATTTTTTAATGTACGTTTAAATCCATAAAAAAATGGTGTCATATCATTGACCCAAACCACACATTCATACTGGGTGTTAATTTCAGTTTAAGAGCTAAAAACAGCGGTTGCAGCTGCTTGTAAAACTCTGAGTGTGATGCAATATGTCCATTGTTGTCAAATGCAAGGAGAAAAAGATGCAGAAGAAACTTATTTTTTCTAATAAGAGAGGCAAAAGACAGAAAAGGAGATACTGGGAAAAACAGGACCCTATGCCCTGCATTAGTGTGTTAATTACCCATAATCCCTACGTTTTGGTTAGGTTCAACTTCACACACAACAGGTGAAAACTAAGAATACAGGAAATCTGTTGCCCCTGACCGTTCCCAGAGACTGAAATAAGCCAGGGACAGAGGACGAACAAGGCATTATGGGATTGTAGGGGACGGCTCTGAGTCACGGCTTTCTATTGTGCGTCCTCTGAACATGTTCTAGTACACGGTGAGCCAAAATGAATGACACGGCCATGTCAAACAAAACCTGACCTGTTGAGTCATCAGGAGATCGTGCAACACAGAAATTAATGGTTGAGTTTACAGAAGATCAGGGAGGGAAAACAGCCGTTTGAACGAGTGTAGCAGGTTGGCTTACACACACTTCATCATTTCAGGCTGAGCAGCTTTATTCACATCCAGTGCGGTGAGATGTCATCATCTCCTTACAGTCATGATGTGTGCTAGTGTCACTGGAAATGTTTTGATCATTTTTATTACAATACACACACTGGACATGTTCTTTTGCGAGGTCAACTTTAATTAAATATATCTTTACTTCCTGTGACTGCAGACTTCATAGCGTGTAACTCTATATTGCTGAGATAGTCGGCATCTACTGTATAGTGCTGGAAGGAATCTTTCTCCTTCCAAACTCTCTGGTCTCGTTCTTATCCCCCCCACCCCCCTTTGCTGGAATCTGTTTCTCGGCTGCCAACAAAGCAGAGGCACACCTTTTTTTCCATTTCATCACAAATCAGGATTTGGGAAGAAAAAAATGCAAACAAAGAAAGCACATTTGGAAGTGATTTACCATACTGACAGAGCCTGTATCACGGGGCAGAGCAAACAACACGCAAACACGATACAAAATGCCTCACGTACAGTATGACAGACTAATACAGCTTTAAAAGCCTCTCGGCTGGGAGACTTTCTTCATTAAATCAGCATTCGAGCCCTCAGAAGGAGCAGCTACACATTCAGAGCCTTGGAAAAAACAGACAGACTGCTTTGTGTGCTGTTATACAGAAATGACAAATAGTGTTCATGTCATAAACACACTTAAAGTAAGTATCTAGCCTAAAGAACAGGCTAGATTTGTATACTTTTGAAGTAAATGTGCATCTGGTGAGTGTACATCAGATACTGTGGTGCATTGTGGGATTTAATGTATGCACTCAATTATGTTCACTATGGTTTCGACCACCACTACAAATCAAGGCCGTAACCATGTTTTTCAGTGTGGGGGGTGGTATGTCAATAGAGGTGACATATAGTGCATGTATGACGTCACTTTGTAGACCAATCAGCAGTTAACTCCGCACTGGTTCCCTCGAGAAAAACCCAATAGGATTTTTTGGATCTTTTGGATTAAAACAAGCTCTGTGATCAACACAGGTTTATGATACTTACACGTTTTGTCCCTCAAGATAATTATCATAGATGAACAAAACCTTTATGAATTTTGAAGCCTAAATGCAGTCGCCAGAAGTAAAAAACTAAAGGTAAGCTATAAATGGACTACACCACGGGCGCTTGACTTCAACGTCACCATCACTAATCTTCCAGCAACTCTTTCAGTTTTTATCTCAAAACAATTTCCCAGAACGTTCGAGTTAGACTAGTTTATAAGAGCACAATTATAAGCATAATGAGGCTGTAAAAGCGGACTGAGTTTACCTGTTCATCATGATGACGTTTAATCTCCCCAACAGCCTCTGTTGTCCCATTTAGCCACTTGTTAGCAACCGCCTTTTTCAAGTGGCTAAATGGGACAACAGAGTGGAGAAATACTGATGTATTTTAATGTCATGGAATAAAATGTGAAAGAGTCTTGAGCTTGTGTTCACCACAAACCGTATTTCAGCCATTTAACAAAAAAAAAAAAAAAAAAAAAAAAAAACATTGATTTCGGGACAAGGGAACCAGAAGTGCTAAAATGCTAACTCGCTTCCGCGTTTTGGTCTACAAAGTGATGTCATACCTGCACCACTCTATTGGGTTATTGGTCTTTTTATTTACAGAAATTAAATGTTAAAAGGTAATAAAGAAAAATAAATAAGAACAGTAAAAGTTCCAGTTTATTGTAGTTATGAAGAAATCAATTGAAACAATACTTTTTATTTTAAAATATGCACACATTCACTCCTATTCGTATGTCTAATATGTCAAAAATTCAAAACAATCGTGTCTTGTCAAAATTAGTTATGGATTACATGAATCATGTAAATGATTGCATATTCTCAATTCAAAATGGTGAAACTTTTTTTTTGTAGTTTGCATCACATTACTGTCGGTCGCTGAACATTTCTATCATAAACAGTTGTCAAACATTAAATGTTTATCTGCTTACATCTTACAATGCACTCTTTCACTGCTAAAACTAAAGCATTGCGTTTGATTTGGCAATCTCTATCATTTAGAGTAGACATTTGACGAGCACTGTAAGACTTGCTAAGGCAAACCAGCCTAAAAATGTTACACTTTTTGTGACTCTAATAAAAAACAATGCAGTTCGTAATGGAGTGCAGCAGAGTAGCATCAAGACTATCATTATATTGGGCGAGACAATTTGTCCACTTGCGACTTGTCTCCCTCAATGTCTATAGTGGTTACAGCCCTGCTACAAACATCCTTCCCTAAAATCCTGCACTATAAAAGGGTATAGGGGGCAATTATGGACAGCTTTTGACTGTGATTTAATGGGTGATATGTGGCGTTATTCATGTATGTGACACTTGGATTAAACTGCTTGATTCATTTTACAATGCCAATATGACATTTTTAGTTACCTGGACTTTCAATAGAGGGACAGGAACCTCTAGAGTTTCATTCATTTGGGTCTTGAATGAACCATAGTCTTAAGGGTTTGGAACAACATGAGGGTGAGTAAATGATGACAATTTTCTTTGGGTGAGCAAACCCTTTAAGACTCAGCTGTTCTCTAACCCTAATTATGAGCATAATAATAGAGATACTTGCTTTAGCACACACCTCTAAAATCAAAATCAAAAATATATATACTAGCATGCTAGAAGATCTATTAAACTCCAATAAGTTTATCCCTGATTCCACATTCCAGCTGTGATATTAGATGTGTGTGCGAATGCCATGGGCCATTGTGCGTTGAGGTGAACACCTTTAGCTCCTTCTCAGCTGATTGAAAGCAGCTAAAGAGAACGTGTGTTTTCATGAGTAATTGTGAATGTGGACTGCTGGGATGGACGGCTTAAACACTCACCAAGGTTGGGTTGAGAGAGGGCCATGGAGCGCTGCTGTATGTTGGCATTGTTGGAGGCTTGATTGTGCAGACCCATCTGGGTCACCGAGGGTGTCATGTTCTTTCTGGGGTCGTGCCATGTGGTGATCTTCTCAATGTGACTGCACAAGAAAAACAGCAAATGTTCACATTAAACACACTTCTGCAGAAGGACATTTACACTGTTCGGAAGGTCAAGCATATCAGAACTATTCTAGGAACACAGCCTGATCCTTCAATCTTCTCCAAAACCCATTTTGAAACATTTTTGAAATATTTAGATTTCTTGCCCGTGTCTAGCTAAAGTGGCGTCAGTGTTGGCGAAGCACTTTATTTTACAGTGTCCTTGTTACATATGTTACATGTACTTACCCAGACCTGCAAACTCCTCAGAGTAAAAAAGGTGACAGTGTCAGGTGACAGGGGATTTTAATATGCAAATTACATTTCTGAGCATGACTTAAAGAGAATGACACATTTAATATTTAAAAAAAGATTTTATTTACAACACAGAAACGCCTGGAACTCAAGGAAGTGTTGTGATGCATGACATAAAAAATAAAAGACTGATAGTAGGGGTGTAACAGTACACAAAACTGACGGTTCGGTACATACCTCGGTTTTCAAATCACGGTTCGGTACGAGTTCGATACAGCAGTTTTACAAAATTGCTTTTTATTTATTTTTGATATTTAACAGTGGTTTACTGAAGAAGAAAAAAGTGTCTGTCCTTGAATGAATTCAATTATATCTAAAAGTTTATTGAAGATATTTCTGTAAATTATATAGAGAGCCCTTACTTGCACATTAATATTAAAGGTTAACAAAATAGAGCCCAAATTATTAGCCTAAATTTAGTTGCTATTTATTTTTTGGTATAATAATCAACACTCAAATAACATTGTATGCAAACATGTAAACTTCACATAAGGCAGTTTTTGCATTAACTTCTAAATCTAATTATAAAATAGTTTTTTTCTCCAATTCGTTGTTGAAATATAATAATTTATACACAGTGTCTGTCATTTTCATGACAGGTTTATTTAACATGCATGAAATAATCAAGACATCACTAACAAGTTAAGTACACTGAATGACTGCCTGAGGTAAATATGATGCTAACGTTACATGACATTGTTTAGTTTTTCGCCGTTGAAACACTGATTTAGCGATTACACAAGATTGCTAATGTGTTGTCATCATGACGTATTCCCAGTGGTAAACGCAAAGCATTTTGGGAATCCGCGGCACAAACAGGCGCCAGTCGCCAGACTTCTTTGCATGGAGGGAAGAACGCAGTGTTCAAGATGCCATCTACCTGCTGTGTTATAAACTGCAATAGTCGTTCTCACGATAGAAGTGGCATAAAGCTTAAGAAAGGGATATACAAATATAAGTAAACACTTTGCAGTTTGAATGATGTCCTGTATGAACAAAATGACGGAGTATATTTTTATGTGTCCACTGTTCGATTGCGCCCGCGCCCCCCTCAGTAAGTTGTAATGTATCCTCAGCATACCTTCAGATGGTCATTCATGTTTATTCTTTAGTAAGAGATGATCGATCATCGATCGCCTTCACAGATGATCGCGTTCACGCGAGTGAGCATCGCGTGGCCGCTTGAACTGTGATCTGTTACCAGTCACGCCACATAGAGTGTCAAAACGGCATTTATCACTTGAACTTCATGATAAAATGGACTGAATACTTAATATGTTCGTGTGGGAACTCGGATTGAAGTGTGTTCCGCGCTTTAAACAAGCAGACTGTTAACTGTTAAAGATTGCACCCGGAAACTGTTCGGTAACGCTACACGCGTGCACCGACCCTACATTTTAAGTTCTTTGTGAGTGAACACAAAGTATCTTGGGTGAATGCAAAGGTTTTGCGAACTTGCAAATCTAGACTTACTTGGGGGAACGCAAAAGTTTTGTGAGCAAAGGCAAACATGTTGTGAGTCAGCGCAAAGTTCCTTGAGGGAACGCAAAATAATTTAAATATGATTTTTCAATGTCAAAAAATATTATGCATATTTGGGTGACAGCATTTGAAAGGAAAATGTAACTAAATTCAACCAACAAAACACTCCTACTTTAAGTTAGTTACTCCACAAAACCATATATCATGCTAGTGGTGCACTAGTGTTTCTTCTCTGGTGGTCTGATGTTATTCTAACTCCTGTGCTGAAGATGCAAGAATCTGCCTTAAATCGTTCAACTCAAGCCACGGCTGGACTCAACACAGCTGTTTGACCTGCAGTTCTAACCACACGGCTCTAAATGTGCAGCATGAACAAACGCTGTGATGTGTGAATCAAGTAACAGGTGTACTGGGTTTCCTCGCCACTCCTCCAAACTGCAGCTACATGAAATTCTGGCTTCTCTGCATTTTTTCATGCAAGGCCACAAGCACCAGCCAGGCGGCTGCTGAATGACAATCTCAGTGTCCCTCAGTCAGTAAACCAGTTTAGCGTTTCTTTCATTATCAGGTGGGCTTTATTGTCTAGTTCAGGGGTGCTCAAACCTGCTCCAGGAGATCTGATCTCAACCTTGCCTGACATTTTCAACCTCGATGAGCTGGTTCAGGTGTGTTTCGTTAGAATCGGAAATGAGCTCTGCAGGAATGTAGATCTGCAGGACATAGTAAACGGATGAAATTCAAGTCTTGCATTGGTTATGCTCCAAAACTTGGGTTACCAGGAGACTTTTTTTAGTCGATCACCTGCGAAGCTAAAGGGGTGGTCGCACTGTTTTGCTCCATTGACTACCATTCCTACACCATCTCATGTGAAGAAGTTCGTATTCCGCTTCGTATGAAAGTTCAAGTTTGCTGAAATAAGACCTGCGAATTCAAATGATGTGACCAATAGAAGATTGCTACGTTACACTATGAACACTTAGCTTTGGATTTGTTATTATTTGTTATATACTGAATTTATGAGTGATAAATGCATCATATCAAAGTGTGGTCACAATAGCAAAATTTGGGCTAAATTTTCAAAAAAGGTAGATATTTCATTATCATTAGTGTAGTGATCAGGGCCTGACACGATTTCAGTTGTGGCGTGTAACAGTCACTCCCACTAGCCACCTAGGCGGGTTGAATTTTATTGTAGTCTTCTCAAAAAGGCATCTGTTATAATTGCATTGTGCATAACCCAATCACACTCTGTTCTTGAGCTTATGAATGCAATGTCTAATAATCAGAGGCGTTCAGATTAGTCATCGTTGAAACGTTGGAGTTTTGTTTAGAGCGTGCTCTCACTCACTGAAATCTCTCTAATCATTAACAACAAAGCAGAGATGTGCGTGCGATTCATTAATCATACAGTGATTTACTGTTTTTGTTCTATTTCAGCAGCGAAAAAACAAAGATCACAACAGAACCACAGTGCATCTGATGTGACTGGCATAAAGTTGTCTTGATGTTGGATGTTCGATATTCACAAATTTAGGGGCTGTCTCTAAAGTTACATACAACATTGGTACACACGTTTCTAACTTCAATAGCATTTGAAATGAGTGACTTACAGTCAAAAAACCAACTGTAAAGTGTTCATCTAGATTTAATCAAATAAACTGTCTAATCACATGAAAATATGCATTTCACTAGGCTACTGTATGGGTTCATACACAAAATATGCTAGATTTAAATATGTCTGATAGAACAATGATGATAATATTGCTTGAGAATAAATTATATTTACACCAAAATCTTTTTTGTTTTTCAGACAAGCAACTATTAGTGTTTCTGTCTAGATTAAGGAGCTTTACACACAACCTTATCAGGGCTGAATGATGACTTGTCATGTTATACATTTCATGTTGACTTGATTTTGGTGTACAGTGGTCATTTACATATAGCCAACAACAAATTTCCCAACAACAAAATTGCACCCAGTGTAAATGCTGAATGGCTACAACAATGGCTGATGAGCAAAAAAGTTAATGTCAAGCCCTGGTTGTGATGTGAAGCAATTCACAGAGAAGTCACTTTCAAACCAAGCAGCTTTCTGTTGGTCTGCATAACGAGTTTGCATGTCCAACTTGAACACGAGCAAAATCAGCATTGGGAACTTTTTTGGCCCTCATGTGAAACTTCAGACCGAAATGACTGGATTTTACCCACAAAAATTGACCAGACCTGCTGAAACAGAGAATGATGGAAAATGTTTCTTCATGCAACAGTATTTTTGACATGCTTATTTGCTTAAAAAAGAACCAATGTAAAAATCCAGGACTAAAAGATCTATAGATTCTCACTGCAATTACATCAACAATTATAGCATTCATTGGCGCTCTTCTCATTTCGACATGAAAGTAGGGATGCGCGGTATACCGATACTGGGTAATTACCGGTATATATTTTATTTCAAACGGTACAATATCATGATTTTGCTCATTTTGGTATATGCTGCTGTTACGAAGTTCACCGCTAGGTGGCTACCCAAACTGACGTGAAACCGGCAAAGGTGGCAACATATAAAAAAATTAATACAGCAGTTGAATCACAAAACTAATTAATAAAGAGAGTAGAAGACGTGAAATTTGGAATTTCTTTGCTTATAAAACTGATAAAGAACCATCAAACCTTGCCAAGCATCGGTCACTTGCCATTCCTGTCTTTTACAAGACATTAAGAGATCGACAGGTGAGTGCATAATTCAAACGATCTAATTTAGACATTTATTTTCTTTTAACTCTGATCAACCTACATACATAAAATCGTATCGTTAAAATATAACGAAATCTCCAGCGTTCGATTTCAACCAGTGATGTTTAGATTTCATAATATTAGCATACATACTACTGCACTATTTACATTTGCGAAATACACAACCAACTGTGTGACTACTCACTAAAGATGGACATTTTTTACATAATTTTGTGTGTATTTGACTAAGGAAAAACAACTTAATTTGGAATGCGCAAGCTCTTTAGGCTTGTGTGTTTGTTGTTGGTATGAGCACAAAGAAAACTCTCTCAAAGAGCTCCCATACCATGTATTACGAAAAGCTATAAAATCGCTTGCATGTTCAAATTGGCAAGGTTTAAAAAGACGTGGGAAAGTGAATTCCGTCAGCTCTCCCGAAACGGCAGCGAAAGTGTTGAATCTGAGCGAGCAGATTGCTTTTATAGTGTAGGTGCGATGTCTTTTGAAGCCAGAAATAATTTGCTAATTTTGAGAGGTAGAGAAAGGAGGTGTGCACTCACGCAGTATTGCGGAAATTACTTATCACAAGAAAGTTTCCAAATGCCTGATTTGATGTGATCATCTTTGTTGATTAATTCAATAATAAACATTTGCGGTAATTCCCAGCTTCATAAACCCCAAACGTGCGTAAAATTATGCGCAATACCTGCACTAAAAATTCAGACCCTGTATGATATTGAATTAATATTGGTACATCGGAAATTAGATTGTGGTACCGTACCGAAGCCAAAATTGTGGTATCGAGCCATCCCTACATGAGAGCAGCAACAGGTTTCTCTTTTCACATTGGTGACATGAGGACACATTTCCCCCTCATTGACATATGCCTTGGTTGTAGGGATGGGACGGTATGAAAATTTTATATCACGTTTATAGTGACCAAAATTATCACGATTATCAATATTAACACGGTTTTTATCTAATGAGATGAAAGTGTTCAAAAAGAACTGATGCACACACTGAAAACATTTCAACAAGTTTTATATTTAAAGAACAACAAATAAATCAAGCAGCTGTATGGATTTTTTTTAAGCAAGATTCTATTCTGTAGCATTTCCTTACTTAAAATGACCGTCGTCAATAGCAACACATAACACAGCGCACATCCATGTATCACAACGGACTCGATCTATCGTTTCATTCAAATGCAACTTGCCGTCTTGCGTCTCCATTTTTTGATTGTATTGAAAATGAAATCAGAGGACTTTATTATTCATACTACTATAATGTTGTTGTGATCATTGATTGTTTTATAAGCTGTACAAAATGGATTTATAAACAGGTAAGATTTAAAACATTAATCTCAATTCAATATGTCCCCATAATTATTTATGTGGTAAAACAAATCTGTGTAATAAGTGTACAATAAATATACATTATTATCCCTTAAATAACACCCTTAATAGTCTTGTCTGAACTTGTTTGTTCGTCTTTGGCTCAAAGCCACCTGCTGCAAACTTTTCTTCGTGGAAGCTTCCTGTTAATTTCAAGTGAGTGAAATAAAATATTTCAACTCAAAACAACATTTTGTGTCCAATTATTTCCCAGATGTAGTTTTGGTATTGAGGTCAAAGTTAACTTGCTTTGCGTTTACTATAGAACAGTGTGTGATGGTCACAAAGACAACTCTGTAGATTTGAAGCTTTTCCTTCTATTGCAGTGACTTTCTTTTTGCATGTTCTGCAGACAGGGTGACCATCCTCGATTAAGTTTCCCTCAGGACTTTCGTAAAAGCCAAAATATGACCGCACCTCAGATTTGGTCCTTTTAGAAGGCTGAAAAATCTCCCGAGCTAAAATCTCACTGCCTTCCGCCATTTCTTCTTGTTCAAAAAACAAAGTTGCGCGCGACACCACACTGATGCTGGCTGGGCAGGATTTACAGAGAGTTTTCAAAATCGTGATAATCAAACGGTTTTAATGATAATTACATTTTAAACGATAATGCTAACCGTCAGTGCATTTTATCATGGTTTATCGTGAAACTGGTAACTGTCCCATCTCTACTTGGTTGGTTACATTCTTTACAGTTTTAAACTAAAATATATGCCCCATCAACTCCACCTGCTCGCATGTACACAAACTGGACCGAACATGGCAGTTTGTGGGCAAATGAGTCACAAAATACACAAAAGCATCAATCAGAGAGTGACTCACTCAAACTATTCATGCTGCGCTGGGAGATTATCTACTTCCTGCTGATCTCAGGCCTGCACAGTGGTAGAACAGGAAGCCATGTGTCCATGCGCTGCTCTGACCTCTCGGTTCTTGTTTTGAGAATGTTTCAGATTACATATGAATATGTGAGGATGATTCTTTAATTAGGGGAACTAAAGTGCTAAAGTTCAATGTTTTTTCCTTAAAAATCTTTATGATTGTGTCTCTTTAATAAACTGTCATTTTTTTAAAAGGTTAAATTTCCCAGAATTTTGAACTTGAAGTATAATATTTTTCCTCAACATGTAAATGGTATTTATTAAACCACCTATCAATTTCTGAAGGTGTGGTTTAAGGGACTCCAGCTGCGTGAAATATCTCAACAGTGGTGTTAATTAACAGAGCTAGGATGCTAGCAGGCTGTGCGGTTTAGATTTATGAAGGTCTGAAGGGAGTCCGACAGGAGAGAGAAGGAACGGGCCCTCGGGGGTCTTCGGGTTCTAGGTGGGGCAGCTGTCCTGCACCTGTGGGCTGGGCCCCTTAAATTTGAGGCCCATCTTCCCACACGCTTAAGCCAAAACGTGCAGTGGCGCAGCTGTTTAGCAGCTTATTTTTAAAGCAAACAATAATTTACTTACAAATGGCAACAGTGTTTCCACTTTCTCTTGTTTTGTAGCGTTTTATAGGACTAGCATGGCAAAAAAAAGAAGCAATAAGTGATAAAAGCTCTCAACCATGCAAATCTCAAATGACTGAGACTTTAAATAAATATGAAGGCTGAATGTTTCAAAGTAGCAATACAGCGCTGTTGTGCGTTTTGAAGGCAAATGGTTTCAGAGAAGTTTGCAATCAGCGAATACTGTGCATATATACCAAGCCTTTCTAGGAGGTTATATTGCAATATGCTGTAGATGGTTGTAAGAGTGCATATTGGATCTCCCTCATGTTTTAGAATTAGGAGCCAGCAATAGTAAAGCATAGACATTTCAAAATAAGAGACCCCGTTTTGTTTATAATTAAAAGTTGCACATTATGCATAAAGTTTTTTACTGATTATTATTGGAATTTTGGTTGGAATTGTATTGGTGTTTTAAACTGTATCTGGCATTTAATTCAACACACTTTTAGCTATTAAAAACAGCTTCTCTCTGGGACACCCATCACAGGAAGGAAAGACTAAGAACATTATTAAAGGTCCCATGGCATGAAAATGTCATTTTATGAGGTTTTTTAACATTAATATGAGTTCCCCTAGCCTGTATATTGTCCCCAAGTGGCTAGAAATTTTGATGGGTGTAAACAGAGTTCGGGCTGTCTTTCTCTGCTTTTTAGAAAATGAAAGCTCAGACGAGCGATCTGGAATCTTGCCTGTTATTTCGTCATACCAGGAAAGGTTATCTCCCCTTCCGTTGTTTGCCCGCCCAGAGCATTCGGAGAAAATGGATTCAGTTTATCAGTCGATGTCAGCACAGGCTTTACAAACAGACTTTACGATATGGATTCGACAGCACGCGACAAACAGTGAGTAACAGTGTTCATTGATGCCTGATCTGTATTTTCTGATGTGTAGCTAATTATTCAAGTTCACTCAGACTTTCTTTCTAGATCGTTTAATGATCGCCGTCTTGATGCCCTAAGCGTAATGCATCAGTGAATCAAGCCAGTGACTAAAACGATCGTCTCTGTTAGTAGCATGAAACAAAGTGATTAAACTACAGAGAACGGTCAAAGAACACTCTTTATAAGGTTTGGATCTGTCAAATCACACGTCGCGAGTGTATCTGCACACTTGCCCAAACTGCCTTTATAAGGAATGACGCCGTTATGCTGCACAGCGAAGCTCTTACTGTATTCATATCCATGTCGTGTTTGCTGTTAGTTGTGGTGAAAGCATTTTGTGAGAGAAAACGCGTTGCAATGACGAGATCACTGCATTCATGCGATCAACGTCTGTGGAGCCATTCATGAGATGAGAAAAGATCTAAAAAATAATGATATAATCCACACTTTGACGATTCGTTCATCTTGACAGCTGTAATGGTACATTACATGTGTTACAAAGTTCGTAGAATAAGGTGGAAGAAGACAGAGTCGATGTGACTGGGACTGTTTATTCAGAACTCTCAGATACAAACAAAATAAGCTTGCGCTAACAGCACAGCGCTCTCAACAACTCGGTACAATAAAACTTCCTCCAGCTCTGAGTCTCGTGGTTCACGAGTGCTCTCTCTCTCTCTCTCTCTCTCTCTCTCTCTCTCTCTCTCTCTCTCTCTCTCTCTCTCTCTCTCGTCTGAAGCTCATGGCGCAGGTGCACTTAGGTGCGTGTCCAAATCCACTTTTGCTAGTTTAACAACGTAAAAAATGGTTGGCACGCCATGCGCATGGTCCTAAAGTTTGTACCTCGTCTCTTAAGGAGTCATGGGTGTGCAATAACGTGCAATAAACCAATCAGTCTCATCTCCCATTCCCTTTAAAAGCCAGTTGCACTTGCGCCATGGCGGATTCACTATTTTCATGGCGGAGTTTGCGAGTGGAAACACTGAACACTTCTCCAGAGAGGAATTTATATTTAAACATGTGTGTGTGCTGCTGTGCAATAATCTGTTTATTACAGTCATTACAATCTTGCTGTCTGTTTATGGTACAGTTATTCTGTTTCTTCATTTGTAAATACAAAATAAAGTCTATTAGCATAATTAATTAAATTCAAATCCATTACCTAGAAATATTACGACCCGGACAAACCCCCCAATTTGTACTTTTCCCTACCCAGTCTAAGGTTGAAAGACAGGGTTTATAGTTTTCCAGAAATTAGTTTCTGAGCTGGTTTGGAAAAATAAAGCAGAGATTAGGAGGCACAAGGGGAGCTGACGCTCGGGTCTCGCACGGCCATGTTTGTGTACGAGCCACATGCTGTTTGCAGAGGAAACACACACACACACATCTCAAAGAAACAATGGCTTGGTGGTGGATTAGAGGTGAGGCACAGGCTGAAACAACACTGACACACACTCCCAGTAGCCAGATGGACACAACATTTCTGAGCGGAGCTTCTCGCTCTTCCTGTTAAAGTGCTAGCAGTGGAAAATAACACACACACACACACACACACACACACACACACACACACACACACACACACACACACACACACACACACACACACACACACACACACACACACACACACACACACACACACACACACACACACACACACACACACACACACACACACACACACACACACACACACACACACACACACAAAACAAGTATAGTTTCAGCGGTTGTCATGGGCCAAATTCATGTCAACAAACGTGCTTACACTGCAGCAGTGATCGAATCTCTCTCGGTGGTGATTTAAACTCATGACCACATGAGGGGCAATCCAGCACACTTCTGGGATTATTTTCAGGAGGCTTTATGGCGCTGTCCGGTGCAATAAGCACATGTCTTTGGGTTTAGGCAGAGCACATGGTAGCCCCAATTTGCCTCAATTCATTCAAGTATGAAAAAAATCACATTTAATATAATATAATTATATTTTATAACATTGCTATTTTAATATTTTACATAACATTTAAATATTAATTATCTTTTTAAATCATTTTAGAAATATTTATATATTTGCATTTAGTGGAGCAGAGAATAATTAAACAGCAGGAAATAATCCAACATCTTACTTTAAACATCCCAGGAAATCTATTTGAACATTTATCTAAAATCCTTTGAAATTCCAAGAAAATGGAGCAAAAATATTGTTGAATCATGTTGAACCACATATTTTGTTCAATCAGATGCTCTCTAAAAAGAAAATGTCCCTCCCACTAATATCACCTTCGACTGACTAGAAATTTGCTCCGACACAACTAAAACCTATGAATTATTAAAAGAAAAACTAGGATGGTCCGTTGGATATGTCCCACCCCAACTTCCTGTTTGAAGAGATAACAAACTCTACCCAGATCCACCTCGTCTGATCTTCTAATTATAGAGCAGGCAGTGGCAGAGCACCTTTCACCCGCATGTGTGTTCGGTGTCCAGCAAGAAAACTCTAGGAATGTGAGTCTGTCTGTAGCCATAGTGATTTCAACACACTCCAGACGGAGCTGGCGCACACACACACACACACACACACACACACACACACACACACACACACACACACACACACACACACACAAGAAAACAACCTGTGTTAGATATCTAGGATATGTATAAGATTTGAATCCACCTAACTTGTACGTCAATAATTTTGTCAAATGTTTTTTTTAATGTTTTTTTAAATGATTATTCTGCATATCAATATGCATATTAATAGTATTAATCTTACAAAAGATTCTATTTAAAATAAATGCTGTTCTTTAGAAGTTTCTATTAATCAAATACGCCTGACATTTTTTTTTACACAATTGTTTTCAACATTGATAATAATCATAAATGTTTCTTGAGCATCAAATCATCATATTATAATTTTTCTCTGAATGAACGTGACAATGAAGACTGGAGTAATGATGCTGAAAATTCTGCTTTGATCACAGAAATAAATTACAGTTTAAATTATATTCAAATAGAAAAGTTTTTTTACATTTGAATAATATTTCAGACTATTACCGTTTTTGTTGTATTTTTAATAAAATAAATGCAGCCTTGGTGAGCAGAAGAAACGTTTCAATGGTCCATTTTACTATCTATCAGAAACTTTTGAAAGTATTAGTAGACTGTTAGGTTAGGGTTCAGGTAAGCAGAATAAGTTGACATGTAGTTGCAAAGTTACTTATAATTATCGTCTAAAGTGGACCATGGAAATAGACTGTTACCAAAATACCAAGTAGTAATTTTTTACTGATTGTTTGGACCTTTTGTGCAAACTGGAATCGACGATCAAGAGTTTGTCTTTTCCACAAAACCCTTAAATTTCATTTCATCCAAACACTCATAATATAACAGGGTGGAGGGTAACTGTGGTTGCGTCTGGGCTGAGTCAGTGACATCCTCCCCATACAAAAGTGGCCCGTCCGCAGGGTGACAGCAGCCCAGCATGGCTCTGGGACCCTCTCCACCCAGCTGTGCTAATTGAAAACAGGAACAAAAGAAAAAGATCCACTTTCCCAATTACTCTGAGCTCGGGTTACTGGGGAATTCCTGCACATCCAGCACAAAGGCGACTCCTCCTCAGAAGAGAAAAGAAATCGGTGACGGAGGGCCTGTCCAAAAGACGGATCGCCAGAGGTCAGATTTAGATGGCGGGGACTGTTGAAGGACACCAGCTGGATATTGTGGAATCAGAAGTATTCAATTGAATGTGAAAATGTGAGGGAGGGGCGCGCAGGAAACGGAATGCGCTACTAATTATAGTCATCCAGATTACAGCCGCCAGCACGTGGAATAAAGCTGAGCTCTGACATCTTCGGTGGAAACAGGGCAAGTCGTGGTTTGTGTTTGCAGGCCTGGTCAGCAGTGAGGACAGTGTGACGTCAAACAGCCACTCTCAAATGGCTACAAGTAGCTCAACTACAGTCAACAAGCTACTTGTAAAATAAGTTTCTACACTACAAGCTAATAGAAAGTTGATGATTATTATATGCAGAAAAAATTACAGTTATTTACTGCAAGCTTTACTTTGTAATCTAAGCAGTAGTTATCTATTACACATTTATTACATGCTACACAGACATTAAATATGATTTGGTCTTCCAAAATAGGTTATACACTTTTTTTTAAGGTGTCCTTGTTACAGTGTAATTATACATTTAAGTACTGAGTAATATTAATTAGGGTGGGATTAGGGTTTATGGATAGTTGCATGTAATTATGCATACATTTTTACTATAGCAAGTAAAGTAAATGTAATATGTAACAGAGTAAAATAACAGTTACCAAAATTCACAATTGGCCTGGCGACTGGCCAAGCAAAATCAAGTTTTACAGACAGCAATATAATAATAAGATAAATAATAGAGAATTACTAAAAATAGGGCACTGAATATATTTGCGGGGAGTGAGGAGCAATATCTTTATGAATACTATCAGATATTATTTATTTTTTACAAACAGAACAGTATTTATTTGCCAAAAAATGTTGAGGGAATTAGCCAAGGTTTTTATAGTTTTGCAATTTTAAATTTGTTTTTATTTTAATGTCATTGTCAAATTTATTTAGTTTTTATTAGTTTCATTAGTGAGTTTGGTATGTTTTATTTTGAGAACACGTTTTTATAGATTTCATTTCAATTTTAGTTTTAGTAATTACAGTTAAGCAGAATTGACATAACACTTCCTGAGTGCAGACCAAAGATAAACATTTTGATGTAATCTTAGTGACACAAATGAAGAGACACAAGCTTAAAGTCCGCATGAACAGTAAGCTGCAACTGACTTTTCTTCAAACTGTAAACCCTAATGCTCAAAATAATTAATTGGTTTGAGTAGGTAAACTTAAATTAAACAAATTAGTTCAATCAAAATAACTTTTATGAGTATTTAGAACTTTCTTTTTCGAGTTCACAAAACTCAATCTGAATGGTGAACCAATTCAAGCCTTTAGTACTCCTTCAATCTACACAAGCTGACCTCTGATTGAGGGTTCCTATTCAGTGTTCACTACACCCTGTTGAAGTTCACTTCACTAGTCAAAATGCGTTCAATCGAAACATACAAACACAAACAAATCTTGAGTCATGCCTATTATATACTGTAAACCAGAATAAGTTTTCAAAACTCAAAATTGGGGCAATCAGTTGCCTCAATTTTTTAAGTTAAGAAATTAAGAAGAACTGGCCGGTTTTTATTTTGTAATCATACATTTTAATTGCTCTGAACTTGTATGAATTGGCTTAATCAAATATTTAATTTAACTTCAAATATCATGTAATTTCACATTTGTAGTAGTGGAAACTTGACTAGCTTTAACTGGTCAATTCAATAAATGCTACCTTGCTAATTGGTAACACAATGCTTTGGTAGCATTAGCATAGCACTTGCTAAATGAGGGCAGCAATATAATACATTTAAAATATATCTGCTTTCAAGCTAAGCTCATGCCAACATAAAGCAACAACATAACATAAACACTTCTAAACTAGCATAACAAAACATCAAACACTACTAAATATTACACTTAACATTAATCTGGCACCAACAACATAATATAACACTTAATTTTGGCATTTACTAGAAATCCCTGCACAATTTCAGTTGAATTTAAGTTGTCCAAATTAAAAGAAACAAGTTCATAAAACTCAAAACAATGAATCAATTCAGATGACTTAAAATGTGTCTGAGAACTCAAAAGAAAAATAAAGTTTATATACTTTAAAAAGTTCATTTGATTGAACTCATTTGTTTAGTTTGAGTTGGCTCTATTCAAACCAATTAATTATTTTGAGCTTTAGGATTTACAGTGGGAGTTTTATTTAAATATACCCGTGTATATAATGCATCCATCCATGTGTATCTATATAGGCTAATATAAATGTATTATTAATATAAATTGTCATATTTGAAAGTGCTAAACTTAATGATAAATGTAATTTGGTTATATTAGATGTGTTTTATCTTTTTTAACAATAATTACGATATTGTGTCTTGCTTTAAACCCGCAAACAACCGCACACAATAATAACAGCGGAGCCTCAACTTATTCCGCATTTATTTTAGTCAAAATAACCTTGGTATTAGCTCATTTTTTAACTGTTCAAATATATTTGTGGTTTGAAAATGCCAAAAAGCCCATCTTGATTATGGTGTGAGTATAGGGTGGGACGATCTGACAGCGGGTGGGAGGAGCGCTTAAAGGGATAGTTCACCCAAGAAAGAAAATTACTCCATGATTTACTCATCCTCAAGCTATCCTAGGTGTACATTACATTTTTCTTTCAGGCGAATACAATCGGAATTATATAAAATATGTCCTGGCTAATCCAAGCCTTATAATGGCAGTGAATGGTAGCCCAAAATTTGAAGCTGAAAAATGTCAATTTTATGTTAGCAGCATCAATAGATGTAGTTATTTACAACTCTGGAAACACTACTCAAAAATAGGACTCAAACATCACAAAGTCTCAAGCGCTAACATGACTATTGGATCAAAAGGCAAGAGACAGTCCCTGATAAATAGTTGCCGTGTTTGCGTGGAAACAGACTCCAAAAATACTTATTCAGCAAGTGGAAAACTGAAGCAGTCCCGCATCAGATCTTCCTCAGCTGTTGTGAAGGACTTTGGGCGGCTCGTCGTGTTACTGGTTCGGACAACTGGCCGGTGAGTGTGGGAGTGAACGGCCGAACAGCTGCCATTGGGTGGGCTAACTTTAGACCTGGCAGGGATTTACTGGGTCTGTTCAGTCACTCAACTGTTTACTAGCCAGAAACAGAGAGCCAAAGTACCAAGTTAACCTATAGAAAACAATAGTGTGATCTCTGCATATACTGAGGGGACAGGTTGTGGTTTTGGTTGTGTAAGAACTACAGCTCAAATTGAGGGTCTGAATACAGAGATCATGACAGTAAGCCAGTGAGTCATGACTACTGCCTTTCCCGTCAGAGACAAGGCAAAGCCTTATGGGAAGATTGGGAGTTGCTTGACCCTTCGCACAATTAAGAGGTTTGTCATTGTTCAGCTACACAACAAGAGTTAAACGCCTGTTAAAAGAGTTGAATACATTACTGATACATTTCATTATTTTGATTATTGACACACAAGTTTGTCTCTAGTCCAGATCTCAAGATCCACGCTGGTGTTGAGACTCTGCATGATTTGGGATGATCTCATTAGGACTTTATAATGCGGCAGTTTTGGACGGCAGCCCAGTATGTTAAACTACTCCAGAGCGACTCTGCCCAGACTGTGGCCTAACAAGAAGTAAATTGTGCTGCGGAAAAGAATGTACTGATCCGATCTGTTAAAGCAGAGAGCTATTGAGCCTCTCATGAACCCACAGAACTCATGAATATCATTGGCCATCAAAGTGCTCAAAGAGTGTTTGTGTGTGTGAGTGAGTGTGTGTGTGTCCCTGCGTGTGAGTGTGTGTGTGTGTGTGTGTGTGCGCATGAGTGAGTGTGTGGGTGTGTGAGTGAGAGTGAATGTGTGCATGCGAGTGAGTGTGTGTGATAGTGTGTGAGTGAATGTGTATGTTAGTGTAATGTGTGTAAGTGAGTGTGTTTATGAGTAAGTGTGTGAATGAGTGTGTGTATGAGTATGAGTAAGTTTGTGAACGAGTGTGAGTGAGTGAGTGCGTGTGAGTGAGATTGTGTATGTGTGAGAGTGTGTGTGAGTGAGTGTACGTGTGTCTCCGGCGTGATGACTCCAATCTTTCGAATATTCCTATTTAATAATTGTTTAATCGACACATCATCCTCAATAAACCGGTCTCCGGTGTGATGACTCAGATCTTTTGAATATTCCGAACTAATATAACTAACTAACCTCTGACCTGTAAAGTTGCTAGAATAATAATCATACGCTGAACTGGCACCCCGACTGAGCCTGGTTTCTCCCAAGGTTTATTTTTCTCCATTATGCCACCTGATGGAGTTTTGGTTCCTTGCCACTGTCGCCTTTGGCTTGGCTTGCTCAGTTGGGGACACTACATTTTCAACTAAATATCCAAATAAATTGAATTACTAAACTAAATTAAATACATCAACTAAATAACTGATCTGCCCACATTGTCACTGTATGAGAATTGAAATGAGCTGATGACATCACCGTTTTTTTCTCCAGAGCGGCTGTACAGCTGAATCAAATTCTGTTCCATTATTTTCCTGTTTAACACTGTGAAGCTGCTTTGAAACAATCTGCATTGTAAAAAGAGCTATATAAATAAAGTTGACTTGACTGTGTGTGTGTATATGAGTGAGTGAGCGTGTGTGTATATGTATGTGTGAGTGAGCGAGCGAGCGTGAATGAATGAGGGTGTATGAGTGAGTGAGTGAGTGAGTGAGTGAGTATGTGTGAGTGTGTGTGTGTATGTGTGAGTTTGTGTGTGTGTGTGTGTGTGTGTGTGTGTGTGTGTGTGTGTGTGTGTGTGTGTGTGTGTGTGTGTGTGTGTGTGTGTGTGTGTGTGTGTGTGTGTGTGTGAGAGAGAGAGAAAGAGTGAGTGAGTGAGTGAGGTAGTGTGTGAGTGAGTGAGTGAGCGAGCGTGCGAGAGAGAGAGAGAGAGAGAGAGAGAGAGAGAGAGAGAGAGAGAGAGAGAGAGAGAGAGAGAGAGACAGACAGACAGACAGAGTGTGTTTGAGACAGAGTTCACCAATAAACCAGTGTGAATGTTTGTAGAAATGCCATTCAAACTCAGCAGTTCTCACAAACCCTTTACAGATCACTACATTGATTAGCTACACAAAGACAGTTTCCTCGAGTGTGTGTGTGGGTTGCTGGAATGCAGAGTTAAATTCTGGCTCAGCATCACCCTGACAACAACCTGTCACCCGTCACCCGTCCCCACATCACACATTAACATATAAACACCCTCAAACCTGCAGCTAACACCCTTTCACACAGTTAATAGTTAACTTCATTCACTTCATCACTGGACTGAGGTACCAACACATTTAGTTACACATTGGTAATGATGTTATGGTGAAAATAACTTGTCATAACTTTAAGAGTGTGGATGGGTACAGGGGTCACTGTACAGCTCCAGTGGCAGACGCTGGCACTCACTTTCAGATCAATGGAAACATACTGGTAACACTTTACAATAAGGCTTCATTTGTTAACATTAGTTAAGTTAACATTAACTAACAATGAACAATACTTCTACAGCATTTATTAATCTTAATGTCAATTTCAACATTTACTAATACAAGATCAAAAGTCATATATTGCTCATTGTTAGTTCATACAATGCTCCTCGCTGGGTGGTCGACGTTTTTTTTTTTTTCTCAATGAAATTAATGTAATATATTTTAGTTCGATAACATGCTAAATTTTGTATTTTTAGGGGATTGTATTGTATGCAGTAGCTATAATACTTTTATGCACTGAAAGTTACATTTCCAATTAAAATGGTCATAAATTATTGGATTTTAGATTTCAGTTTGTCTCTTTTTAAAGACAAGAACTTGAAAAAAGTTTTTTTTTAAAGAATTTTACGTTTGTTCTAAAAAATGCACAAAATACTATTTTTAATTTTTATATGAAATATATATTTTACAATACATGTTTTACTCTAAAATGATAAGAAAGTCAAAGCATAAATTTGTGTTCCAAAGTTGAGGTTGATATCTCTGAAATTCGATTCTATTGACCACAACATGTTTGACTTTTCTTTTTCTTTTTTTCAGGACCATTTAAATAGTTTCAAATCATGTCCATGATTGTCTTTTGTGTTCGCATTGCAAGTTTTCTAAGTTTCATACCATTCCGATGAAGTTAAAAAAATTATTTAAAAAAAAAAAGGTAAAAATTCTCTGTCAAAAATAGGACTTCTATAAAAATAATATATATTTTTTTAGAAAATAGTAAAATGAACAAAAAATACAAATATTTATAAAGAAAAAAATATAAAATAAATATTTTAATATTTGATGCTTCTGATTACAAAAAAGTCACATTTTAATATCACAATAACACAAAATAAAAATATTATTATTGACAAAATTTCTTCCTTAGGCTAAAAGTCATGCGAGATAAGATATCGATTGAATTGATATAAAATTTTGTGATTTTAAAATCAATGCTTTTTTGTTTTTGCAATTCCTTCCTCCATCTTGATAATAAGCTTTATATGAAATTAGTGGTGTAACTGGTTGTAGGTGTAACACCACTGACAAAAGAGCATGTGAGTCAACGGTAAATGAAATGTACTAAAATCCTACATTTATTCAGAGTGTCCATAAGTGGCCAAATCATTCTGGCCAAAAGTATTTGGCTTTAGTTGGTAATGCATTCTGGGATTGCCTTGCCCATGAAGGATACATGCAAATCTAAATGAGATCAAAAGCATCTAAAAACTAGGACTTGGAACTGAGCTTAAATGAAGTGAGAAAGAAGAACGTTGACTTTATTTTTGTTCGTTTGGTTGCAATTGTTGAATGAATCAAATAAATGGAAAGCTTTAGCATTTTTTTAATACAGCAGTTCCAGGGTTATTATCGTTAACTGAAACTACAACTATAAAAAATAAAATAAAAAACTTCTCATTGTCTTAAAATAAATTAAACGTTAATATAAATAAAATTGTATTTTATTATATTAAAAAATATATTTTATTTCAGCTCGTTACCAAGGCAAAATTTCTAATTTTCATTTAGTTTAAGTTTTAGTTTGTAACTTGAAGTACAAAAAAAACAAAAAACAAAACATAAAATAAATAAATAATTGCAACTAAAATGATGTGAAAACAGGAAATATTAAATCTAATACAAAATATTAACAAAAAGTACAATAGCATTTCAATGATACTAAAATAACACTGAGCAGGTCAGAACGCTGGCTTTGATTTTGTGCAAAACGCCACCTATCAAAATATTCCCAGCAGCTGGAAAGGTTCAAGCAGAGTCATTTAAAGTGTGAGGCGTACAGTTAGCGTGCTCAATATATCACCTGCAGTGGGCCGACATTGGGCCAAAAGCAGGATAACAGCCCTTTTCAATGTGGCTGCCAGGACTTTGAGTTCAGCTGGAAAGCACTGTGCCGTGGAAAACAGTCCAGCGCTGGTGCCCCATGTGTCCTTTTCCCTCCAAGATAAAGAGCACAATGTCTGATGTCTGTTTCTGACCCCGGAGCTGGAAGAGGCCGGCACCACAGGCCTGAGGGAATGCCAGCCGGACAGATGAGAGGGCTGAAAGTGAAATCAACAGCCATGCTCTCTGACAGCTTTTTGAAACGAGCACAAACCGCTGTGCATTATTTTGCGGCATAAAAATACTACACAAATTTTCCAGCCTTAAAAGGGACCAAACGCTTTGATTCTCTGTAGGGCTGTGCGATACTTCAAAATAAAATTGTAATCGCGATATGGCTCACTGTTTGTCTGGCTATCACCAGACCAAGCTCAATTTAAGATTGAACATTGGTCTGGGGAGTCTGTTCTGTATTTTCTACTGCACAAGAAGCGTGATCAACGAGCATAAATAAATGACTCTGTATGCAATTGGATAGCCTTTCAGCCAATCAGCCCAGAAGAGGCGTGATCAACGGACAACGACCCATCACTTCACTATCCGTCATCGTGTTAAACCCTCCAATAGCACAGCAGGTGGATAAGCCAGTCTGTGATTGGTTCCCGCAAAAGTGTAACAGAAGCAGTAGAAATTAATGTACAGGTTTCCAGACTGAGTTGCAGGGCGAAATCAAATCGCCGGCAGATCAGGGTGGGTTTACCCAGTCTAGCTCACTGTGACAGAATTAATTAAATATTAAAAATATGCGCTACCGGTTTCAGATTGCATGCATGTACAAGAACACACAGTGCCATGCTTCATTCTGAAACCCACAGCGCATATTTTTATTTACCTGTTAAAATAAAAGACCGATGTAAATAGTTGCGGAGCCCCACACACGATAAAAACAGTATGCATATCGTGGTCATGAATTAAGAATGCGTTCCCATGACTTACTAATTCGTCAGTTAATAATTAGTTCCATCGTTTTAAGTAAATCGTGGCCACCTTGTAATAATTCATACCATTGTGCAAGTTAAATTAAAATGAGGGAATGAAGTAGTTCAACGCGTCCACGATTTACTAAAATGGGAACAAATAAATTAAGTTGTGGGAAATAATTCTTAATGTGTGGCCATGATTTAACCAAACGAGTGAACAAACTTGTAAATCGTAGATAACATTAAGTAAAACGAGCGAATTAATTGTTAAGTTGTGGGAATGATATATATATATATACATTTTTGTCCGCATGTCATGTGCGGGGCTCAGTAAACATTTGTATTAAAATTGTACAGTAAAATAATATTCATTTTTATTACTACTATTTTTTATTTTAATAGTACACTCTAAAAAAAAAAGGTTCTATATGGCACCAAAAATGGTTCTTCGTCGTAATCATAGAGGAACCACTTTTGGTGCTATATAGCACCATATCTTAACATGTTCTGTATATGGTAGCGGTGCTATATAGCACCTTAGTTAGCAGTGCTATATAGCACCTTAGTCAAAGAACCGGTGAAGAACCGCTGAAGCACCAAAATTGGTGCTATATAGCACTTCCAGGGCAAAAGGTTCCCCTATGATTACGAGCCAAGAACCATTTTTGGTGCCATATAGAACCTTTTTTTTTTTAGAGTGTACAATAGTACTACAATATATTTCTTATATTGTTTAATGTTTTAATTTAATAATAAATCACAATAAAATCATTCAAATCAAACTTCACAATAAACTCTCAATCACGGGTTATAAAAGTAAGAATTGTGAGATACTCGTATTTAAAAAAAAATCTTGCAATATACAGTTTATATCTCAAAATTGTGACCATTTCTCAGAATTGCAACTTTCACAATTTGTTTAATCGTGAAAGACTTTATAACTCACAATTGCAATTTTATATTTCAGAATACTGAGAAATAAAGCCAGAATGGCAAGATATTGTATAAACTCACAATTGCGAGAAAAAAGTCGCTACGACCTTTTCTATTTTTTATTCTGTAATTCCGGAAACAAGCTTCCATAGAATGTGGCCTTTTTTGATAGAATGTTTTTTTTAGCTGTTCACTTTATTGTAACTGAAAGAGGTTAGAGTTGGATCTTGGAAAAAGCAAACCCAAGTATGAACTTTTTTATCACAGTTTTTCAAATTCAGCCCTACAAGGATTTTGCTCTAATATGCATATGCACTCTGTATCTTTTCTTATCGAAACATTTTGCAATGTCAGTTTTTCTTTAATTCTCTGGAGACTCACCAGCATCTGATAAGTGTGTCCATATGCCAGCCGACAGTATCCCGGGCCTGTGTGCCGTCAGTCAACTGTGCCACATTCAATGAGGACGCAAAAAAACAAAAGAGCGATTGACACGAACCCCCGTCAGCTCATGACGGCACACAGGCGTCTTTCTCTTGTCTCAGAGTAAGTACAAATATAAAGACTGGACACATATTAGCCTAATGTCTGCTGGACAAAGCGCTCATTGTGAATAATCCTACAAGAGACATGGGAATGAACCCTGGCTCTACACACACAGACCTTTCCATTCGCTTCTGTCTCTCAATTCATGCACTTGGCTAGACTGCTGAAAAACACAATCATCTTTTCCCATTTCTATTATTTTCTGTTCTTCTTCTTTTTTTAAGTTACTACAAATCATTATTAACAAATTAGTTACATTAGGCAAGTTACTCTCATTCTCAAGAACATAATATTAATTCAATGTAAAGCGCTATTATTTCCGCTATTAAGTGTATTGGATAAGTTTGAATGTTTTAATTAAAGAATAAAAAAGACTTTTCTTTGGAAGAATGTACTAATGCATATTTACAATAATATATGTATATACACCATCATTGAAAATGTTTTCGAAAGAAGTCTCTTCTTCTCACTAAGGCTGCATTTAGCTGATCAAAAATGCAGTAAAAAATACAATTACAATTTAGATCTAAATGAGTAAAGCAAACTTTGATATTGGCTTGAAAAAGCTTGAAAGTTTGAAGTAATTATTAAAGCTTAGTGTGAAATAGCTTAGAGAAGAGAGAGCAAGAGTGAGAAAGATAGACACACTATATTGCCAACAGTTTTGGGACATCTGCCTTTACATGCACATGAATTTTAATGACATCCCATTCTTAATCCGTAGGGTTTAAAATGGAGTTGGCTCACCCTTTGCAGCTATAACAGCTTCAACTCTTCTGGGAAGGCTTTCCACAAGGTTTAGGAGTGTGTTTATGGGAATTTTTGACCATTCTTCTAGAAGCGCATTTGTGAGGTCAGGCACTGATGTTGGACGAGAAGGCCTGGCTCGCAGTCTCCGCTCTAATTCATCCCAGAGGTGGGTTGAGGTCAGGACTCTGTGCAGGCCAGTCAAGTTCCTCTACACCAAACTCGCTCATCCATGTCTTTATGGACCTTGCTTTGTGCACTGGTGCGCAGTCATGTTGGAACAGGAAGGGGCCATCCCCAAACTGTTCCCACAAAGTTGGGAGCATTAAATTGTCTGAAATATCTTGGTATCCTGAAGCATTAAGAGTTCCTTTCACTGGAACTAAAGGGCTAAGCCCAACCCCTGAAAAACAACCCCACACCAAAATTCCCCCTCCACCAAACTTTACACTTGGCACAATGTATTCAGGCAAGTAGGCCTACCGTTCTCCTGGCAACTGCCAGACCAAGACTTATCCATTGGATTGCCAGACAGAGAAGCGTGATTGGTCACTCCAGAGAACACGTCTCCACTGCTCTAGAGTCCAGTGGCGGCTTGCTTTACGCCACTGCATCCCACACTTTGTATTGCACTTGGTGATGTGAGGCTTGGATGCAGCTGCTCGGCCATGGAAACACATTCCATGAAGCTCTCTACGCACTGTTCTTGAGCTAATCTGAAGGCCACATGAAGATTGGAGGTCTGTAGCTATTGCCTCTGCAGAAAATCGGCTACTTCTGCGCACTCTGATGCGCAGCGCTGACCCCGCTGTGATTTTACGTGGCCTACCACTTCATGGCCGAGTTGCTGCTCTTCCCAATTGCTTCCACTTTGTTATAATACCACTAACAGTTGGAAATGGAATATTTAGTTGTGAGGAAATTTCAAGAATGGACTTATCGCACAAGCAACCTATCACGGTACCATGCTTGAATTTACTGAGCTCCTGAGAGCAACCCATTCTTTCACAAATGTTTTTAGAAGCATCTGCATGCCTAGGTGCTTGATTTTATACACCCGTGTCCATGGAAGTGATTGGAACACCTGAATTCAATGATTTGGAGGGGTGTCACAATACTTTTGGCAATGTAGTGTATATATAATGTGCACTTATGTAATGACAGAAACTGTGTGCGACAAGGTAACATATTTACAACAATCAACATAATGTTCCATATCATTATTAGCTGACTGCATGCAAGAACAAACTTGCAGCACAACAGGAATTCGTCCAATCATTCTGAACTGGATTGGATTACTAACCTGGTCCCTGAACAGCAGGTTAATACTGTATGTCTGCCACATAACAAATCGCTTGTTTAGAGCCGCTGCTGTGTTGTTGCACCTGAAGGCAATGTTAAATATGCGTAAGTGAAATGTGTAAAATGTGTAATATGATGTGAAATTTTGTATTAAATAAAAGGGGCCAAAAACAAAATCCTGTTGGAAACACTGATTCCCACAATCCCAAATGTTGCTAGATTTATAAAACACCAATGAGTGCTGCCATAGATCTTCAATTATATCCCTAGTTATGGAGTTAATTACAATCAAATGAGCAGCAATGATGGATGGGGCTGTCAGAGCTGCGGTTACGAGACGGCACATGAGCCAAAACTGCAACAAGACACTAAGCCGCTGCAGACACCGACCGAGACATGCTTGACACCAAGCACTGTTCCAATGGTGTACTGATGTGTAGGATTATATGGAGGACTTTGGTTGGGTTTCTCTCTGGTGTCTTTGTGCCTGAAGGATAATCTGTTCAGGCATCGGCTAAACCTCCATTGCACAGCTATGCAGCTTTACCTGTTTTACTCTCAACACCTGCTTAATCACACTCACAATGAGTAGGAGACAGATTACATCTACAGAACAACTACACGTTCTGCTGCTCAGTCTCTGCAAATTTTGATGTAGTGCATGAAATTACATGAATATTGCAGGTTAAATACAATGCTCATTAGACAGAGCGATTTTTTTTGACACGCCCCTCAATTTCTTTCACAAAAGACAAATCATCAAAAAAAGTTGTAAAACTGGAAATAACTTTACACTGAAAAGATTACGAATTTTTGTTCCCCATAATGTACATTTAATATCAAAATTTTTCTTTTTTTTTTTTTTTGATTTGATTTTTTTTTTAATTGAGCTTGACTTGTCCCGAACCGACAATATTCCTTTTAACAATCGTCAATTTAGAATAAAAATTAGAAATTGGAAAAAGAAGTACACTTTAACATACTTTATACTGTTTTTGGACACATAATTATATGTTATTTAGAAATTCAATGAAAATGTATTGCAGTTTAAATTTATATTAAATGCAATTAGTTGCACTTAAAGAGTATTTAGACACACTTAAGTAGGACTTAAATCTTTATATGTAATTGCATATTTACTTATATTGTCTTTGAAATAATGGTGAATGTACAGACAAGCATTCATGGTAAAGTAAAATCAAAGTAATTTCTATTGAAACGTGTATGTTATGCATTTAAATACTTGCATTTTATCATTTGTAATGAAACTGCAATTATATTATATTTACTTGAAATGAAATACTAAAAAAACACTACATTTAAAAATTACAATCAAGTACTTTACATGTGCTTTAGTAAGTTAGTGAGTGCACTTCTTTAAAGCAAGACAAAAGAATATTAAAACATAATGAATTAATATGTACTTTAAAATAAAACTTTTAATTTTACATTATTTCAAAGTACACTTTTTAAAAATGTACTTAAGTGTGCTAGTCATGAAAGTGTCTCTCTTTAAGTACACTTAAGTGGGAATAATTTCATTAATATTATATTTTTCTAAAAAAATATATACTTGAGATTATAGTATAACACTTCAAACACACTTCTTTCTCACAAGGGGTGTCTTCATATTTTGTCTCAAGTCTCTCTGGAGACACAACGACCTTGTTACAAATATGCAGAGAAAAAAACAGCTAATATTCCATTGTCATAAAGATTCTTTCATGGCTGATATGCCATAATATTTATGGTTTATACATTTTCTCAATTCCCTTGTCATTGGCAGGTGTGGCAAAGCATTAACTTTGGACCCTGATGGCACCTGACTCAAGACCAGTTTAGAAACGTTGACGGTTGCATGTTAAATGGTCTGTCAAATTCGATTAAACTCAAAGAAAATAACCCCTGGGAACGCTCTCGCTGCTCTTTAGATTGATACAGATTCCTCGGCAGCGGCATAAAGGCATTGCTCTCCTGGAATGTGTATTCTTTGGAGGAGCCACTTGGAGCAAATTTGACTCTTTTCTCTTCTCCTCGTCACCCACCTTTTTGCTGGTGACGTGGTGAGTGGAATGCATGGCCGTCTATTGCGTTGCAAAGATCAGACGCATGCCAGACCCTTCGGGAGCGCCCGCTCTGACAGACAATAAGCATCACGCTTAAGTTGTCCTTCAGTGAAACCCCAGCAATGCATCACACGAGACGGGGTGACGCTGCTGTGAATCAGGGGCAGGCCCATGCTGATGTGGCCCAACTCCCTGGGCCCCTGATCGACTCCAAAACAAATGCGACCACACGCATTCCCCCCTTTGCTGTTGAATGAAACGGCCCTGGTAGAGGACCGCTCAAAACAATACATCCACATAACTGAGGGAGACAAAAACTCAGTGAGAGGGAGGAGTCTGTCTCAGAGTCTGTCAACAAGTCTAGAAGGGGGTAGTGCCTCTCTCAGCCCTGCCCTCTCATGTGGGTGGTGTTCGGATAGAGACATTAACACACAGAACCCATTTTCCAAAAGCAATCAGCTCATGCCGATGCTTTCTGTCAAATATAATAGGGGCTGTGTGACTATAAAAGACAGACTTTCAGAATTTCTTACAAAATGTGAACAGACTGAACACCAAAACACAAGCAACCATGGTCGTAATGACAGTCAGCATCATTTTTCATAATACAATCTTAATTTATGCATAACTTATTCATATCCAGAGAGCAAATTATTGTTTGTGGGTTCTTACAAAGCTTTGTTAAATAAATGAGGCTCTTACCCAGTCAACATTGCATGGTGGGGCCAATATAGGCCCGATATGTTTGTCCAAGGGTCCCATGTTGGCCCTGAGTTGGCCTCAGTATGGGCCCTAAATGGGTTTGTCCAAGGGTCCCATGTTGGCCCGGAATTGGCCTCTGTGTGGGCCCTAAATGGGTTTGTCCAAGGGTCCCATGTTGGCCCTGAATTGGCCTCAGTGTGGGCCCTAAATGGGTGTCCAAGGGTCCCATGTTGTTCCTGAATTGGCCTCTGTGTGGGCCCTAAATCGGTTTGTCCAAGGGTCCCATGTTGGCTCTGAATTGGCCTCAGTGTGGGCCCTAAATGGGTGTCCAAGGGTCCCATGTTGTTCCTGAATTGGCCTCAGTGTGGGCCCTATAAGGGTTTGTCCAAGGTTCCCATGTTGGTCCTGAATTGGCCTCAGTGTGGGCCCTAAATGGGTGTCCAAGGGTCCCATGTTGGTCCTGAACTGGCCTCAGTGTGGGCCCTAAATGGGTTTGTCCAAGGGTCCCATGTTGGTCCTGAATTGGCCTCAGTGTGGGCCCTAAATCTGTTTGTCCAAGGGTCCCATGTTAGTCCTGAATTGGCCTCAGTGTGGGCCCTAAATGGGTTTGTCCATGGGTTAAGAGGTTTTATTTAAAGACAGGTTTTTGTTCTTAAAACCTTCTTGTGTTTAGGACTAATTTCTTAAGCATCTCATCACAAGGAGAATCGCAAGTTCATGTATCCATTGGTTTCAAGATCATGTTTTATCGGTTTCCACATAATTAGCCATTAGGGTAGCCAATAGTTTTATTTTCCTAATGTCATATGTCTAAAAAACAGTTTGATAGACTTCTGTGATGTAATTTGTTTGATAAGTGCACCATGCGACCACTGAACACAGTGCTGTTAGATTGTAGTTGGTGCTGGCCTCTTTCGGGGCTCATTGCCTTTTAATACCAAACACATGATTTTCTTATTCATCAATACATTTCAGTAGCTGTAAATTTTTACATAATGCAAAATAAAAGATAAAGTTAAATCTACATCGACTGACAAGTCTCATCCTCATTGTAATCTTTACGTAACTTCTGTTCTGTCACTTGCCAGATGTGATGCAGGGGAACTTTGTCATTAATTTTGACAATGAATTAGTTTTTAACCTATGCAGTGCTGCTTTGGAAAGTTTTCACCAACACATTAAGACATCCTGTTATGCAGAAGAAGTCTTGAATGTATTCAGTGTTTTTCCTCATTTAAAATAAGGTCTTTTAACCAAATATCCTATGCTGGAACTGATTTGTTAATAAAGTCATGTGATAAAATGTCTGTGTATTTTGCTTGATTTATGTTTTTCTTTCTTTTGGGACAGTGAGAAATAAACAATTCCTACTACAATTTAAAATATTTCATTAGACCAACAACACGGTTTGATAAACATTTATATTTATATAAACAATATATTTAACATATATTTGATAAACAAATATATTTATATATTTATATATATAGAGAGAGAGTGAGGAAAATACATATTTGAACACCCTGCTTAGAAATCATGGAGGGGTCTGAAAATGTCTTCGTAGGTGCATGTCCACTGTGAGAGACATAATCTAAAAAAAAAAAAACACAATCACAATCATCACAATGTATGATTTTTTAACTATTTATTTGTATGATACAGCTGCAAATAAGTATTTGAACACCTGAGAAAATCAATGTTAATATTTGGTACAGTAGCCTTTGTTTAGCCCACTCCTCCACACAGATCTTCTCTAGATCAGTCAGGTTTCTGGCCTGTCGCTGAGAAACAGAGTTTGAGCTCCCTCCAAACATTCTCAATTGTGTTTAGGTCTGTAGACTGGCTAGGCCACGCCAGAACCTTGATATGCTTCTTACAGAGCCACTCCTTGGTTATCCTGGCTGTGTGCTTCGGGTCATTGTCATGTTGGAAGACCCAGCCGCGACCCATCTTCAATGCTCTAACTGAGGGAAGGAGGTTGTTCCCCAAAATCTCGCAATTAGGGTTGGGCATCGTTTTGATTTGAACGATTCTGATTCCGATTCCGATTCTTAGTTTCGATTCCGGTTCTTTTCGATTCTCGATTCCGATTCTTTGAGGGGTGGAGTCACGTCACAGGCTCATTTCACAGAGGAAAATTGTATTTTGATTCAATAATGAGTTTTAGTTTTGGGACTTTCTCCGCTGGCATTTTCACTTGCTTTGCTGCAAAGGTGAATGGAGTTTCACACCGAGTCCCGGTTTAACAATAGCATTAACAGCAGTCATATTAGGACTGCTACTAGCGTGGGCAATTTGCTACATTTATCTACGAGGAGGAAAAATAATTTCAGTAACGTTGTTGTTCACCACAATTCGCAATTTGGTCAAGGGCTTTGTTATTACACTACAATCACTTACCTGATTATGACGAGGTGGGATAATTAGTTCACCCTGAAATGAAAATGAAGCCATCTTTTACTCACCCAGCTGTTGTTCAAATGCGCGTGTTCCTGTGTGCGCACTCTAAGCCGCAGTAGCCTCGTGCAATATTATCATGACAACCGGTACACAATATTCACTTAAGGAGGTTATATTATTAGTATTATTTCTTATCATATACGTTATAGAAAAGACGAGAATTGCGTTTTTTTTCTATTGAGCTTGATTTCTCAAAATGGTTATGTGTGTGTGTGTGTGTGCTTATCGTGGGTGCAATGACAACAGTGCGAGTTATTATAGTAGGCATGAGCGCTGGCGGCTGCTGACGGCTCATAGTGCACACAGAGGAGCGCGCTCAGAATAACGGCCGAGCTCAGTGTTTTGACTGAATAATACGGTTTCTTTCTGGCAAAACCTTATAGTGTGCCCCCTGAACACTTTCCATATGGCGCGCGTCTCCCTGTATCGTTGCGTGATACATTTGTTTGTTTTGTGTAATGTTTTAGCTGATCGCCATTCACTGCCATAGGAGCGCGTGCAGGAACAGTATTTTAAATGTCATAGGACATAGGGCACTGGGACAACATCAGGGTAAGTAAAAGAAGGCTTTATTTTCATTTCAGGGTGAACTATCCCTTTAATAACGTTGGTTAGCGCAGGGTTGCCCGAGGAGGACAGACCTGCGCAGCATTTCAAACACGCTACACTCATATTTGTAGTGCATCCTCCCGTGCAAGAAATAAGTTTGTCATATGTGTTGCACTGTGCCGACCCAGGCTTTTTTTAAAAAAAAAAGTGAAATAAAACCACACTTTTGAGCGACGCTTACCGTGCTCCATGGCTGCAACAGAACAAACGGGCGCGGCAAGCACTTCCGAAAACTTGCGCGTTTGGAACCGATGATCGGAATCGAAAACAAAATTTCTAAACGATTCCAATGGCATCGTTATTTTTTAAACGGTTCCAAGTTGGAACCGGTTCTCGATGCCCAACCCTACTCGCAATACATGGCCCCGGTCATCCTCTCCTTAATACAGTGCAGTCGCCCTGTCCCATGTGCAGAAAAACACCCCCAAAGCATAATGCTACCACCCCCATGCTTCACAGATGGGATGGTGCTCTTGGGATGGTACTCATCATTCTTCTTCCTCCAAACACGTTTAGTGGAATTATGACCAAAAAGTTCTATTTTGGTCTCATCTGACCACATGACTTTCTCCCATGACTCCTCTGGATCATCCAAATGGTCATTGGCAAACTTAAGACAGGTCTTGACATGTGCTGGTTTAAGCAGGGGAACCTTCTGTGCCATGCATGATTTCAAACCATGACGTCTTAGTGTATTACCAACAGTAACCTTGGAAAAGGTGGTACCAGCTCTTTTCAGGTCATTGACCAGCTCCTCCCGTGTAGTTCTGGGCTGATTTCTCACCTTTCTTAGGATCATTGAGACCCCACGAGGTGAGATCTTGCATGGAGCCCCAGTCCGAGGGAGATTGACAGTCATGTTTAGCTTCTTCCATTTTCTAATGATTGCTCCAACAGTGGACCTTTTTTCACAAAGCTGCTTGGCAATTTCCCTGTAGCCCTTTCCAGCCTTGTGGAGGTGTACAATTTTGTCTTTAGTGTCTTTGGACAGCTCTTTGGTCTTGGCCATGTTAGTAGTTGGATTCTATCTGATTGTATGGGGTGGACAGGTGTCTTTTATGCAGCTAACGACCTCAAACAGGTGCATCTAATTTAGGATAATAAATGGAGTGGAGGTGGACATTTTAAAGGCAGACTAAGGTCTTTGAGGGTCAGAATTCTAGCTGATAGACAGGTGTTCAAATACTTATTTGCAGCTGTATCATACAAATAAATAGTTAAAAAATCATATATTGTGATTTCTGGATTATGTCTCTCACAGTGGACATGCACCAACGATGACAATTTCAGATCCCTCCATGATTTCCAAGTGGGAGAACTTGCAAAATAGCAGGGTGTTCAAATACTTATTTTCCTCACTGTGTATATATATATATAATTTCTGATTGAGCCCATGTTAACAGACTGTTGCCACAATTGATGAAATCCAATTCACAGAAATTAAATTAGGCCAATTGAAAAATGTAATTGTGACCAGTCGTAGTTGGAGGGGTCTGAATTTTTTTACAGTGTAATGTAGCTTTTCATATGTAAATCAATTTAATTGATAAAAGTGCTGACAAGAGCGCGTATGCGTTTCCGTCTCTGAGTTTGAGTCAATACTGTATGTGTGTGGGAGAGAGCACGGGAGAAACAAAGTACAAAACATAATTTTGTGAGGAAAAACATTGAAATATTTTTACACTATTTTTGATGCTTGGTCGGTGTCTGTGGGTTTTGGTTCTTTTGCTGTTCTAGGTTGTAAGGATTGATATTTGAAGTTGAAGTTTATTTGTTTACAGGGGCTATGCACATTAATAAATATGGATATAAATGTGCCAGAATTAGCCAAAAAGGCTATTTTTAATCTGTAGACCCTTGACAGAAATGTTAGAAAGTCATCCTAAAAACAAAGCATCTTATATTAAAACACACACACACAAAAGAGCAAGAAGAAAAAAAGAAAAGGAAAATAAATATTATATTATATTAATCAAAGTAAAGTACATGAATCAACATGGAAATCATGCTAAACAGAAAATGTTATCTAAACATATATTGTGCTATTTAAGACTAAGAGGTAAAAAAACTATGTGGTTAAGACCTGCCCGGAACTACTTTTAACTGCAATTAATATGCCATAAAATATCCAATATTATTTCAAAGTACATTCATATTATTTCCATAATAAGAACGCTTTAAAAGTATAGTACTTTTCACAAGGGTTTAGAAAGGAACATTTTTCTAAATATCTGCTTTTGTCTTCCACTGAAAAAAAAAGTTTGGAATGTAATATGGGTGAGTAAATGATGTGAAATACTTCTAGAATTTTTTTTTTTTTTTAATATAAGTTAAGTTTAGAGTGGATACTGTGAGAACTGTGATTGCATCCAAACTGACACTCGAGCACAGATTTACAGCTGAGGGGATTTTCTACTCTTATGGAAAGACACTGTCAGACATCAGTTGTCAAAACTAACATTTTTGGTGGTACGTAATTCTTATTTTCGTAGTTTTTCTTTTGAAATGCTCTTTGAAGTGCGTAACATGTGTTTATTGTTTTTATTCTGACCAGTGCCCAGAGCGTCCCTCCTGCCATTATTCCCACGAACAAAAGGAAATGAGCAGCTCCATATCCTGCAGACAGAGCCATCGCTTTCAACTGCTTATTGGAAAGGGGGTGTGGAGACGATGGAAAACACTGGAAAATGCCTCTCAGAGGGCAACAGAGCACTCAGACATAACATCCACACAGAAACAATCACGGCCAAGCCATGAATGGCTACAATAATAATTCAAAATCCTCTGAAAACTGAATTATTAAAATACAGGTTTGAAATGGCATGAGGGTGAATAAATTATATTTTATTTTAACTATCCCTTTAAGTATGAGCAATAGTAATAGTGACGGTTGCCTTTGCAAACAACACTAATGAAGAACCAGCAAACAGCTTTTAGGGGAGTACTTTAGGTCACTATCTGTAAACTGACAGAGATATGAGGGCCGTGTGCATAGAAATCTCCCATCCTCCCCTGCTAAAGGGTTACAGATGTCTTCCCAGAAGGGGATGTCTGTTGACGGTCAGCAACACTGTGTACAAAAGCCACTGAAGAGCTACAAACCTGCTTCTTTATTTAAACGTCGTAAAACATTTTGGCATCGAGCTCAGAGGAGCGGCGCTGTACACAAAGCAGTCTCTGTCAAAACATTTTCAGCCTCTATCTGGCATTAAAATGCAAACTAAAATGCATCTGGATGATCGACTGATCTGTGCAGAAGAGCCTAGTTAACTTAGTCACTTTCTTTGCTCTCTTGCCAAGTGTATTAATGAAATCAAAGCCCTGACTGCAGAAATACACTCTTATTTGCTTGATAAGACCATGGAGAGAATCAGCATCTGAGGGGCTTCTTTGTTTTCAAATGTTTAAAGTGATGGCATCAGGACATAAGTTATGTCTCGGCATCACAAAAAAAAGGTAAATAAGACTCTCCACCCTGAATGTGTTGACACTTTAGCGAAATTTTGTAGGCAAGAAAGGTCTATTGTCAATAGTGTAGAGAAGTATGAAGCTTTCAAACCAAGCAGTTTTCTTTTGGTCAATGCGGCGAACCTGCGTGATCAACTTGAACCTATTGCGAAATCTGCGTGGGGAAATCTTTTGCACTCACATGAAATTCCTGCCTGCATGGATTTCTATTGAAATGACTGGATTTTGCTCGAGAAAATTCGCTGAGCAATGGTAAATGTTCGCACCTTAAGGTCAGAAAAACTCTACGTACAAACTAGGACTGGGTATTGACAGAAATTTCACGATTCGATTTCAAATCACAAGCTTGTGATACAGTACATGGCAAATTTTCTCAAGGAACAAAATCTCAACTAATGCTGTAAACAGTTGCTACTACATTACTACAATATTGAAAGTTAAAATGAACTGATTTGTATACAAACACTTAAATTACACTCAAGGAAGTTTTTATAATAATAAAGTTATAATACTAACTTTACAATTACATAATTATATTTCTACCTCTATTCGTTTTTTGAGATATAAACCTTCATGGTGGCTGCGACTTGACTGATTTGTTTAAACATGCATTAAATATTGAAGAACAATAAATTATATTGAATACGTAATAGGTTGCATATATGTTTAGAGTAAATTTTTCTAGCTGACTAATGAGTTCATGGTCACTGAATAGAGTTTTTCTGAGGTAAATGTGACATTCCATGACATTGTTTACAAGTATGCGACATGATACTGATTTCAGTACATTGTACTCTATCTTTTAACATACCTTCAGATGTTCATTCATGTTTATTTCGTGCTGAAATCTGAGGCTTTGTTTCATATCAAAAGTTACAAAGATTTTTGTGATTTATTGGATGGGAGGCACTCTACAATGTTCCGTTCATTCATGAACTGAAAACAGGATAGACTAATCGATTCTTGGGATTTAAGAATCGATGTTGGTTCATAAAAAGGAGAATCGATTAAAATCAAGAAATCTATATTTTTTACCCAGCCCTAATAGGAACAGAGGCGTGAATACTTGATGTAAATAGTTCCTGTGCATTCTTGCACCACCAAATGGCGGATTCATTAAACTTATAAAAACATTTTACTTTTACTTGCTAGATTCTCCTCAAACGGTTGCTCCGCAATGACAGTAGTTGACCTTTTTGTGGACACTAACGTCCACAATAGTGTCCCTTGTGACATTGCTGAGAATGTGTCAAATTAATTGAGTACTTCTGTTGCATTATGAATTGCATTACACATTTCAGAATAGAACGACATAAAAATAAAATCAAAAGCTTGAAAATGCGGTTAGATTTTTTGCATATAATTTGCTTGTTCAGACCAAATGTGAAATAAACGGCAGATGGGCTAAATGAAAATCTCATTTTCTGACAGTAGGTGGTGCTAATAGAAAGGCAGACATACAGAGGGCAGCACCTCATGGCCTGTGTGAAAAACATTTTACTTTGATTGATTGCACCTGTTCACACCAAACAAACATTTGTACAGCATCAATGTGACAAGATTTTTTAAAAAGAGGTGTTCTAAACTTTTTTCCACTGCAAATAAAATTGGCCAACCAATAAGTTGTCACATGACCATACTTCTGTTGAATAAAATTGACTAGTTGTGCTAAGAAACTATTTTGTTAAGCTACAGTGAATAGCAGAGAAAGAATTTGAAACTTATTCTCTTGATTCTGTACTCTTGCAATCGGTGTTGTTCGATAAAAACACCATAGTGAATACAAAACTCTTTGACTTCCTGTCTTCTCCATGACATGTTTTGTTTGATGGGGTAATTCTGCTTTTCTAAGCGTCACCTACTGTCAGAGTGTGAACTGAACTTTCATACAAAACTTTCGCATTGGTCTGATTAGGCCTTGACACTGCGTCCATTAAGTGTTCGTGTTGGTCTAAACCAAGTGTGCCACACGAGTCCTGCAAATTGAAGTCCTGAAAAGCCAAACGCTTCTCGATCGCCCCCAGGTGACTGGATGCAGTATAGGTCAAAGCCCGCCCACTCCATGGAATGTAATAGACCAACTAAACAATCAAATTACACTTCAAATAATTTTTTTCTGAAGATGGTTTCTGTCATTTTAGGCAGTTTTTATCACGCTGATCACGTTCAAGTGTTCGTTTTTTTTAGTCAATTGATGCTATAAAAATGGGGGTGTGACATTATGATTGACAGCGGAGATTGCCAGCTTCTCTAAAAGTTGTTGTTTGGGCTGGAGTGTGGGCGGGAACTCGATATCACAGCTCAATTTCGCGCTCACTACTGCCCAGTCTCTGGCTCCAAGATGTCAGCACCATTTTTGAACACTGGCGGCTTCAGTTACATCAACGGAAGAAAGTGAAGGTGTGTCGTCCATCTTTTTTTACAGTCTATGGTCTAAACAGGTGCTTCATTTATTCAAATTAAAATGTTTCGCACCTAATTTTCACACCAAACATTATCCTTGGTGTGAGCAGGCCTTAAGAACGTGCAGAAACACACAGGAGACTGTGTACTCTCTCTTTAAACAGTCAGTAAAGTTCAGGCTTCAAACAAAGGCAGAAGAACACAGTCTAGTCCTGAGGACCATAAATAACAGATGCTTTTTATGCATTGGATGTGTGTGAGTGCAGAAGCCGTCACCTCTGAAAGCCTCCCATCAGCTGCTGCCGTGTGTGAAGCGTAGCTCTCGTGTTATTGTAGACGTCAATGAGCTTACAGAGCACTTCATAACACTGGCCTTTGTCTGAAAACACCACAATACCACTGACTGTTTCAATGGAGCACCATGTGTTTGACTTACTAAGTAACAATAAAACGAATTTTAACACAGAGCGTAGTATGGGTAACTAGTTTGTTACATTTCCTGAATAAAACTTGAGTGCTGCATGTTGCTAGGGTGTTTTGAGTGATTTCCAGTTACTAGGTGGTTGCTAAGGTGGAGTTTTGCATGTTGTTGTGCGGTTGCTAAGGTGGTTACTTTCTAGTTCAAGTCAACTTTTGTGAAAAAGTACACTTTAGCATACACTTTAGAGTACTTATTACGGAAATGACATACTTTAAAAGAATGTACTTAAGTGCAAACATTACAGACACATAATTGCAATTAATTGTAAAGGTATTACAGTTTACATTTAGGCCGCGTGTCCACCAGCCAACTGAAACCGCCTTGCTGTGGGCGCTTGAGAGAGTTTTGGCAGCGCAGATGTGAATGTGGCGTTTGGTTGGTGTTGTATTTGTTCCACCCCTTCTCCACTGTGATTGGACGGCTGGGTAAAAAGTGACAGTGATGAGCGATCTGCGTTTTACCCAAAGTTGAACATTCTTCAACTCTCGGCGACCAGTAAAAAACGCACAGCGCTCAGCGCTTGAGAGTGAAATAGACACTCAGCGCCTTGTTACGCTCCTGGTGTTTTAAAACTTGGCGCTCCCATTGAAAACAATTAGAAAACTACACCAGCCGCATAAAAAAATGCATTGGTGGACACAGCCTTATATTACATAAAATAAGCTGAACTTTAGTGTGTTTTTAGCAACTTAAGTAGGACTCTTTATATTTAATTTCATAATTCGCTCTTTGAAATATAGATAAAGTTACTGCGGAATGTACTGACAAGCATTTATGGTAAATTAAAATACACTTTAATATAATTTCTATTGAAACTTGTATATCATGCGTTTAATTATATCTGTAATTATTTGTAAGATTAACAATAAATGTAATTTCTAATAACACACTACAGTTAAAATTATAATCAAGTACAAAAGTAGTGTACTTCTTTAAAGCATGACAAAAGATTATTAAAACAATGATTTTAAGTAAGTCTTTTAATTATTACAAAGTGCACTTTTCTAAAAAAAAAAGTGTTAAAGAGAGTTTAAGTACATGAAATTTTATTTTATTAATATTATACTATCTGACATCACATTTTTTTAAATATACTTTTAAAATTAAGCACACTACAAGTGTACATTTAATATAGTTAAGTGCACTTCTTTTCACAAGAGAAAATTGCCCATCTTAAAGTCTTTATGGAAATCCCAATTTCTAAGTATTAGCAATAGTAATAGAGCACCGCTAATGATGTTCATTTTGCTATTATCTAGCCAGTAAAGTTTAAGATTATATTCTTTATGCTGAAAATTAGAAAGATTTGTCTGAGTGAACTGACATTTTATTGCAGTAAGAGGTTCGATTGTTTACATCAGACAAGTTTGTAAAGTCCCTTTACCTTCATTTATTTTTAGCAGCTCTGCCCATCTCTACAAAGACACTGGTGTTCAGCGCTCCCCACACACCATTTTAATAGCTTTTATACAGTTTATATCAGCGAGTCACGCAAGGCCCCGAAGTGTTTCGGAAAAAAATCATGGCTACAAAGAGACTTTTGTCTTTTGATGGCAGCTATCGGCGGAGAAGAAAGGGCCAGCCAGATGCGGCCCAGCCAACCAGCATCGGACGACTAGATCTTCATGCCTTTCCAATTCACGCGCCGGACAGGAAGTCCCTCCGGCCTCAAGCGCAGAGCCTCCCGTGCCACGAGAGTCCAGCATCTCCTCTCAACCTCCAGAGCAGACAGAGAACGATCCTGACTGCATCCGTCCCGACAAACACATCTGTTATGTCTGCAGCACAGATAGGAGCAGGCCTGGGATTCCTTCATTGTTGGCCCATGAAAAAGGGGGATACATTTAATGGCGTCTTTAGTAAACATTTCCTGCAGACTGGACCCAAACCTAACCCTGCTAACAGTGTTTTAAAATGTAATGCTACCGAATAAAAAGTTGAGATTCAGACGTTACCTCTCTTTGACACAGCACATCTGGACTTTAATAACATTTGAGCGGGATTTTGTTTAATAAACCTCCAGTTGCTACAGCAGAAGCGTTTAGTTTACAGAATGAGTTGGATCGAGCGAAATGTTCCTCTCTCTCTCTCATTTCAAATGCTTCCAAAGCGACTGTTACACATCACACCCACAACTGTTCGGAGTTTATTTAACGCAATATCAGTGTCATCGCTGCCAGCCATCAAAACGCATCAAACGCTAGTCAAACAACTAATCATTACCTCAGCATGCTAATGAGTCTATCTGTGTTGTTCTGTTACTGGCCATTTTCATTTATATTGGTGAATTTCACGAAACCTGTCAGGAACATGGTCAGATTTCACTCCAAAAATAAAAAAGTTAAATATAATAAAAAATGTATGCGTGTGTAGAAATTACATTTTGGGTGAAGATAATAGCTACGTTTCAATTAAAAGTTGTAAATTTGGCTTATGCATGAAATTGAAATATTGCATAAAACATTTGTGAATAAAGCAGTGTTTCCTTCCCATGAGTTCAAGAGAACAAAATTAAAAATTGGTGCGAAATATCTGTAATAAAAATGGAAGTTGCTGCAATCTGGCACTTGAGTTGCATCAAACGAAACGCAATAAATGCTGTCATGTTCTCTTGCGTTGGGACACAGGTGTTTGGGAACGCAATCGTGAGACGCTTCTAGAGGGAATTAAACCGAATCATTCTGATAACAGACTTTGACTCAGGCATCTCGGAGCCACTAAATCAACATTTGAGATGTTGTGATGCGATTGGTCCACTGGTTAGTCCAGTTATCCAATCACAGCCTCTGCTGAGGCAAAGTCACCGGAGTTTTCTGTTGAGCATCGAGAGATTTATTCGGTACATGTGTTTCCATCATAGTTTATGGGCATATCTTCTATTACCATAATTTAGTGCATAAGTTTACGGAATGTATGCACATCTTGGTTTTTCAATTCAGCGGTTTTTGTGCAATATCCCAAAATGTGCATGAACATAGGACCCTATTTTAAAGTCCTCATAAAATCAAATCGATCTTATTTACTTTGTTAGCACACATTACAGGTCTTAGGGTGAACAATTAATCCGTGCATGTTAATAAAAAAGTTTGCCGTGGTAATCTTTAATCAAAATCTGAAAAGTAACTTCCGGTCTGGAATGGCATTCCCTTTCCGATGACGGCTGTTTGACGATGACGGCTCCCCTCTAACCGTTAGTCTGCTATGAGCGAGCGATGGAGAGGAGGAGCGCTGAAGTAAAGCCCTGCCCTCTATTCAATATTCCGTTTCACTTGGAAATACGTCGCAGCACTGAAATAAAATCAGTTGCAACTTCCGGTTCACTGGGACTTTAAGTCCAATGAGGGGTTTTTTTTTTGCATTGGGATCTTATTTTCATGAAAACACATGACAGTGATGATAATTTTGAAGGAAAAATATCTTATTTAAAGCTACACTGTGTGATATTTTCCCCCATCTAGCGGTGAAAAGGTATATGACCATCCAGTAAATATTAGGTTCTGTTCCTCCCAATTCCGATTTCGTTTTAACTCCTACGGTGGCCAATTTAGTCCAAGATTAACATGGCTTCCAGTTCAATCCAGACACGGTGCCATCGAGTGTTAAAACGCGAAAGGCGAAGCTTGAATTTACAGGTATGTCCCTCTTTGGATAATGTACTTTCAAGATGGAGGGGCAACATGGCGACCCCCATTCGAACCCCTTACCCGTATGTATTTTCAATGGCATATTATAAACTTACGAGAATACTTTATAACTTGAAATAAGTAAATATACATTAATGAGCACTTATATTTTTGAAAGAACTAAGTGTTTTTAGCTAAGAATAAACAAAAAAAGTTACACAGTGTAGCTTTAAATTGTGAAGTATATACATCATGGTAGTTATTGCCTTTCTGCTGACTTTGGAAAAAAAATCCAGTATAAACGTTGTATAATAATGGGAATAAGGTGTGTAATTGAAAATCATTTTACAATGTAAAAAAAAATTGTAAAAAACTGTATTTACTGGTAAGTAATGCTAAGAAGGCTGAAAGGCACAATATGTAATTTCTGCCACTGGAGGTTGCTTATTCAAAACAAAGGCTAGCTTGATGACGCCTTGATTTCACGGAATCATGGGAGTTGTTGTCTTCACCTCTACAGAAAAGAATCCAACAGGACTTGGGCAGAAATCATATTCATGGATGAGCTAATGTATTAAAGATTTATTAACGTTACTGTAGTATGAAGCAGCGCAAGGCCGAGTGCTGTGGGAGAAAAACGAGGCCGATTGCTAATGAGAGCCGAGCGTGACAGCGGCGGAGCTTTTATTATGCCACAGTCGCCACTTCTTCGGCTCGTGTATGTGGGGTAACGCAGCGCTGTTTTATCATATTACACCCATTTGAGTGTGTTGAAAGTTATGTTATAATGCTACTCTGTGTGTTCACTCTGCGGCTGCTATGAGACACTTGTTGCACACTATAGTAAGCTAGATCGATATTAGGCATGGTAAAAACATGGTACTCGAAGTAAATAAACCCCCCCCCCCCCACAGATTTAAACAATAAGACTAACTGTGTTGAGCTGTATAACAATGATTAGTTTTCTGTTCATGAATGTATCCAAACAGTTGCTCACCTGTCTAATAAAACACATATATTAAAGCGTCTTTGGTGAAATCAGGGGTAACGCGGTACACAAGTCAACTAAATATATAACACTGTTCTAGTGGTTTTTGGATATTTTCATCCAAAAATCTTACATATTTTGCCTTTAATTTTCTATATGAAAAATATAATTTCTTCCTCTCTTTTGTTTTGCGGTGATATGTGAAGCAGGTAAAGAAAGCAAGAATTTAAAAAAGATGTGAGCTGGCAGCAATAAAACCTTATTCACAGCTTATCTTCAACATAATGGAGAAAAGGGCCACCAAAAAGCCTGAAGGGAAGACATTCTCGTGCTTTACGTGGCATCAAAAGGAAGCATAATTACAGACTGCCTTTGCATGAAGAATGAACTATAAACACTTAAATTCTTTCGCCTCACTTCACTTTAGATCAAAGCTGCCTTGGTGTATTTGTACCAGAGCAATAACTATAAAAAAATAAACCGCCAGCTGAAAGATTCTGGAGGGTGATCCTGTACAATGAAGTTGGGCAAATAAATGTTTTGCAAATGGTTGATCAATAAGAGAGAAGCTAACAAATAGCTAACAGTTCTAGTAGCACAGAATTTGCATCTTTTCCATGCACATGTATATTGTAGGGGTGTAACGATACCCTCATGTCACGATTTGATACATATAACGATACTGAACTCACAATATGATATTATTGCGATACACCAGGACATGGTAACAGGTTGTGCTGTTGATTAAAATGCTAAATTTGGTATTATATTGGGGGTGTAAATGAATAGGCTTGGACTTGGTGCTGATAACTCAATGCTCAGGACAATGGTGACACCAGAATAAAAATATTCATGATTCTGAAGCTGAAAATACAGAATTATTTTAGACAAATATGCTTGCACTGTCACTGACTAGATATATTTATATATCTAAATAATTATTTAAATAATATGTATTTAAAATAAAGTATGGCACATTTTACTGGTAACATAAGACATTTGGCATTATCAAGAGCAAAAATATTCCCCCATTGCATTATTCCACATTATATATAGTAGTAGTACTGACACACAAAAAATATTTTGGGTGAACTATACACAATACATATTGTCACCATCCACGATACATATTGTTGCATTTTTGAATTGTGAGATATTGTGACACGATATATTGTTACACACCTAGTATATTGTGATGTAAATCATTTGAATTAAATGTTATTTTTTGTTTGATTGTTGCTGATACTCAAAACTGCAACAGTATCTCATGAGAATTTGTACAATATAATTTGTACGAAAACAACGATTTTTAGAAAAAAGTAAGACCGTCAGTGGGAAGTAAACAGATGATATTAAAAGCATACATATGAGATTGTACGAATTTAGCCACCAATTCAGCAAAACGTTCAATAGTTACGAGATTTTGTTGCACAAATGTGCTTCTCTTTGCTATCAATCAATTCAATAATTTCTGTGCTGAGACGTTCAAGCTGTAGCGTCTTGAATTGCAAGTCGTAACAAAGATATCCAGAAAGATGTTTAAGCAGAAAGAGGGGGGTCATGTGACGCTGGAAAGAGATACGCGTGCCCTAATAGTGGGGGTGAACGAGAACGAACAGCTGCAACAATCCAAAGAAGAAAAAGACAAGTCATATCGGTCTCTCCCAGCAGCCACTGCACTGACAACAATATTCACTTCCTAAGCCTCAACAAAACAAACCATTGTATTTTCTTCTGCGTATTGCCTTCAGATAACAAACTGATTATCTGTGAAGCTGGCAGGAAGAGATGAGGCAGATTTATTGACATTCAGAGAGGTGATCATTACTGACAGGTTGGTTTTGCTTTTCCTGACGGTTTAATTGCAGGGCGGTGTGAAGCTCGCGTCTACTGCTCTGTTGGTGGCGGAGGTGTCTGTCCGCTGAATGTGTGCAAGCCCTGGCATGCTTTCTTACGATTTTCACACAGAGAGTTTCAGGTGAAAGACGGAAGGAAACTTAGACGAGAAGAGATGTCGTCAGACTGTCTTAGTAAAGCCCAACACTCTCAACCCGCAACCCCGCAATGATAAAAATGAATACATGATCAAGGCATCATGAATCTGTGGAAGTTATGTAACCGCATTTATAAGCATTTCCTAATAAAATAACAGAGATTCATATATAGAGCATGTGTTAATGTTTTTGAAAGAAGTCTCATCTGCTCAGCAAAGCTGCATTTATCTGATTAAAAACAGTAATAATGTGAATTTTTTTTTTTTTTTAATAGATGTTTTCTATGTGAATATATTGTAAATGGCATTTTATTCTCAAAGCTGAATTTTCCAGTCTTCAGTGAGGCATGATCCTTCAGAAATCATTCTAATATGCTGATTTTGCATATGAATAATATGATGCTTAATATTTTTGTTATAACTGTGATACGTTTATTCTAGGATTGTTTGAGGAATATAAAGTTCAAAAGGACAGCATTTATTTGAAATAATTTTTTTATAACATTTTCTTCACTGTCACTTTTGATCAATTTAATGCATCTTGCTGAATCAAAGTATTAATTTTTTTTTAATCGTTTTCTAATCTTTAAACTTTGAGTGTATCACGTTTTCCACAAAAATATGAAGCAGCACAACTGTTTTCAACATTGATAATCATCATAAACGTTTCGTGATCAGCAAATCAGCATATTAGAATGATTTATGATGGATCATGTAACACTGAAGACTGGAGTAATGATGCTGAAAATTCAGCTTTGATCACAGAAATAAATTACTTTTTAAATGATATTCACATAGAAAACAGCTGTTTTACACTGTAATAATATCATTTCAAAATACTACTGTTTGACTCTATTTTTCATCTAATAAATGCAGCCTTGGTGAGCAGAAGAGACTTCTTTCAAAAACATTTCAAATATAATTAAACTTTTGACCAGTGGTGTATATTTATTAACTTCGCCATATGGTTTCCGGTGTAAAATCTGGGTCCTAAAGCAAAATCAATGGAGAAGCACCGTTTTAACAGCCATGTTTATCCACAAACAGGACACACTACAACACAGAGACTTGCTAGTTTGAAGAGAGAGGTGGATGACTATGATAATTGTTTTAACATGTAGGTGAGAACTGATGTTGATCTCTAATGAGATTTAGATGCCTTAAAGCGATTTAATCTCAACCTGTTTGGCATCGGAACACAATCAGCGAGGCGTGTTCCTGGGGGGCGAGATTGAGTTAATCTCAGTCAGCGAGCCCACAGTCGACGTCCCACCGAGGCAATCACAACCCTGGCAACTAATCATCCCTACTGAATCAGATAAGAACAGTGTCCCCAGGGCCACAGAAGAATAGCCGTCTCATTCCTGAAGAGACGCAAGTCAAAACACACATTTACATTGAGACACACTGAGATATGCTAAACACATCCTTATCAAGGTGAGAAAGAGCCTTGATCATAGACTTGTTGTGTGAAGCATGTGTTGCACATGACAGTAAGCAGGACCGGGTGTTTTTGTCTTTCTGATCCACGCCCAGATACTGTTTTATGTGTTTCCGGCCCACGCCTTCAGCATTAGTCTGCTCACAGGTTAAAATGAAAGCTAAACCTGACTGCAGAGATTTCATCAGTGTGAACGCCGTGCACTGATTCGGATCAGAAACCAGTTTAGAGCTCACAAGCTCTTGTGGACATCTTGCCCTTTAAAAAACATGGTGTTGAATCATCATCATCAACAAATGTTAACTCTAAAAAATGCTGGGTTGTTTTATCCCATGTTTGGGTCAAATGTGGACAACCCCAGCCGTTGGGTATAAAATGTAATTTAAAAAAGTTAACCAACAACCATTGGGTTTAAAAATGTATTAAATAAATAAACCAACGGTTGGGTTTGTCCATAGTTTGACACAAACATTGAAACAACCCAGCATTTTTATTTATTTAGTCATGAAAGTAAAATAAAGCACTCATAAATAAACAAACCAAGTATATAAAGTACCAAATTAAGGTTGCGAGAAAGTAATTAGTCTGTAGGCATATATTACAGTAACTGATTTATGGGTCAGTTAATGTAAACTGTGTGCTGGAATGTAGTGAGCCATGAATAATTGATATAGCACTTACTTGAGAAAGTACTTCTGTCCGTTGGGGGTATAGGCCATCTCCCAGCCCGGGGGTAAAGGCAGCTCCTCGGCCACATCGAAGGACTGGTGTCGGATGTGAGAGTGATGGCGAGCGGGGTTCGGGGCGCCCAGCGCGCCCGCGGGCAGCTGCAGCGACGCCGGGGACGAGTGCGAGCGGACGTGCTGCGCCTGGAGCCGCGGCGGGTGACTGCCCGAGTCCGTGCTGGACTGCCGAGAGTGGGAGCCCGAGTCCGGCTCCTTAAAAAACGACTCGGGCAGATGTTTGTTCCTCCAGGAGCTGGGCTTTGGGTTCATGACGGAGTTGAAAAGAGCCTCCAGATCCGTGTCAAGGTCTTGGGCGACATGGATCACCTGCTGGCCCGGTAACGGCTGGAGAGGGTTACCGCTCATTGTGTCAAACAATATCAAACAAGCTTCAGTCAAAATATTCGATTAAAAATGGCCTATGAAAATCCTGAAAACTGAAGGAACTTATTTGGTCAGGCCTGTTTTTTCTTTCTTTCTTTCTTTGGTAAAAGTAGTTTCGGCAGACTTGAAAAGCTTTTAAAAGTCTTTAAAAAGTTGTCATAAAGCTAAAAAAGTGGGTCATGTTGTCCCGCATTGAGAGTTTTCAGAGATATTCCTCCTGCGCTCCGTAACTTTCCTGCGTCCGCTGACGGAGTTTCTGTCCCGATGGAAAGTTTGTAAACTCAAGCTTTTTCTCTCTCGCTCTCCGCGCGGCTCCAGTGTCAGCTCATGAATATTCAGTGACTCTGCGCCTCATGAATATTTAATTGACCTAACCAGTTCCGATCATAAAGCAACAATGGACTACTATGGATTATGAAATTAGCAACTCCACAAATAAATTTAATTTCTTGTTGTTGTTTCTCGATGATATGCCTACTAGGAACAAACTTTTTAGTAAAGAAGAATCTGAAACAATTATCTAAACATGTTATGTTAAATTAATTTAAAATCTTAATTTGCTGCTGTAATACATTATATTAAAAATCTTAAAATATGTATTAATATTATATGTTAAATATTATTAATATGTTTTTAATAACATTTTAAACAACACAGAAAATAAATAATACATACATTTATAATATTTGTATCCAGAATTTCCAAACTATATACTAATGTAATGTATTGAATAATATAACGTGTAAGTTAGCCTATTTAATCAATTTTTTTTAATGGGTGAAGTGATAGTAAAAAAAAAAAATATATATATTTAAATATAAATAATAGATACAAATTTATATTTTGCCTTGATAACTAACACAATTGAAAATAAAACTGAAATAAAAATAAAGCAAAATATAGGGTAAAGCACATAAAAATCTAATAAAAATTACAAAAGAACAAAAATGAATAAAACAGCCTACTAAAACAAGTAAGAAAAAAATTAAAATAAAATAGATATATATACACTCACCTAAAGGATTATTAGGAACACCATACTAATACTGTGTTTGACCCCCTTTCGCCTTTAGAACTGCCTTAATTCTACGTGGCATTGATTCAACAAGGTGCTGAAAGCATTCTTTAGAAATGTTGGCCCATATTGATAGGATAGCATCTTGCAGTTGATGGAGATTTGTGGGATGCACATCCAGGGCACGAAGCTCCCGTTCCACCACATCCCAAAGATGCTCTATTGGGTTGAGATCTGGTGACTGTGGGGGTCATTTTAGTACAGTGAACTCATTGTCATGTTCAAGAAACCAATTTGAAATGATTCAAGCTTTGTGACATGGTGCATTATCCTGCTGGAAGTAGCCATCAGAGGATGGGTACATGGTGGTCATAAAGGGATGGACATGGTCAGAAACAATGCTCATGTAGGCCGTGGCATTTAAACGATACCCAATTGGAACTAAGGGGCCTAAAGTGTGCCAAGAAAACATCCCCCACACCATTACACCACCACCACCAGCCTGCACAGTGGTAACAAGGCATGATGGATCCATGTTCTCATTCTGTTTACGTCAAATTCTGACTCTACCATCTGAATGTCTCAACAGAAATCGAGACTCATCAGACCAGGCAACATTTTTCCAGTCTTCAACTGTCCAATTTTGGTGAGCTCGTGCAAATTGTAGCCTCTTTTTCCTATTTGTAGTGGAGATGAGTGGTACCCGGTGGGGTCTTCTGCTGTTGTAGCCCATCCACCTCAAGGTTGTGCGTGTTATGGCTTCACAAATGCTTTGCTGCATACCTCGGTTGTAATGAGTGGTTATTTCTGTCAAAGTTGCTCTTCTATCAGCTTGAATCAGTCGGCCCATTCTCCTCTGACCTCTAGCATCAACAAGGCATTTTCGCACACAGGACTTCTGCATACTGGATGTTTTTCCCTTTTCACACCATACTTTGTAAACCCTAGAAATGGTTGTGCATGAAAATCCCAGTAACTGAGCAGATTATGAAATACTCAGACCGGCCCGTCTGGCACCAACAACCATGCCACGCTCAAAATTGCTTAAATCACCTTTCTTTCCCATTCTGACATTCAGTTTGGAGTTCAGGAGATTGTCTTGACCAGGGCCACACCCCTAAATGCATTGAAGCAACTGCCATGTGATTGGTTGATTAGATAATTGCATTAATGAGAAATTGAACAGGTGTTCCTAATAATCCCTTAGGTGAGTGTATATATATATATATGTGTATATATATATATATATATATATATATATATATATATAGAGAGAGAGAGAGAGAGAGAGAGAGAGAGAGAGAGAGAGAGAGTAAAATTAAAAAAATTAACACTTATTTGATGTTGACCAGAATTTTTTTAAAGTTTATTGAACAAATTAATTTATCAATAATTTGTTATTATACTGGCTAATATTAATAATTATTTTTAAGAAATAGCATTTTCACATGTATTAAATGTAATTACTAATGTAAAGTTATTTAATGTATTAAATCATTTGTGTTATAATAATAATAATAATAATAATAATAATAATAATACTTTAATTTTCTTTCAAGAGACTCAAAGACAGTACAGCATAAAGAGGTAAATCAGTAATAAACAAAGCAATATAAAAGCACAAAAAATCAAATCAGTAAAAGGTATTCAAAACAAATATGTTTTCATCTTAAATCTCTCTCTCACAAAAATAGCTTATATTATAGCTTTTCAGAAGTGATATTCTCGCTCGGCCAGCCTCTAGAAAAATCATATTTTTACAGCTTGCTGTATTTACGCTGTCAGGTCACATGCATGGGTCCTGTTGAGGGATGTTGTCATCTGCAGAAATGGGTCAAATGTGTTGTGAAGCCATTCATCAGGTCAAGTGTAAAGCCCGACAGACAGTCACACCTCATAATCTCTGTACAAGATGCATATAATTGCAAGTCATTGTGACTTACTGAGGAAGACTCCAGTGAAACTCCAGTATTTCAGTGTCAGTGTTTCACTCAAAGTGCATCTGTGATGAGGAACAGTTGGCATCCACAGGACTCGAGCTAATGTTAGGCCTGATCTCTGCCCAACTGGAGTTCAGACTTCCTTCCGTGGGAAACACACCTGTCACAAGCAGACCGAGCCTCCACATGCCACAAAAAATGTGTAGAAATAGATTTAAAGAGGCTATATGTAAGAATATTAATCTATTGATCACTTTTTTTTTATTGCCAATGTGTGGACAGCTTGTAATGAAACTTAAGAAACCATAAGGACTTTTCCAGACGTCCGTTTGTCTATGAAAGCAAAAAGTAAATGGCAAAATTAAGTGTTATATTGTTTTTTGTGCAAGATTAATGTTAAGTGGGAGATTAAGATTTAGTAGTGTTTAATGTTCAGATATGCTAGTTTAGAACATGAGCTTGTTTGAGAACAGATTTATGTTAAATGTATTATATTGCTGTCCTCATTCAGCAAGTGCTATGCTATGCTAATGCTACCAAAGCATTGTGTAACCAATTAACAAGGTAGCTTTTAGCCAGTTAAGGCTAGTCAAGTTCACTACAAAAAATTGAGATTACATGATATTTTTAAGTTAAATGTATGAATTAGCTTACTCAAGTTATTTCAAGTTCTGTTTACTTAAACTTTAAATTTCGTAACGTAAAGATTTGAGGCAACGGATTGCCTCAATTTTTTTTTAGTTTTGCCAACTTATTCGGATTTACAGTGTACCCGTGTCATTTCTGTTCACACATCCTCCGTGAGTAAAGTGTCAATCGTATACACACTTCAGAATCTCGCCAAAAGTAGTAGGTCATCCGGGTACTTTTTGCCCACTCTAAATTTGGACATACTTTTTTTTCATACTGTTTTTGGCCTACTATAAAAAGTTTGTGATTTTGGATACAGCTGATGTTGTTGAACCACGTTCAGTCACTGTTTTGGCCGAGGCTCGCTTTGGTCAATATGGAGTGTGTGCATGATCACGAGCAGTAAGTTGCTGCTGCAGTTCACTTAACGGCCACCAGTGTCATTAATAACAAGGTTTATGTAGCCCCTTTAAACGTTTATGCATTTTATATGCATATACAATTTACATTCATTTGGATTACATAGTTTTACCATAAACGTATAAACTTAATGTGATGTATATTTGTCAGTCATACATAAATGAAACAGGATTTCTGTAACTAATAAACGTAATGTGTTTTAAATACACAATAACCAGGTTTATATATTTATTTATCAATAAACCTAATTTTTGTAGCCTACTTACAAAGTTTTCAACTTTCAAAAATTTATTTGAACATGTACATTATAAAATGTTCATAAAAGCAACAATGGACTATCTATGAAATCATATCAGCACAAATAAACTTTTAAAATGTTCTTGTTGCTGCAATGATAGACCTACTCGAAAACAACTTTTTTTGAACAAAATATCTAAAAATGTTATTGTAATCTGTTAAATTAGTTTAAAATGTATATCTGCTGCTGTACTACATTATATTCAAAATCTTATATTATTAATATTAAATATTAATACATTTTAATTAATTTTTTAAACAACACTGGAAATGTATAATACATTTGATTTCATAAACTCTTTAGTTCAAAGCAATTTAAAATATGACAAAAAACACTTAATATTTTTTTCCAGAATTCCCAAACGTAGTAATGTAATGTATTAAACAATGTAATATATTTAATAAGTTATTCAATCTATGAAATAATTAGTGTTATTGTATTAAATTGCATGTGTAGCCTTTTTTATGATTGAAGTCATAAAGCTCAAATAAAATAAAATATAAATATTTATAAAAATGTGAAATTTTGCCTTGGCAACAAACAAAAATAAGTGCTGAGCTGAAGTTACTAAAACTGAAATAAAAACAAAGCAAAATATAAAGCACATAAAAATCTAATAAAAATGACAAAAACATTAATAAAACATACTAAAATAAGTGAAAACTAAAAATTCTAAGTACATAAATATATTGGATATTTGAATAAATTATACATTTTGTAAAACTTCAAAATTATGTACATGATAAAATGTTATGTTGTAACTCAATCAACAATTTTTGTTCATTTAAAATCATCATTAATATTTTGTGTATTTATTATATTTTAATGTTTAAAATAAAAGTGCATAGTGCTGATCATTTTATTTGTTTGTTGGTTTTAAATATACAACTTGGAGAAAGGAATTTAATGTGTGTATCTGTACTTTTTGAACATTTCCAGCACATTTGAACAATACTGTGATAACCATGATTGATAATCTATAATCGGGATATAAAATGTTCATACCTTTTCATCTCCAGTAGATTAATTGTATACTGGGTTTACCAGGGTAACCACTATATTTCTGCTGTTCTTAAAATGTATAATTTTAAGATTAATTAAAATCATTTTAAGATAAATTTAAAAAAAAATTATATAAGTTTTTTTACATTTATTTGCTTTAAAAGTTACTTCACATGAACTCAAAATTTACTCAATGATAATGTGCATTCACTTATTGTGCATTAATTATTTCTGTCTTTATAATTTATCAATTTTGTAATGTAACTTGGTCCACTTATTTTCCATTTGTCATATAGAAAACTGTTCTATCCACCACACACACCACAGAAAAAAAACTAATAAAAAAGAACAAAAGTGCATGCAATTATTAAACCTGATCATTTAAATGGAAATCTCAAAATATAAACTCATTTAAAACGTTAAGCAAATAAATAATACTAAAATAGCACACATTTCATGTTGACTAGAAAAAAATTACAGTTTATTAAACTAAACGAATTACCAATTTGTTATTGTTATTATTAAGTTTTGTCATTGTATAATAACAGATGTTGGACTAGCTAATATTAATTATGTTTTCATAAAAATAATTCAAAGCAGGCACTGGGCATTGGTAGAGACCCTACATCCTCTGCAGCACGTCATAAAAGAAACTCAGAACAGCTGCACTGCATTATGGGATGTGTACTTGTATGCGCTGCTCTCGTGTCTTTGTAAGACTGTTAAAGTTACACCACAACCTCTTAGTAAAGCCAACTAGAGCATAAGGGAGTGGATGACTTCACTAACTTGAAGATTAAAAGTTAACAATTAGCACATTAATCATTATCCTGACACAAGGAAACTGTTTCCTTGGAATTCAGCAAAATGACTCATGATCATCATAACTGACTAAAGAAAGAAAGAAAGAAAGAAAGATTGCTTCAGGCACTTTTATTTCAGTAAACCTGATACATGTTTTTATTAAGTCACCATGAAATCAAAACGGACAATTCTTGTTTTTTTTTAATGGAATATTGCAGTGTTTATTATAATGATTTCTCCATGCACTTCATTATTGTTTAAAATTCATGTTACTCATAATCTTGGATCAGAATAACATCCTCTCCCTCTTGCAGTGACATCTCTTCTCTTCTCTGATGACGAGGGCGGGGCAACCTGTCACTCATATGAGATCCACTAATAGCAAACCACAACCATCCAATCAATTCCACACAGACACAATCAAGCCCCGCCCTACATTTGCTCTCATTCCAGAAGCCGTTTCCCTCAGATATATGACAATAGAAAAGAAAAGAACAGCACAACTTCCTTTTCATGCTGACTTAATAGGATGAATCAGATCATCATGCTAAATTTGATGGATTATGTTTTTATTACACAGGAACTGATGAAAAACAACTAAAAACACATACATGAATACAGTTCAAATGTTAACAGTGCAATGCGCATTGAGGAAAAAGGCAGTTTAATGGTCATCTTGTTCTTATTACCAGGCCCACACTGAGTCTGCAAGCATTCACAGATAAGAGTGCTCTCTGATAATGGCGCTCTCAGATACATTTTACACTTTTTTCTAAATTTTTGAGCAGAATTCTGCAGATGCCCCCCGAAAATAAGTGCAGGAAATCCTAATAACACTGCAGATTCAGCCTGATGATTACTCTACATTGTGGACAATTAAGAAAAAGTGCAATAACTGATCAATATGACATTTAGTAAAATTGGTCCGAAATGTGCATATATTGCTGGGAACTTAAACCCCCAGCCCAAAAATACACACGTTACACCCTTCAGTTCCATGTGCACATACTTATAAAGCAAAGGCATCCGTTAATACTTATGGCACAAATGAAACTATCACATCTACATGGATTCTTCTCTAAGAAAACATTGGAGCACCACTGGTAAGCTTAAAGGGACAGTTCACTCAGAAATGAAAATTGGTCCATTTACTCACCCTCATGTCGTTCCAAATCTGTAAGACTGTTCATCTTCAGAACACAAATGAAGATATTTTTGATGAAATTTTCAGAAGAGACACAATCGCTATATATGATGAACAGATTTAATTTAGGCTTTTATACACATACAAACATTGATCAGCACATAGACAGTACATAGAGTACATGAGATATGGTAAACAGAAGCTCAAGCTGAGAACCAATGAGGTTAATTCTCGTGTTACACAGCACGTGTGAGCTTCAGCAAGAACCAATGAGGTTCATTCTTGTGTGTCAAGCATATATGATTGAGCTTCTATTTATGAATGTTTAAATGTGAATAAAAGCCTAAATTCAATCTGTTCATCTTATGAAGTGGTCGTGTCTCTTCAGAAGACTTGGATTATATGGATTTGATTCATATGGATTCATTTTACGATTCATTTTTGAAGCGTGTTTTGGGTGAATTGACTTTCAATGGAGGGATAGAAATCTCTCAGATTTCATAAAAAATATCTTAATTTGTGTTCCGAAGATGAACGAAAGTCTTACGGGTTTGGAATGACATGAGGGTGAGTAATTAATGACAGAATTTAATGAATTTAAAGCAGTGATGCTCCAGTTGTTTCTTAGAGAAGAATCAATGCAGATCTCTCATATCAAACATCATAGTAGAGGAATCTGTTGTTGCTATCGTCATCAGAATGAAACAAACGAACCCTTTCTGAGCAGTTGGTCAGTGTTGTGTCTGTGAGGACGTGGCTCTATTTGATGTTGCGGAGGATGCGGCGGCAGTGGTTGCTCTTGAGCTCAGCGAGCGCTCGCTCCAGCTCTTGGATGAGGTGCTGAAGCGTGGCGGGATCCGTCTGCAGGACGCGGGCGCTGTGTCTCGCTCCGTCTTCTAGGTGTAGCTTCAGGGTCACGGTGGGTTTGACCTGATGGCGAAGCGCTCGACTGGCCAACTGCAAGCAGAACAAACACATACCTTTCTAATAGGATACAGTTTTTGATCATGTGCATGAATTTATATGCCTTGCAAACTTTAATATTTAGAGTCAGATTTACTAACAGCTTGCTCCAGCGCAAACCCTCTTTTGGCATTGAAAGCTCTATCAGGATTTACTAAAGACACGCAGTGAGAAATAAGCGCTGAAAAGGCGTGGACAGGGTTATTTTTGCGGCTGATCTTATTGCATGTGCATTTTTAGGAGTTTCCCTTTCAGACGCAAAATGTATGGGAGGAGAGTATTTAAATGAATCACACGAGGTGATTTACTAAGATTTACACTCGTCAGTTTACTAATGTTTGCGCCATTATTTACAGACCAATCTTAAACCAGATGCTAACTGGTAGCTGGTTGGTAATTAAGGAAATGATCCGGCTGCATCTGTGTTCTTTAATTATTAGCATTTCAGGGCAATTCCACGCAAAAATGTCACATCCATAACGCCAACTAAATACCGTGGCATTGTGTTAGTGTTATGGATGTGACAGTTTTCTGCGGAATTGCCCTTCATTATTATAGATTTACTAAACAGGGCAAATTAGCGTTTCATAAAAGCGTAGATGGGAGTGGAAAGTTCTGAGCGTGATCTACTGATGACGTGAGGAACTTTCCATTCCCACCGGTGCTTTTATGCAACGCTAATTTGCCCTGTTTTGTAAAACTGGCCCTTGGTTTTCTGTGACATTTGGTTGCTAATTCTGCTTGTAATATCTGTAAACTTGTCAGCTAGGTAAAATTACCTCCTAGATGGTTTGTAGTTGTCAAAACCACAATTATTTTGAATTATTTTCCAGCAAAACTAAAAAAAATTCTACCAAAAAAATAATTAGATTGCTGCTGTCTTGGTCCTTACTGTATAATCATAATGGCTGTATAATTTTCAGCTATTATTCTTTAATATATATAAAAAATAAAATAAAAATTATATATATATATATATATATATATATATATATATATATATATATATATATATATATATATATATGTTTAAATGTATTACTATGACTTTTAAAAAAACATTTAAAAGTAAAAAAATAATGCATATAAAAATTATAATTTTTCATTAAAAAAATGTTCATTTAAAATGATCAATATGAGTATAAAATTATACATTTAAATTCATAAAAATGATAAATGTGGAAAGGCACAATATGTAAGATTATTTTTATAAAAAAGTCCAAAAACCACTAGAACAATGTTATATATTTTGTTAACTTGTGTACTTACATTATCCCAAATGTTTCCAAGAATGTTTAAATCCAGAGAAATAAGCCATTTTAACCAGGACACGGACCGTGTGTCACCTATCAATGACATCCCACCCGCGTTACCCTCGTTTTGTCTCAATATTTTGAGGAAATATTGACACTTATTGACACCTTAATATATTATGTGTTTTATTAGACAGGTGAGCAACAATTTGGATCACTGAGCGACAGAAAACCAATCATTGTTATACAGCTCAACACAGTTAGTCTTATTGTTTAAATCTGGTTTTCTTGATTATCTGCGAGCACCATCTTTTACTATGCCTAATATCGATCTCTTACTGCAGTGTGAACAAGTGTCACATAGTAGCCGCCGAGCAAACACACAGATTAGCATTTCAACACACTCAAATGTGTGTAATATGATAAAACAGCGCTGCGTTACCCCACATACACGAGCGGAAGAAGCAGAAACGCGCGTCTGCGGCAGAATAAAAGCTTGCAAACTTCAACTCTAGCGGCGGAGAATTACATATTGTGGCTTTAACAGCTGATGTTTGTAATCAGATTTGATGTGTTTTGATCGTCTGTCACACCTGAACATCGAGCCTCCACTCCAGGTTGTGGTAATGGGGGAGGCTGGGGGCGAGTTTGCCGAGAATCTGCCGAATCTCCTTCCTGTTCTCCAGATACAGCTGGAGAAGAAGTTGATTGAGCTCCTCTGAGAATCCCAACACCAGCACGGAGTCCTGGAAATCCACCTCCGAAATCTGCAAGATTACACATGGGAATGTGTTTGTTATTGTACAATAGTCACATTATCAGTCATTGCGTGTTTGAGGAGGTAGAGACGCACCATGAGTTTGGAGCTCTCAGTGAGGAGGTACATCAACCCCTCCACGCCGTGCTGGACGCTCTCCGCTGGCACATTCAGCTTCCCTATGACAGCATTCAACAAATCAGCTCATCATCAACACATCACAGTAACACTACACAACTTCACTCACGTGCCGCTCCCTCGTAGATTTTAGGGTTTGAGCCCTTCTTCAGAAACTCCACAGCAATTCGGCCAAATTCTCCAACAACTGGCAAACATAAAATCACAATGAAGATCAAATATGATGCTTTATTATTATATCAATTATGATTAAGTTTGTGTAATAACATTACGACATTAAGATACAGAGTTAAGGTCTACAATAATTTTATTTTTTAATTTTATTAAAACTTGGAAATAAAGAGAGTGTTTCTGCATTTTGCATTATGTAAAACTAATAAATGTTATGTTAAAACGAAGAAGAAATATTTATGATTCAGGCTGTATAAACGCAAAATATCACATAACACGGTACTATAAAGTTTTGGCTTAAAATCTGATAAATATGTGTAATATTGTAAATATACTGGAAATATTGTAACAATATTTGTGGTCTCAAACTTTTGAACCCCTCTGTAACTCACAAAAGACATAACGTTATAATCTTACATGAGGGACGTATTTATTACAAATAAGCAGATACTATATAAACATAAACACAAGTAAATATGTAATATCCTGCTGTTTTTCTATCACTTACCCGCAGGATCCACATCTGATAAGAAACCTAGATGCTCTTTGTGCTCTTCAGATAAAACTAACAGCATTTTCTGACGCTTTTAATATATCATCCCAAATATATAAATAAAGCATAAATAAAGCGTCAGGTTATATTTGTAAATGAATGTTGTTTAGTGCAGCTTCTCCTGTCACATGATCAGCTGTGTGCACCTCAACACAGTCCGAGTGAAACAAACGTGCAGAGCAACAGTTCCACAACACTCAACCAAACTCAACGACAAAACATTCGACATTTAGTTGTTGAATCATACTTTAACCTCCTAAGATCCAGGAAAACAAAATCTTTTGAATTTAGTATTTGTTCATTACATAATTTAGAGCATAATTATTTTTTGAAAAATTATATTTTATTCATATGTTATGCTATGTCCTCGTAAGTGGACACCAGGACACCAGAAAAAAAATACATGAAATGACATGTATAGGCAAAAACTTTATTTTTATTTTTATTCACCAATCAAATTTCACTTTTCAGGATTTTTTTAAACCAAACTTTGTTTAAAGATGATTCTCAACTATGTTATGAAAGATATAACTGAATTAACTGATATACCATTTTACTTTATGTATAAAATGGCCATACATGGGTTTTCCCATTCAATGCAATGTATCTATACACGGTCTCTAATTTGCATATTAATTTGTTCGTGGAGCAACATGTAATGAAAAAAGGAGTGTACTAATGGGAATAATAGTTGGCAACATTTTCATAATAATATCTAATATTTTATAGGAATATTGATATGTAATTTCTTTCCCTATTCACTTGTTGTGTCTCCTAAAATGCCCGATAAACACGATTTAAGTCCCAGTGTCCCCTACAGTGGACATATGTATGAAATCAATGGCCTGTTTCGTAACAGAAAGCCATATTTTGAACATAACATTTTTCTGAGATGTTGATTTATAACAAACAATTTGAAAATGAATCAGATTTAAATGACAATTACAAAATATTATAATTACAAAATAATATAAATTCTATTTCTATTCATACTGTTTATTTTGATTCATGATGGATGTGTCACATGACAGTTTCTGCAGTCAAAAAAAAAAAAGTAATGGGCATTTCTAAAAAATAAATAGAACTGACAAATAATAAATAAATGAGAGAAAAAATACAGTTGAAATATAAATATAATATGGGTGCATAATTTGGCAATGAAAATTAAGCTGTAGTCCCTCCAACTCCTTCAATCCTGACTATTAGTATTTTATATAGCTCTGTGCTTTAATGAAATGGTTACTAAATAATAAAATATTCAGAACACAAATTTACATTATTTTACTATGTTTACTAGTTTGTGAACAGTTTCATGTCAAAGCAGTGACAATGACTGGAATGCTGTCTTGACCAGTCAGCATCCAACATCAGAGCTATCCATTTTATAATGTGGCGAAATCAAATTCTGGACAGCTAAAGAGACAAATATGGAGTCTTTAAAGAGACAAAATCTCATCCTTTGAACCACCATTGGTCCATTGTGATGATGTATTAGGTGGGTGTGGCTCTGAGGCACCACCTTCTTTGAGGTGGAAACCTTCTTCGGCTCATTTCTTCCGTTCAGTCCGTCTGAGTTGTAATTGTAATAGAAAGAGACACAACACTGTTTTTTTATGTGTAATACTGTAAAGAGATCTCGTCGTCGGGGGCCTGACCTTCGACTGTCGCCCGATCCACTATGCACCGGCCCCTTATGATCCCTCCTGCAGGTGGTGAACCCACAGGAGGGCAGCCCCACATCACTCGTTCGAGCTGAGCCTGACCGGGCCCCATGGGGGGAGGCCCGGCCACCAGCCGCCCGCATACGAGCCCCAACCCCGGGCCTGGCTCCAGGGTGGTCCTTGTTTTTATTTTTATCATACAGGGTTGTGAACTGCTCTTTTAGTCCGGTCGATCACCAAGGACCTATTTGCCTTGGGAGACCCTATCAGGGGCATATAACCCCAGACAACATAGTTCCTAGTATCATTGGAGTACTCAAAACCCTCCACCACGATACACACGGTTCATAATTTTTATGGACAGAATTTCTAGGCGCAGCCAAGGGCCGGAGAGGTTTGGGGACCACGCGATTTTGTCGCTGCTTTTTGCGGATGTTGTCGTGTTGGCCTCCTCAGACCAGGACCTTCAGCGTGCACTGGGACAGTTTGCAGGCGAGTGTGAAGCGGCTGGGATGAGAATCAGCACCTCCAAGTCTGAGGCCATGGTTCTCAGTCGGAAAAGGGTGGCTTGCCCTCTTCAGGTTGGTGGAGAGTTCCTGCCTCAAGTGGAGGAGTTTAGGTATCTTGGGGTCTTGTTCATGAGTGAGGGAAGGATGGAACAGGAGATTGAAAAACGGATTGGTGCAGCTTCTGCAGTAATGCGGTCGATGTACCGGTCCGTCGTGGTGAAGAAGGAGCTGAGCTGTAAGACGAAGCTCTCGATTTACCGGTCAATCTACGTTCCTACTCTCACCTATGGTCATGAGCTGTGGGTCATGACAGAAAGGACAAGATCCCAGTACAGGCGGCCGAAATTAGCTTTCTCCGCAGGGTGGCTGGGCGCTCCCTTAGAGATAGGGTGAGAAGCTCTGTCACTCGGGAGGAGCTCAGAGTAGAGCCGTTGCACCTCCACATCGAGAGGAGCCAGCTGAGGTGGCTCGGGCATCTATTTCGGATGCCTCCTGGACGCCTTCCCAGGGAGGTGTTCTGGGCACGTCCCACCGGGAGGAGGCCCCGGGGAAGACCTAGGACACGCTGGAGGGATTATGTCTCCCGGCTGGCCTGGGAATGCCTCGGGGTTCCCCCGGAAGAGCTGGAGGAAGTGGCTAGGGAGAGGCAAGTCTGGGCATCTCTGCTTAGACTGTTGCCCCCGCAACCCGGCCCCGGCCCCGGATAAGCAGAAGATGATGGATGGATGGACTGTAAAGATTCTGTTTTAAAGCATTCAATTGTATAAAGTGCCATAAATAAACGTGACTTGACTGGAGTGCCGAATCGCAGAGCTGGTGCAAACATATCCACATCTCTTTGACCAGATGCTTACTGAACTGCTGTTTTCTCACTGCTGTCATTTTTGTTATGTGTTTATTTTGTTATTGTGAGGAAAGCGCGCAGCACATATTTACATATTCATCTAAATGGCGCTCTCAGCAAAGTGGATGGTGTCAGGATGTTTGCTAACAGTTAAATCACATATTTAAAGGGGTCCTATTCTTGATTTTATGAAGTCTTGATTTTGTTTTTGGGATGTACTAAAATATGTTTTCATGCTTGATTGTAAAAAAAAATAATTATTATTTTTCACATATTTGACATTATTACAGCACTCGAACACAGCGATTTCGATGAAGCCCCTCCTTCCGAAATGAGCTGTGATTGGTTAGCTGGCCCTGTGATTGGCAGTGCTAAGTCCTGCCCCTCCATAACGGCAAATTCTTCTCTAGTGTAAATATTGAGGATGGCGTCAATTTCAAACCATTTCGAGCCCGATTCAGACCCTGACAATGTTAGCAAATAAGAGGATCGTGCAGAACGGATTTCACAGGTCGTTTCAAAGTGGTATGTTTTTGTAATTTACTTCTACAATATAGATACGATATTATCCACCATTTAATCATGATATTTGTCTGAAAACTAAGGTAATACAAACAGTAATTGATCACAAAATCTTGGTTAATTTTCCTAAGGGCCAGGGCCCTACAAAAGCGAGAGCTTACAAAAGCAACAGAAAACAAGCTGTTCTCCATAAAAAGTGCAGCACACAAGATAAACGTTGGGGTTTTACTGTTCAGGAACGGTGTTTAAAATAAACTTTAACCACTCTAAGTTTGTCAGCTTTAGGAAGGTCAAACAAATGACTCTTTGACAGAGCGACAACACTGTCTTCTCTAATGCAGCTCAACCAGGGGCTCGTTCTTCGTACGCCGCTAACTCAGCTGGATTTGATTGTTGACGATTTGGCATAATCTCGGATTGTTTGGTTCATCAACGGTCATCCTGAAGTTGCTGTCATAGCAACAGGTCCATAAGCTTAAACCTGGAGCAGCTTATTTCATGTAAACAGAGGATTAGATTGCATCTTTTTAAGCGGCGTTGATAGTTAATATTTGTCCCAACCACTGCTACTTTATTACAAGAGTTCTTTACTGAACCAGGGGCAATAATAATTTTAAATAATAATAATAATAATAATAATATAAAAATGTATTTGAAAATAATATTATAATGTTGTGTAGTCTATAATAGTCTAGACACTGCCCCTTGATTGAGAGATTTATTTGTGATGAAATAATTACTTTATAATTTTATTGGAGTCTTACACACATGTACAGTTGATCTGAGCGTGCATTAATTTGAGTGGTGACAGATATTATTTGAGTGGCTTGATGCAAATAACTTGATATTGACCCTTACAGGTGCAGTGTGTAGTATTTATGAGGATATATTGACAGAAATGCAATATAATATACATAATGTTTTCAGTGGAGTATAAATACCTTACATAATGTACTGTTATGTTTTTATTACCTTAGAATGAGCCATTTCTATCTACATACACCGCGGGTGAAGTCAGTGAAGTCCCCATTTTGCGCCGCCATGTTTCTACAGTGGCCCTAAATGGACAAACTGCTCTACAAAGCGCTAGCTACTCTCTGCTGTCTCAGACGCCGACATATTTGTCCTGTGTTGGCCACCGTAGCTTCTCTATGTGCTTCAAAAGGGAAGGGTGAGCGTTTGAAATTTGCAACCTCACCACAAGATACTGCTAAAATGTACACACTGCACTTTTAAGAAACATTAACGCTGTCACGTAACAGATCTGCTTCAAACATAAAATTAAATAAATTGCTAATTACGAAATTGAAATAAAAATGTAAAGGCTGTACAAATACTATACATTCATGAATATAAATAATTGGGAATCATGTTTATATAATTGGGGGAAAAAAACAAAAAAACACATGATTCCCAATTATCAGGTGTCTTTTTTAATTATATGATGATGTAATTTGTTGCTGTCTTGACGCCAGCCAATCGCTGCAGTGCTGATCGTTGTTTCGAGTATCGATGCATCTGCCCTCTTCAGGGAACATGAGAATGCGCAATAATCTCAGACAATTTATTACAGATATTTTAATCAAATCCGCAAATAGCCAGAGATCAATTATCACGATTAGAAGATCTGGGATCTGTCAAATCATCTCAGATGTATTAAGCAAGGTACGAAGAACGGACCCCAGGACTTGTGCCCTTTTTTGTGTATTCTGTGGGCGGGATTATTTAAATGAGTTACATTATGACCTATGTTTTAGTCCAAACGAGTCATTTGTTGTAGTTCTTGGAAAGTATATTCTGTTAAATATATCCCTTTGGAGTGTTTGAGCTTTGAAACCTTCCCTAATCTTTTTTTTATGCTCAAACAGCAACATTACACATTAACTAAAGTTGAAAAAGTGGAAAAGCATAATAGGACCCCTTTAAAACTTGTTTTACCCCTACGTGATGAATGAAAAAGAACTTTGCTGTGAGTATTTCAGGGCCGTATGGTTATGGTTAGAGTCTAGGTATTAGTATTTTTTTCAGCTGTGTGTAGGCCTTATGGAGCAGTTACCAACTAGGGTTAACTAGTCAAACACAGAGTTTTTTTTACACTTTTCAGGAAGTCAGCCTCCAAATGGCTTATCCATAGTCTGAACTGGGACACAAGGAAGTATTTTAACATTGTTATTGTTATCACTATAACATAGCAATGGCCAAGCAGTTAGAGGCATTTTCCCTGAGAGTTCAGTCACAAAGTAATTTAACGGTTTCCTGAGGGATCTGGACTATCTTGTCGGATTTTGAGGATCTATTGATGAGGAAATGCCTGCGACTGCTGTCTGAAAAAGAATGGGTTAGTGGAACTTTATTCCGTCAGGCTTCCATGCTCCCGTCACTATTTTCAGCTGGCAGGATTTCCTTTGGGTTCTTCCTCCCACATGGCCTGTTTCTGGTGAAGTTCTGCTCTCGTCTTCTCCTCTTCATGGTCTGGGGAGGATGCAGCTGTGGCAGTGCTACTGATGCACTCTGGGAAGGTAGAGCAGGGGGGTGATGACAGACACAGGAAGGACCCACAAAGGATGATGTCATTGGGAAGCCACAGGATGAGTCTTTGACCTCTGTACATCCTCTCAATGCTCTACTTCTGGGATTTGAAGACATATTACACATGGCAAAAGCCATCAATATGCACAGGATCAACAACCTTTATTCCCAATGGATGGCATCATCTTGCTTGATCCTTGTGTATCCATGTCTTGTTCTGAAGATAGATGTGCATTGGTAGAGAGCACCCAGGAAAGTTGACAGTAAAGTTTTGAAACTAATTAAGTAACACACTCTCTGCATCTATGCCAAATTGCGACCGGGATTGCAACAGGCACTTCGACCACTGCATGTGTGGGAAACTTCTGGATGGTTCATCTCGTGTGCAGTAGGGATGGACAGCGAAAGGATCTTCTGCTTTGTCCCCACTGTTGATCAGCAATGTCCAGGTGTCCATGTGCTGCTGCTACATACACTCTTAGAAAAAAGGTATAAATGCTGTCACTGGGGTGGTACCTTTTCAAAAGGTACACCTTTGTACCTAAAAAGTGCATATTAGTCCCTCAACGATACATATTAGTACCAAAAGTGTACATATTAGTACCTAAATGGTACATGTTATGCCTCGTTTCCACCGGTTCAGTACGGTATGCAATTTTTGCCGTTTCCATTGTCAGAAGTTGTGAATGTTACTTCTGGCTCCCTTCTGTTGGGGTATCTAACACAGTAGTCTGCTATTAAAGGGTGGAGCTAAACTCCCTGCTGAATGATGATTGGTTGACAGAGAATCCTCACTTGCGAGTGCTTTTTCAGCTGTGTTTTTCCTTGCAGCCTGAAGCCTTGACTCAAACAAAACTTGTCTTCTTGTGACAAATAGCCACATGCCGAGAAGCAAGAACAAGATCTGCTGTATGTCATCCAATATTGTTTACTGTGTTGCTTTCTTCTTCGCACTAGAATGACGTTGATCGCTACACCACGCCTATCTCATAAGGGTACTGTTGACGGTGAAAACGCAAGCTGGATCAGGGTTTATGGTCCCGAATCGTACTGAACTATACTGAACCGTATCGCACTGCTCAGTGGAAACGAGCCATTAGAACCTTTTTGAAGGGTACCGTCCCAGTGACAGCTTTTGTACCTTTTTTTCTGAGTGTAGAGAGCCATGTGCTTCTGAAACCTGCGTCACGGGCACATAGGTCTGAAGTATTGAGTTTAGGTTTAAGGGTACAGAGCCAGTGGTCGTTCTGTGGTCTGGTCGTTCTTGAATTTGATGTGATCGGCTATTGGCAACCAGTGATGAAGAGAGACATGACAAGACAATCTATTCAGCTTGTTAAAGACCACTCTTGCTACTGCATTCTGGATCAGTTGCAGAGGTTTGACAGTGCATGCTGGAAGGACTGCCAAGAGAGCATTACAATAGTCCAGTCTGGTAAGAACAAGAGCTTGGACAAGGAGTTGTGTAGCATGCTCCGATAGGAAGGGCCTGATCCTCCTAATGTTGCATAAGGCAAATCTGCAGGACTGGGAATTCCAAGCAATGTGATCTGTGAAGTTTAGCTGACCATCAATCACAACTCCAAGGTTCATGGCTGTCCTGGGTGGAGGTATGGTAGATTAACCTAGCTGAAGGGAGAAGCTGATGAAGTGTGGGGTTGGCCGAAACATTGCAAGATTGAGTTGAAGGTGGTGGTCCTTCATCCAGCAGGAAATGTCTGAGAAGCTACCTTCAATCATCCGGCTGGAATTAGAGGTAGAGTTGTATGTCATCAGCATAGCAGTGATAGAAAAGAGAGATGACACTGAACTGTTTGTTTGTGTCCTCTGAAAACTCATTCCAGCCTTTCCAGGTTTCCACCTCTGGTCTATATGGAGATAAAGTCCATTCTCTGTTCCTTTGCCAGAAAATGCTTTCCCCAACATTTTTTTTCCATGTTTCATGTATTTGAGCTGTACATTTTCTGGCATTTCGATAGTATGAAAGAATTACTGAGAATATCATGTGAAAGTGGATGCAGTACCGAAGAACTATGTCATCCATAGCGAGCAGTTTCGATTGGCTATCGCAGATTAATGCCTCTTACACTCTCGATCAGACAGGAGTGCCATTTGAGGTAATCAAGCATAATCAGGTTGTATATTACAGTTTTTCTCAATCGCTTTGGCACATTTGGCATGAAACAGTCTTAACATTCTCTAAACTGTCACAACTGTTTGCTGGAACATCAGAACTCTATTGCGTATATGCAAAATAGGGGTGTAACGGTACACAAAACTGACGGTTCGGTACGTACCTCGGTTTTGAAGTCACGGTTCGGTACGGGTTCGGTACAGCAGTTTTAAAAAATGGCTTTTATTTATTTTTTATTAAACAGTGGTTTACGGAAAAAATTGTCTGAAAAAACTGAAATGGTCTCTGTCCTTAAATGAATTAAATTATAACTAAAAATTTCTTAAAGATAATGCTGTAAACTATATAGGGAGCCCTTACTTGCACATTATTACAAAAATATTAAAGGTAAACAACAGAGCCCAAACTATGTGCCTAAATTCAGCTGATATTCATGTTTAGATATAGGATAATCAACACTCAAATAACACATTGTGTGCAAACATGTAAACTTCACATAAGGCAGTTTTACATGGTGGTCATAAAGGGATGGACATGGTCAGAAACAATGCTCAGGTAGGCCGTGGCATTTAAACAGTGCCCAATTGGCACTAAGGGGCCTAAAGTGTGCCAAGAAAACATCCCCCACACCATTACACCACCACCACCAGCCTGCACAGTGATACCAAGGCATGATGGATCCATGTTCTCATTCTGTTTACGCCAAATTCTGACTCTACCATCTGAATGTCTCAACAGAAATCGAGACTCATCAGACCAGGCAATATTTTTCCAGTCTTCAACTGTCCAATTTTGGTGAGCTTGTGCAAATTGTAGCCTCTTTTTCCTATTTGTAGTGGAGATGAGTGGTACCTGGTGGGGTCTTCTGCTGTTGTAGCCATTCCGCCTCAAGGCTTCACAAATGCTTTGCTGCATACCTCGGTTGTAACGAGTGGTTATTTCAGTCAAAGTTGCTCTTCTATCAGCTTGAATCAGTCGGCCCATTTTCCTCTGACCTCTAGCATCAACAAGGAATTTTCGCCCACAGGACTGCCGCATACTGGATGTTTTTCCCTTTTCACACCATTCTTTGTAAACCCTAGAAATGGTTGTGCGTGAAAATCCCAGTAACTGAGCAGATTGTGAAATAGTCAGACTGGCCCGTCTGGCACCAACAACCATGCCACGCTCAAAATTGCTTAAATCACCTTTCTTTCCCATTCTGACATTCAGTTTGGAGTTCAGGAGATTGTCTTGACCAGGACCACACCCCTAAATGCATTGAAGCAACTGCCATGTGATTGGTTGATTTTATATATATACACACTCACCTAAAAGGATTATTAGGAACACCTGTTCAATTTCCCATTAATGCAATTATCTAATCAACCAATCATATGGATGACTGAACAATGAATGGACACTGAATGACTTCTGACTCTGAGGTAAATGATGCTGCGTGACATTGTTTACAAGCTGTTTGACGTCTTTGCACGATTGAAACTGATTGAGCGATTACACGACACATAATATGTTTCAGTAAGTGTTATTCTCAACATACCTTAATATATTAATTCATGTTTATTCTCCTGGAAGAGATGATCGACCGCGTTCACTTGCGCGCGCGCCACGGCCGCTTGAATTGACGCGCCTATACAGTGATCAGTCGTCACATTATTACGGAGCCCCCCCTAGTCCCACTTTGTCAAAAAAAATTTATTATAACTATCTCGTGGCCTCAAGCTAGTATCTCGTGGCCTCAAGCTAGTATCTCGTGGCCTCAAGATAGTATCTCGTGGCCTCAAGATACTATCTCGTGGCCTCAAGATAGTATCCCGTGGCCTCAAGATAGTATCTCGTGGCCTCAAGATAGTATCCCGTGGCCTCAAGATAGTTTCTCGTGGCCTCAAGATAGTATCTCGTGGCCTCAAGCTAGTATCATCTCGTGGCCTCAAGATAGTATCTCGTGGCCTCAAGATAGTAAAGTGTCTGACACATGGACCCTTTGTTATTAAACTGGACCCTGTAGTGCAATACTTCACATTCTGTGCATTAAGTGTCTGACACATGGACCCTTTGTTATTAAACTGGACCCTGTAGTGCAATACTTCACATTCTGTGCATTATTCTCTGTTTTAATATTCAGTGTGCAATATAGTTTGCTGCAGTTCTGCTTCTATTTATTTACTAGTACTGATCATCACAATTATGTTAATACAGTAATGTAAATCTTGTAGGCTGCATATCCATAGTTCTTTATAATTCTTCATATTTTATAGCCTATATTTATACTTTTTAGATGTATATACTTGTTTATTTACTAACTTCTATTATTATTTATATTCCTTTAAATGTCTTTATGTGAACATCAACTGTGACACAAGAATTGTTCCACCGGGTTATCAATAGCATCAATAAAGATCAATAAAGTATTTCTGATGTGAACAGAGATCTGAATTTATTGTTTTGAAAAAAAAAAAAAAAAAAGTCTAATTCGAGAATTGAGCCAAAGTGATTTAAAAAAAGTGTAAGTTGTATAATGCCCTATTGGACATTTTCCACTAGAGGTGTGCGATACCGCTAGATTTGGTATCGATCCGATACCACGTAAATACAGGGCCAGTATCGCCGATACCGATACCGATACTTTTTAATAATTAAGGTGGATGCGTCTTCAACCTAAATCTTAATGAATTTTCATGACTTTTAATTTGTTTTTGTGATTTGCATTTTGGGTTATTAATCAGTACTACAAAAGCTTTTGTTCAGAAACAATTTTTGGTTACTTCTGCTTTATTTAAATAAACAAAGTTACAAAATTATTATTCAAGTAGCATGTTAACAAAAAAAAGTTTCTCCTCTTTAGTGCACTTCAAAATAAATATAAAAAATGTAAAATAAATTCTCCTTGATTTTTCATATGTTTGTACAAATTAGTTGTATTGCCACTGTATTTTAAAGACTTTCTACAAATGGTACAAGTCGCTGTTGTCTCATTTTCGGCCTGAAAATACAGCCATACAACGCTCCTCTTTCTCTCTGATGCCATTCTCCGTCTCTGACTGACTAGAAATGCGCGCGCGGCTGACTGCTGGTGCTGGAGCGGCGCGCTAGTGGTGAGTCACGTGACGGTACAACACAGGAGAGAGGGGGAGAGCAGTGTCGAGCACGAGCAGCACTCTTGGGAGGAGGATTACAGAGAGCTTGCAATGCTCTGCTCTTTGACAGCAGCAGCATTTTGACAAACTCAGTCAGGTCGCAAAACGAGAGAAACTGAAACTTAAGTATCGATATTTTCACGTTGGTATCGATCAATACCGATACCAACGTTGGTATCGATATTATCGATATTAGTATCGATCTGCCCACCTCTATTTTCCACCTCATCTATATCTAGTGAGTTTCCTGAAGTTTCCATGGACAGTGGAAAAGTGTTTGATAGGGCAGAAGTCCACGATCTCTGAACAAAAACATTTTAATAAAATAACTTTCAACCCTGATTTCTCAGCTCTAGTTGCTGAAAGTCAGAGTCAGTCTTCAAATTTTAGCCAGCTGAGTTGATAGATTTCACAGAAAGTAGTGTAATAGTGTATGATGGGCACACATTCTGATTGTGATCCTCAGTTTAGTGTATGATGCTAAATTTGTCCTTGTAACCATTTACAAAGTCGGAAGGTGTATGATGCCTATCTGTATCTGTATAGCTTCTGTGTATCTATAATCAGTGATTAGATGCTTTTACAGATGTATAGTCCCTGAGCAGGTTTCAGGACAGTCTGAAGGAAAACCAAGCTGCAGGGACACCACCGACTTTAGTTTTGACACAAAGCAGTAAAGTTAAAGGTCCCATATGGGAATGTCTCCTTCGTTATGACACTGAACATGTAGATTGGCCTTGTTGACTTTCTGTGTAAAGCAGAGATTGTTTGCTTATATCAAAAAAAGACAACCAAGTGTAAAATAGTCGTTTAAAGCAGAGGACTTACTTCAATCCTGCTCCACTGTCCTGTAGAGACCAAACACACATGAGAACCAGCTAATCAAGCACTTCAGGACTGTTTGACAGTCAAAAGCAAGTCTGCAGGATCATGGTTGAAGACCTCTGATTTAAAGTACACATTTGCCACCCAGTGGTGCACCTGCTAACTACAGCACAGCAAATGACACATTTCACAAATGGGCTATGACCAAATACTACATATATTAAAGGAGCTTTTCAATTTTTACTTTCTATCCTATTTACTTTTTTCATCCTGTGGTTCAGGGCTATGGTTGGTAGCAAAACTTACTTTAAAAAAAGTGATACTAAATGTATAAATAAATTGAAACATGAAATGTGACACACTTTTTAAATGCTTTGCAGAATTAATATCATTTATCAAGAGATAGTTCACCCAAAAATGAAAATGACCCCATGATTTACTCACCTTCAAGCCATCCTAGGTGTATATGACTTTCTTCTTTCTGATGAACACAATCAGAGTTATATTAATTAATATCCTGGCTCTTCCATTCTTTATAATGGCAGTGAATGGGGGTTGAGATTTTGAAGCCCAAAAAAGTGCATCCATCCATTATAAAAGTGCTACACACAGCTCCGGAGGGTTAATAAAGGCGTAGTGAAGCGATGTGTTTGTGTAAGAAAAATATCCATATTTTCAATGATTTAAAAATAACTCGAGGCATGACGTATTGATGAGCGCGGAAGCACAGAGGATAGAGCAAAACAAAACACTGGTCATGAATTAGGAGTCTAAAACGAGAATTTTTAAAATCAATATAAAAGATGAGCTTACGTTTGTTGCCCAGCCCAATTAGTTTGAAGCGTAAGAGGGGTCAAAGCTTACGCTACTCTACATCGCCTCAGAGGTCACTCTTGACGTAAGTTGACTTGCATAGGCCGTCTGTCGGAAGCTAGTCATTTTAGTTTATAAAGTTTTAAATATGGATATTTTTCTTACACAAACCCATTGCTTTGCTTCAAAAGGCCTCCGGTTGCCCACCGGAGCCTTATGGCGTATATGATGGATGGATGCAATTTTTTGGACTTCAAAATCAGGGCCGCAATTCACTGCCATTATAATGCTCGGAAGAGCAATGGTATTTTTTTTTTTTATATATAACTCAAAATGTGTTAGTCTGAAAAAAGAAAGTCATATCATGCAATAATGGGGTAATTTTCGTTTTTTTTTTGGGTGAACTATCCGTTTAAATTATATATATTTAATTTAATTAATATTTTTTGTCAATGGGTCTCTAATAATTACTAGGATATTTCTTATGAGATATACATTAGTCATTCCTCCAAGGAGTGCTTGGTGGCTCAGAAAAACGTACTCGGTTACTCACGTAACCTCGGTTCCCTGAGAGAGGGAACGAGTATTGCGTTATGGGAAAAACTCCTTTTCTCGAGAATATGAAGCAAAAACGTTATTATATAAAGTGTCTATGTAAAACGCAGTGCAGCCGCACAGCCGATAGAACAGCGCAAGCTGCGCGCTGATTGGCTGTGCCACGGTAACTGCAGGAGCCTATGGCGAGGCGGCAGAGAGAGCGAACCCAATAGGGGGCGCTATGATTCCCACCGAACAAGGTCACCTGAATTTGCATATTCGAGGCTATATATAGGACTGTGTTTCGCCATAGGAATCAGGTTTAAACATCGACTGAAGCGATACCCTGATAAGCATAAGCACGGCGTGTTACGCAATACTCGTTCCGTCTCTCAGGGAACCGAGGTTACGTGAGTAACCGAGTACGTTCCCTTTCGAGAGGTCTCTCGTATTGCATTATGGGAACCTAATTTGAAACACCGTGCATGCTTAACTGACCCACAGAAAGACCTGAGGAAAGCCTGAGGCGCACAGATGGGTAACAGTGAGGCCCGAGAAGGCCAACGAGTGGGCCTCCAGCAGGCATAATTAGTAATAATGTAAATAGGCCGGATAGAATCGGGCCCTATGAATATATAACTATGACCGGACATAGTCGTGCCTTATAGTAAGGGTAGTGTATATATGTATATACCGGACGGATGGAATCGAGCCGTAAAATATATATATATGAACTGTGACCGGACATAGTCGGGTCTAGTAAGGATGGTGACACATGCTTGTGGAAGAACTGTGATATATAACAGGGAGACCGGACGAATCGAGTCTGATAATAAAGGTTGGCAAACCTATTAAATGGTAAGAATACCAGCTTGCAAAGCTGGGACTTCCAGATTATAGAATCTGATAAAAGTGGACGGAGAGGCCCAGCCCGCCGCCGCACAGATATCTTCTAGCGGTATGCCGCATGACCATGCCCATGACGAGGCCATGCCTCTAGTCGAATGGGCTTTGATGCCTATCGGGCAAATGATGTCTTTAGACTTATAAGCCATAGAGATAGCGTCCACTATACAGTGAGAAAGTCTCTGCTTAGTGACAGCATGTCCTTTAGTGCTACCACCGAAGCATTCAAAGAGCTGTTCCGACTGCCTGAAGGGGGCGGAGCGCTCTAAGATACATTCTCAGCGCTCTGACTGGGCAGAGCAGATTCGCGTCCTTTTCGTGTAGTGACGCGGGAAAGGCCGAGAGAGAAATGACCTGAGCCTTAAAGGTCCCATGGCATGAAATTTTCATTTTATGAGGTATTTCAACATTAATATGAGTTCCCCTAGCCTGAATATTGTCCCCAAGTGGATAGAAATGTTGATCGGTGTAAAACCGAGTTCTGGCTGTCTCTCTCTGCCTTTGAGAAAATGACAGGCCAGACGAGCCAATCCTGAAGGCTCCTGTTTTGACGTCCAAGCAGGAACGGTTACCTCCCTTTCCTCCGCCCAGAGAATCTGGCACGCCCATGCAAACGCTCGAGAGATCATTCCTTGTGAACGAGTGAATGCAGGCAGTTTCTCAGTGTTTGGATGTACAAATGAAAACAGAAGTCTTTTTTCAGTTCCTTCTGATCTGTGATCTCTTATGTGTAGCTAATTATTTATTATTTGTGCACACACTGCGGCTTCTCTCTCTCCCGACAGAACGGTGTTTTCGTGTTTTCTATCTTGCGAGTCAGTGTTTTTGTACGTCCTCGTCGCGTCTATCTGTTCTACAATGTGCATACAGTCAGAGTTTCTGCTCAACATCGGCCTCACACACGCCGAAGCTCGGGCTGCACTGACCGGTCGGCCTTCAACATCCACGACCCCCAGTACTGCATCTGGCCCACAGTGGAGGCACCAAACGCGGCGCGAGATTAAGCAGAAGGGGGGTAAGCGTGAGGGTATCCGGCTAGCCAGCCTAGCCCCACAATAAACTGGATTACATTCGATTACTGCTGTTGTGTCTTTGTTTGCGCTGTGTACTCAACGCGCGTCACTGACGCTTTTCATGATTGGAACATATCTTAAAATAATGCTATAATCAACACTTACTAACTCGTTCATCTCGACAGCTGTAATGGTACATTGCATGTGTTACAAAGTTGGTAATAATGATGAAGACGGACTCGTGTGACTGGGACTCGTGTTTATTCAGAACTCGCGCTGACTGACAGCGCTCTCATAACTCAGTAGGTACTATAAATAACTTTGTTAGCGATCGCTGAGCTCCGTCTCTGGTACGTTAGTGATGTCCGGTTCGCGAACGAATCATTCTTTTGAATCGGTTCTTTTTAGTGAACCGAACCAGTTCACCAAATCGGACTGAATCGTTCTAATCTAAACGGTTCGCGTTTCGAGTCAGCGCTGATCCCTAATTTACTAAAGTTACTAACTTTCTGACATGAGTGACAGCCCCTCCGATTAGAAATAAACTAATAACCTGAAGTATATTCTAGTAACTACAACAGTTCACCCTGAACTGAGACATGCTGAGAACGATACTCGGTTACTTAACGTAACCTCGGTTCTCTCTAGAAGAGGGAACGAGTATTGCGTAAGTTCCTTACGCTACGGGAAAGTATTCTTTCTTCGAGATTTCTGAAAAACCCAAAATTATCCTTAATTTTGTAACATTGTCAACGCAGTACGGCAGCCTGGCAGACCATAGCAGGCTATTCCAGCGTGCTATTGGCTGCTCTGCTGGCAACTGCAGCAGCCTATCGGTGAGCCCGCGTGACGTGGCGACCAATGAGGGCGCTTCGCGCCCACCTGGCTTCATTTGCCTACAGGTGGGGCGTGGCCACGTGTATATAAGCAGGGCTCACGGGCTGCATATTCGGTTTTCATAGTTCTGAAGCGTAAAAGCCCGCGGGGCGCACGGCAAGGAACGCAATACTCGTTCCCTCTTCTAGAGAGAACCGAGGTTACGTTAAGTAACCGAGTATCGTTCTCTTACGAGAGGTTCTCTCGTATTGCGTAAGTTCCTTACGCTACGGGAACATATTGTCAACGCCGTGCGCGCCTCGCGTACAGCATATGTATCCCAGGGAACCGGGGACCATAACACTGCTCGGGCAGGGTGGCCGGTAAGGAGAACGGGCCACCACATATACAGACACTTCATTCGAACTGACGGGTGGTTACGACGGGTGGTTACAACACCCTGTCCCATGAATGAGGGAACGGCACCTGCCGGTCTCCTTCAAATTCACCACACCTTGTCTCATGAATGAGGGAACGGCAACGCCGGTCGCCTTCAAATTCACAATATCTTGTTATATGAGTGAGGTAACGGCACCGCCGGTCACCTTCAAGGAACTTCCAGATTGTAAAATCTCACGAACGTAGACGGGGAGGCCCAGCCTGCCGCCATACAGATATCATGGATGGAAATCCCTCTGGCCCAAGCCCACGAAGAGGCCATGCCTCTGGTGGAGTGTGCTCTGACACCTAGCGGGCACTGCAGGTGTTTGGAAGCGTATGCAGTTGCAATCGCGTCCACTATCCACCTGGACAGGGTCTGTTTCGAGGAGGCGAGACCTTTAGTGCGCCCACCAAACGAAACAAATAGCTGCTCAGAACGCCTGAAGGCGGCGGAGCGTGTGACATAAACCCTCAATGCCCTGACAGGGCAGAGGATATTGCCACCGTCCCCCTCGTCGGATGCTGGCAGAGCCGAGAGGGAGATAATCTGCGCCCTGAAGGGAGTGCCAATCGCTTTGGGGACATAACCATGCCTCGGTCTGAGAATGACCTTAGAGTCATTAGGACCGAACTCCATACACGTCGGGCTCACTGAGAGCGCGTGTAGATCCCCCACGCGTTTCACTGAAGCCAGAGCTATCAGGAACGCGGTTTTTAGCGAAAGGAACCTTGGTTCCACAGTCTCGAGCGGTTCAAAAGGATGGGCCTTCAGGGCCTCTAGGACCAAGGCAAGATCCCATATAGGAACCGATGGGGGCCGCGGGGGATTCATCCGTCTGGCTCCTCTGAGGAAACGGATGATGAGCTCGTTCCTTCCTAGCGTGCTACCTAGCGTCGTCTGAGCGAACGCTGCTATAGCCGCCACATACACTTTGAGCGTGGAAGGGGACCTGCCCAGTTCCAAAAGCTCTTGGAGGAAGGAGAGCACCCGCTGGACCCCACATTGCTGTGGGTCCAATCCCTTGGAAACACACCACTCAGTGAACACCGACCACTTAGAACTATATAACCGCCTCGTCGAGGGGGCTCTAGAGTGTGAAATCGTGTTCATAACCCCTTCGGGCAGGTCAACGGGTATCCGTTGGTCACCCATACATGCAGAGACCAACGCTCTGGATGGGGATGCCAAACTGACCCTCCTGCTTGAGAGAGGAGGTCTGCTCTCAGCGGAACTGGCCAGGGGGGTGAGTGCGACAGCTTCACCAGCTCTGGGTACCAAATCTGGTTCTCCCAGCGCGGCGCTATAAGGAGCACCAGGCGGCGCGTCTCCCTGATTTTCGCTATGACCTGGGGCAATAGGGAAATCGGCGGGAAAGCATACAGCGGGAGGCTGGGCCAAGGTTGGGACAGCGCATCCTCGCTTTTGGACAGAAACCTCGGGCAGCGGGCGTTCTCTTTTGTTGCAAAGAGGTCGAGCTCCGCTCTGCCGAATAGGCGCCATACCAGCTGGACTGTCTGAGGGTGCAGGGACCATTCTCCTGGGAGAATGAGGCCCCTGGACAGCTTGTCCGGGCCCACATTGAGGTGGCCCGGTACGTGCGCAGCTCTCAGCGAGCGCAGCGAGCTGTGTGCCCACACGAGCAGGCGTTCTGTCAGATTGCCCAGACACCTGGACCTGACACCGCCCTGCCGGTTCACATAGGGCACCACTGTGGTATTGTCCGACCGGACCAACACGTGGTGTCCTCGTATAAGCGGGAGAAACTGCTTGAGCGCGTTCTCTACCGCTATCATCTCCAAACAGTTTATGTGTAGGAGCTTTTCCCCGCTCGACCAGAGGCCCGAGGCCGAGCTGCCCTCGAAAACGGCGCCCCAACCCGTGGTGGAGGCGTCCGTCGAGATGACCTTGCGGTGTGAGATGGCTCCCATCGTCACTCCCCGCTGGTACCAGTCGGCTACTAACCAGGGCTCTAGGGCTGAAACGCAGCCCTGAGTCACTCTGATCCTGAAGCCTCCGGACGCCCAGGCTCTGTGAGGCACTCGGGCGTTTAACCAGCATTGCAGCGGGCGCATGCGCATTAAGCCCAGCTGGAGCACAGCTGCAGCTGAGGCCATACGTCCCAGCATCCTCTGAAAGAGCTTGAGAGGTGCGATTTTGCCCGGCCGGAAGTACGCAGCCATGCGCCGAACTTGGCGCGCGCGTTGGGGTGACAGGCGGGCTGACATTGCCACAGTGTCCAGATTCAAACCCAGAAATGAGGTTGATTGCGTGGGCACTAATGAGCTCTTGGTCCAATTGACCGTGAGCCCCAGGCTGTCCAGATGGCTGAGCAGCATTGCCCTGTGGGCGAGGAGCTCGGCCTCTGACTGCGCCAGGATGAGCCAATCGTCCAGATAGTTCAACACTCACATCCCTCGACTTCTCAGGGGAGCGAGGGCCGCGTCCATGCACTTCGTAAATGTACGAGGTGCTAGTGACAGGCCGAACGGAAGGACGGTGTATTGATAAGCCTGGCCGTCGAAGGCGAATCGTAAGAATGGCCTGTGACGCGGCGTTATCTTGATTTGAAAATATGCGTCTTTCAAATCTAGGGAGATTAGCCAGAGTCTCTCGGGCGAATATGCGCGAGGATCTGCTTGGTCGTGAGCATCTTGAACGATCTTCTCATAAGAGCTTTGTTCAGACGCCTCAGATCCAGAATCGGTCTGAGCGACCCATCCCTTTTTGGCACGAGAAAATACCAGCTGTAAAAGCCTGACTCGCTCATAGAATGGGGAACCGGTTCTATAGCCCCTTCGCACAGCAGTGTGGCTATCTCCGCTCGAAGTAGATGCGCTACTTCCTCGCTCACTCTCGTCTCCGTACGCGCACAGAAGCGCGGAGGGCGGCGAGCGAACTGCAGAGTGTAGCCGTGCTTCACTGTTTTCAGCACCCATTCTGATACACCTGGAATGGCTTCCCACGCTCTCGCGTGTGCCACACGGGATAGAACGGCCTCCGGGCTCGAAACGCCGCGCTTCGCGGGTTCGACGGCCTGTATAGGAGGGGCGGGCGCAGTGCCCCCTGGAGAGGGGGCTGAGAAATGCTAGAGAATGGCGGTTCGTCCGGCCACAGCGGGACGAAAACACCCTCTGTTAATTTCAGCGCGCGCTGAACGTGCTCGTGACCGTGCGCACTCTCATTCCTTGTGAACGGCGCAATCTGCGCGGTCCAACAGGGGGGAGTGCGGGTTCGTTGGAGAGCATATGTCAGCGTCATGTCTCATGACGGCGTATGTTTGCTGGCGTGCGTGTCTTAACAGGCTCGTGTACAGCAATATGAACAATTCCAGTCGCCTGAACTCATGAGGGGACTGAGAAATGTGCGCGAGGGTGGAACAGCTCTCTTGTAACGTAAAGAGAGCTGCAGGACCGTGCGTTTCTGCCATCCCTTGTATATAAGCGGCGCATCAGCGCGGCATGAACAGAGGGGGGAGGAGGCTCGCTCCGAGACCGTTCATTTTTACCATCCCTTGCAAGCGGCGCGGTGGCGCGGCTTGAACAGAGGGGGAGGAGGCTCGCTCCGAGACCGTTCATTCCTACCATCCCTTGTAAGCGGCGCGGTGGCGCGGCTTGAATAGAGGGGGAGAAGGCTCGCTCCGAGACCGTTCATTCCTACCATCCCTTGTAAGCGGCGCGGCTTGAACAGAGGGGGAGGAGGCTCGCTCCGAGACCGTTCATTTCAACCATCTCTTGTAAGCGGCGCGGTGGCGCGGCTTGAACAGAGGGGGGGAACAGCGGAGTGATGTCGTCATAAAACTGCTCGAGTCGAGCCCGCAGGGTCGACATAGAGAGTTCCTCACACTCGGGGCATTCGCCCGCGAGGAGTGCGGCGGCGGCGTGGTCACGGCCCAGACAGAGAGCGCATGGCGGTCTCTGGTGCTGAGCTGCACGTGGCACGAGCCGCAGGTGGAACGAGGCGTTTTGATAAAAACGCTCGTGCTCTTTTATGAAACGTGTGACGCAACGGCGAGAACACGTGCAATGAAAGGATATAATGCTGCCGGATAGCAGAGCAGGCACGGATGGCTGAAGGTGGCGCGATGCTGCCGGCTTCTCCAGGCGCTGTCCTCTGCTTGCTCGTCTGCACGATCACGGCGGCGGGTTCCAGATCCAGCGATGCGAAGGGCTTCGCTGAAGAAAAGAAAATCGAATATGCAGCCCGTGAGCCCTGCTTATATACACGTGGCCACGCCCCACCTGTAGGTAAATGAAGCCAGGTGGGCGCGAAGCGCCCTCATTGGTCGCCACGTCACGCGGGCTCACCGAGAGGCTGCTGCAGTTGCCAGCAGAGCAGCCAATAGCACGCTGGAATAGCCTGCTATGGTCTGCCAGGCTGCCGCACTGCGTTGACAATGTTACAAAATTAAGGATAATTTTGGGTTTTTCAGAAATCTCGAAGAAAGAATACTTTCCCGTAGCGTAAGGAACTTACGCAATACGAGAGAACCTCTCGTAAGAGAACTAATGTGAAGTGAACTCAGGTCCATCCGTCTCTCTGGCAGCAGCTTGTGCGTCGTAGACCTCGTTAAACCACGCCCCCTCCGCTAATTTCAAATGCAAAGATGTCAGCCAATCACAACAGTGGGCGTTTTTACTGAAGTCTCACAGCAGACACGCCTCTTGAAGCAGGGCATTCAGCCACAGGGCAAACAGCAGTATAGAAAAAATGCCTTTTATTTCTAAATTATGACATTTTATGATGTAATAATCATACTAACAATATAAGTACACCTCAGGAAACATTATAAAATAATAGAAAAATGCCATGCCATGGGACCTTTAAAGGGAGTAGAAAGCACTTTAGGCACGTAACCGTGTCTAGGTTTGAGGACGACTCTAGAGTCGTTAGGCCCAAACTCCAGACAGGAAGCGCTCGTGGAGAGCGCGTGCAAATCCCCCACTCGCTTGACTGAGGCTAGTGCCAGCAGAAAAGCGGTTTTAAGTGAGAGGTGCTTCATGCTCACCGACTGAAGTGGTTCAAAGGTGGGGCCCTTCATAGTTTCCAACACTGTCGCCAGATCCCATATCGGGACTGGCGGTGACATATGCTTTGAGCGTGGAGGGGGTATGACCCGCGTCCATTAGCTCTTGAAGAAAGACAAGCACTACTGTTACCGCGCACGAGCGTGCATCAAGGTTCCGTGCTGTACACCAGTTAGAGAAAACCGACCATTTCTGTGCATAGAGCCGCCTAGTTGCGGGGGCTCTAGCTTCGGCAATAGTGATCAGAACTCTTTCGGAGAGGTTCCTGGGTATCCGTTGATGAGCCATACGTGGAGAGCCCACAGCTCTGGACGTGGACACCAGATTTTTCCTCTCACCTGCGTGAGGAGATCCTTCCTCAGCGGGATCGGCCATGGGGCTGCGTCTGACATGAGAGTCAGGTCTGAGACCCATATTTGGTTCTTCCACAACGGGGCTATTAAGAGCACTGTGGATTCGGTTTCCCTGATCTTCTTGATGGCCTGTGGCAACATCGAGATAGGGGGAAAAGCATACAGAGGGAGGCTGGGCCAGGTATGGGCCAGTGCATCCCTGTGCTTGGAGAAAATCTTGGGCAGTGAGCGTTGTCTTCGGATGCGAAAAGATCTACTTTTGCTTGGCCGAAGGTATTCCAAATCAGCTGAATCGAATGGGGGTGAAGGGACCATTCCCCGGGGGGAATGCCGCCTCTGGATAACATATCTGGACCCTGATTCAGGATACCTGGCACGTGAGCTGCTCTCAGGGAGCTCAGGTGGCGCTCTGCCCATATAAGGAGGTGTTTCGCCATGGAATGTAGAGAGCCTGATTTCAGGCCGCCCTGGCGATTTATGTAGGATACCACTGACATGTTGTCCGTTCGGACCAGGACGTGGTGACCCTTTATGTACGGAAGGAAAGCTTTCAGTGATAGGATGACCGCTTTCATCTCTAGACAGTTTATGTGCAGCTTTTTCTCTGCCAAAGCCCATTGGCCAGAGATCTGCTTGCCCTCGTGTAGGGCACCCCAACCTAGGTTGGATGCATCTGTCGAGACCACTTTCCGCTTCGTAACTGTACCCATAGTAACCCCTGTCTGATACCAGGTGGTCGCCTTCCAAGGAGCCAGAGCTTTGAGACAGCTGTGGTTCACTTTGATGCGAAACTGGCCCGATCGGCATGCGCGCGCCGGGACGCGGGCGTTCAGCAAGCGTTGAAGTGTAAGAGTGTAAGAGACCCAGTTTGAGTACTGATGATGCCGAGGCCATACGACCTAGCATCCTCTGGAAACGTTTGAGAGGAACGTAAACGCTGTCTTTGAACGACGCCGCAATGCTCTGAATAGAGAGGGTGCGCTGTGACGTAAGCCGCGCCCTCATCTGAATCGAGTCTAAGACTGTGCCCAGAAAAGATATTGTCTGGGTGGGAGACATTGAGCTCTTGGCGGTGTTGATCCGGAGACCCAAACATTCTAGATGGTTGAGGATCCAGGATTTGTGTATCCTCAACTGTGCTTCTGATTGGGCTATGACCAGCCAATCGTCTAAGTAGTTGAGTACTCGCATGCCTTTCAGTCTCAGCGGGGATATCGCTGCGTCCATGCACTTCGTGAACGTGCGGGGCGCTAGAGATAACCCGAATGGCATGACTGTATATTGATAAGCTTGACCCTTGAAGGCGAATCTCAAGAATGGCCTGTGACGAGGTGCTATCTGAATGTGAAAGTAGGCATCTTTCAGGTCGACCGTGAAAAACCAGTCCCCCGGGCGAATGTGCGCGAGGATTTGTTTCACTGTCAGCATCTTGAACAGGCGCGTCATAAGCGCTTTGTTCAGATGTCTGAGATCTAGGATGGGTCTGAGGCTGCCATCCTTTTTCGGGATGAGGAAATAGCGGCTGTAAAAGCCTGACTCGCTTTGCGTCGGGTGCACGGTTTCGACCGCTCCCTTTTCTAACAGTTTAGACACTTCGGCTCGGAGCACGTGACTCACGTTGCCTTTTACTGAGGTCTCGACCACGGCGCGAAAGCGCGGGGGTCTGTGAGCGAACTGTAGCGAGTAACCTCGTTTTATTATGTTCAACACCAAATTTGACATGCCCGGGAATGGCCTGCCAGGCCTGTGCCCGTACAGCCAGGGGCTGAATTAGTAACAGGGGCGGGACGCTTAGTGAAAGGGACCCAGTGACCCGGTTGATTTGTGCTTGTAACACTGTGGGGATAGTGTTTATGCTTGGCGGCGTGCACTTTATGATAGTGGGCGCGCGCTTTACATGTGTGGCACAGGACAGCGTGTGAGCTGTGAGGGGGGTGTTTGAGTGTAGGGGTGCATACTGTGACGTGGGCACAACCTCTACATAGAAATTGTTCTTTTTGAGATTTATTTGGGTCGCCGTGAGAACAGCATTTGTGTGCAGGCGAGCGCTTTTGATAATGGGCTCGTTGGCTGCGAGAACTGAGTCGCCAGTCGCCTGATTGAAGGGAACTGGGAGACTGAGAGAGCGTGGTGGGGGTCCGGCCGAGGTGGGACCTGGCCACCTTCTCTTTCCTCTTACGGCTAGGACAGCTTCGGTGGTTCGGGTCTCAACGCGGCTTTGGGTCGAGGTCCCCGGAACTCAGACTGCCTGATGCGGCTCGTAGAGCGTGAGCGCTGTCGCTGCCTGGATGCCGAGTGCTGCCTAGCGGTCGGCGGTGCGGCTTTGGCCGGTTGAGGAGGAGGCGGCGCTCTGTGTCGGCCAGACGAGGAGCTGGAGCGTTAGGGGAGGAAGTGTTTCATCGCGTGCGATGCCTTCTGAGCCTCTGTGAAACGCTCGGCGAAGCCCACCACCGACGGGCCAAACAAACCCGAGGAGATGGGGGCATCCAGAAAGGAGGCTTTGTCAGCGTCCTTCATTTCTGTGAGGTTGAGCCATAAGTGGTGTTCAAGAACCGTCAGGTTGGCCATAGTTCTTCCGATTGCCTGCGCGTTGGCCTTGGTCACGCGCAGAGCGAGGTCCGTGGCGCAGGTCCTTCAGGATTTCAGAATCCGGCACAGACTCGTCCAGCGCGCGGAGGAGTTTGGCCTGGTACACTTGAAGGACAGCCATCGTGTGTAGCGCTGACGCAGCCTGGCCAGCGGAGGCGTAAGCTCGACTCGTATCCCTTTTCCTTAGCGCCGTCGACGGAGGAGAGCACTGGGGAAAACGAAGATTTGGCGCGAGCTGAGAAGGGGGCTTTCCACACCTTTGTCAGCTCATCGTGGACTTCGGGGAAGAAGGGAGCATTCTTGTGAGCGGCGGAAAGGCGGCGGCTCTGCAGGAACCACTCGTCCAGCCTGCTTCGCGCTGTCTCCTGGGGGAGAGACCACTCGAGCCCGAGGTCTCCCACGGCGTCGGAGAGCACGCGGATCAGCTCTGCATCCGCGCTGACCCTGGAGCTTGTGGCGGTCTGCGGCGGGGCTCCGAGACATGAGTCCGACCATTCGCTGCCAGTCGCGTTGAGAGACTGCTCTCTTCCTCTTCCTCCTTTTCCGCTGTCGGTCCGCCAAAAGAGACTGAACAGTGAACCTCACCGGCGAGAGCGAGGCACATGGAGAGTGGCTCGGCGTGCCGTCGCTCGAACGCTCAGGTAGCCTCTGGTCACGGCGCTTCTTTTTGCGCGGTTCAAGAGGCGCGGGTTGGGCGGGGACATCAAAGGTGGCGAGACGAGCCCTGAGGGTCTGAAGCGCCATCTCATCGCACTCGGGGCAGCCACCCTTAGAGAGAGCGAAGTCAGCGTGATCCCGTCCAAGGCATGCCACGCAGAGGATGTGGTGGTCCCCGCCGGGGAGAGGTGCCCTACATGAGGCACAGGAAGGGTGAGGCATTTGTAACAACGCCTCGCTGCTCTTTTATGAAGCGGGTTGCAACGGCAACGCTAAGACACATAAAAGGATATCACGCCGGATGGCGAAGCTGGAACGGCAGGTGTTGAAGGCGGAGTCCAGGTAGGGAATCCGGCGTCCTCAATGCTGCAGGTAGTTCCGCTTGGTGCTTTTCAACGGCAGGCTTCAAATTCCGAAGGTCAACGAGGTGTCGCTTAAGGAGATAAAATCTGATTCCTATGGCGAAACACGGTCCTATATATAGCCTCGAATATGCTAATTCAGGTGACCTTGTTCGGCGGGAATTCTAGCGCACCCTATTGGGTTCGCTCTCTCGGCCGCCTCGCCATAGGCTCCTGCAGTTGCCGCGGCACAGCCAATCAGCGCGCAGCTCGCACTGTCTGCTGTGCGGCTGCACTGCGTTTTACATAGACACTTTATATAATAAAGTTTTTGCTTCATATTCCCGAGAAAAGGAGTTTTTCCCATAACGCAATACAAGAGACCTCTCGAAAGGGAAAGACCATTTTGTACATTTAAAAGAAGAAAAAAAAAAATCTAACTTTTTTTTGTTTTCATATCCGCTAATGTTTCAAGATATGTATACAATTCTGATTTGAAGAAAAAAAACGTCAACCATTTATATTCCTGAAAGTAGCATTTACACACAATAATAAACAATTTAAGAAAGCATAACAAAAATCTACCCGCTTATCCAGCAGCCGTCAGTTTCTCTCGTTTCACTGCGCATGCGCTCGTCTTCAACATGGCGGCCCCCATGAAGCTGCAGTGTCTCGATGACTTTCCATCACATATTCATCCTCTACACGTACTTATCAACAAATCACAATTCACTCAGAAGTTTCCAGACTATACCGAGTCCACATACGCGCTGTTATTTTCATCGACGGACCAGCAGTCACCATCTAATCGGGGCATTTTGGTGTGCGCTCACATCACTCCAGAGGAAGAGACCGATGTAAACAATCACACGTGTCTCGCTGTTTATGCCAGCAGATCTTTCCTCAAACACTACGGATTGAAGGAGCATTCACTGGGAACGGTTCGTCCACAGTCCCTGCTGCCTTTAAAGAAGATTGTGCTCGGTGCTCGGACGAGGCAGAGCTTTAAATGGGCTTCTTCAGAGAAGTTCTGCAATGGTCTGCTGGTCCTGGCGTCCTGTCCCGGACAGACTCTCCTGGCGAGGCAGGGCGACGCGCTTCTGATCCCCTACCATCATTTACTGGGGGAAGAAGCCGCGCATGCGCAGATGTCAGATGTGCTGGTGCTGGAGTGTACACCTGTCAGCCAGGGAATGATCACAGTGGACACGAGTGTGGTGGTGTCAGACTGCAGAGATCTGGACCTGACCAACACCTCCATCACCAGCAGACTGTCAGCTTCCTCTCTCTTCGTCTCTGATTTCGCCCAGTATGCTATCAGTTTGAGTTCTGCCAGCTCTCTGCTCAACAGCAAAGTATTGGACTTCAGTGCTTTTTTACAGGCTCTTGAATGCAGACTTGACATCCGGGTCGTTGATGTCTCAGATCTCCAGAAACCAGGAGGAATTCTGTCCAGACTAGAGCCGGATGAATGCTTGGACATTGACAGCACTGTTTTCGTGAGCAAGAGCTTGTTACTGAAGCTGGGTGTGTTTAACAGGGAGTGGGTCATTGCGTCCATCCCAGCAGACAAGGCCAAGAAGTCACCTCTGGCTCAGAGTCCTGTCCCCAGACAGTGTGAGAGCAGCTGTAAAGTTCCCTATAAGAGGCCGGGACGGGTTCATCTGGCTGCTGTCAAAGCCTTTGACACGGTTAGACAAGACATGGATGGAAATGACAATGTGGGCTTGATTTCAGCAGTTCAGTGGTTTAACCTGTCAGGTGGGATGACAGTGCCTGTCGGAAATAAGGCCATCAAAATTAAGGTGAAGATATCTGGAATGATTCTGATAGTGATCATCAACAGATTTGAGTTTAAAAATATTAAATTCACTAGTTCATCGCAATATTACTATTAAGTGAACATTTGACGAATTTGAAATCATTTCATCACTTGGTTTGAGATGAGAACGTTTTGCTAACATTCCCATTAAGGTATGAAAATATTATTTCTGAATAGGGGTGTAACGATACCGTCATGTCACGATTCAATACATATCACAATACTGAACTCAGGATACAATATTATTGCGATACTCCAAGACATGGTAAACGGTTAACAAATAACGTACTGTTGATTAAAATGCTAAAGTTGGTATTATATTTAAAATAATGTAATCCACTTTTTACCCGCAAATATTCCCCCATTGCATTATCATACATTATATTCAACATTATATATAGTAGTTTAATGTAGTAATGTGAATTTTTAATTTATTACTTTTAAATGTTCTCTAAACATTCTGAAACAAATAATAATGTTTTAAAAATGTTAGATGAGTGTTCAACTAAAACATTTCAGAAAAAAAAAAAATCTATATGAACGATATTTGTGCTAACATTTTGAGAACATTATTAAAGACCAGATAACTTTGAATGAACGTTCTAATAACGTTACTGGAAGAAGTTCAGGAAAACCTTGATAGAACGTCAGCTAAAGTTCTGAGAACGTTCCCTGTTATCTGTATTAGAGCTTTACACACACACACACACACACACACACACACACACACACACACACACACACACACACACACACACACACACACACACACACACACACACACACACACACATTGTTTCAAAGCAGCCTTAAGGCCCGTGCACACCGGGATGATTTTTGCACGTGTTTATTGTCAGCGCATCTTTGTGTTCACACCATAGACTGTAAAAAAAATATGGACGTAGTGTCCCCATAGGATTCTGAAGAGCAGTTTTGAAGCGTAAAGTAGGGTTGAGCTGGCCGTTGCCAACGTCACTCCCGGATAATAGAAAATGGGCAAAGAGGCAGGATGTGGGTAGAGCTGAGGTGACGCGATGACTTACATGAGATAAATGGCTATCCACCTGTCACTCAAAGTGGCAATGCCCTTAATTATGCAGAACTTTAAGGCTTTATATAATGTAAACGAATGAGTTATAAAAAAATTCACCCCCCTCACAGTTGTCATGAAGGGCAAAATTATCTGTATAGACCAAAACCACAATTTGTACCAGGCTGTAAACATGTTTTTTTCTGCTGTAAATTTGGGCATTTCAACATGTAGCTCAATGAGATTCTGCTCCCTTCTGGAGCCTGTCTCTTGTGGCCAGTCGATGAGTTGCAGTTTAAGTCACTCCCATATTGGCTTCAAGAGAAACTGCGGGAGATTGCTGCTTGGTTCACACCCAAGTGATTTTCACTGGTGATTTGCTGAGTGAACATGCAAATTCAGTAGATGACACTCCCGGTACACAAGGTGGTGCTGCGCCACTTTACGCTTCAGAAGAAGAGAGACAGTATTTACGTGCTTGCCAAAACCATTCACACACTTTTTAACGGGCAAGCAGCATTAGCTGCTCATCTTTTTCTTTGTCTACTTACTTACTCTTTGTCGTATATCAATATGTGCTCGGCAAGACCATTTTGTGCTTGAGTGCCACCAAGTCGTATTTTACTGTAACTTCAGCAGCTCCAGGCACGTAAACTAAAGCGTTGACCATTGGTTGACCTGTTTTTAACACGCTGTGTGTAAACAAAATAACTAACCCAAGGCGTTTTTTAAAAATGACGCTTTTACGCCTGCCGTTGTGCGAGTCAGTGTGCACACTCACATGGGCTCCCTTTGTTTAGTCACGATGCGTTAAACATAGGTGATAAACGCGTGCGAAAATCGTCCCAGTGTGAACAGGCCTTTACAGTAATTCATGATGTTAATGTATAATATCTTAAAGGTACAGTAAGCGATATTTTGAAAAATGCTGTTAATATTTGAAATAACCAAAACAAACACGCCCCTACCCAAAAGAATCATGTCCCATCTTGATAGCTCTGCCCCCAAATTCATAAACACGCCATGCAGCACCGGCACCTCCCCCTTGTCTCGCATAGCCAGAGCTTCAGACTGAGGGCAGAAGGTCTGGACTCTTTTCACAGCCGAGGACCGCCCAAGAAGACGTTTTACTGACATGTAACGCAACCAGTCACAGTTTGTTTTGTTCCGCGTCATGTTTAGGGGCATTGAACATGTAAAGTCGATGTCCCTGCAATAACAGACTGACGTCCATCTAGAAATTATTTGTTCAAGAACGTTGTGCAAGTTTACTGCAACACTCGAGCCGCAAACTTCACATACTTTTGAAAATCCAGCCAATAATTGGTCCTGGTAATCGTTCATTGTTACAGTTGTAAACACGACGGCGCTCTTCTTCAACATGAGGGTTTGGAGTCGTGGCATTTGTTTCTAGGTGGACCGTTAAAGAACGCAACACGCATCTGGAGGACATCCTGTAGAATTCAACTTATCAGATGACTTCTAAAAGTGTTTCCAGATAAGTGTGCCATATGCATCAGACGTTCAGCCAACGGTCCGTTGACATGACGACTGAGGCTGAGACTACCTTTCCCCTAAAGAGTGGACACGCCCCTTACTGCTGATTGGCTACAAGTGTTTTGGCACTTGGTCCAATCCACTTTCAACAGATTTTCTCAGAAATCTCTTACTATACCCTTAATATCTTCATGCCTTATAGTCGCATTTAGCTGATTAGAGCTGGACGATATAGTTTTGTGATAACAAACAATCAAGCAGTTAATATTTGCTAAAATATACCAAATGACCAAAAACAACTCTGCTTTTTGATTTTAAATGGCCAGATATCGTTCTGTTTATCGTCTCTGACTGTATGGTGATATTCAGGAAGGTCTGATGGCCGATCATGTGACCGGATGTGCAATTTTTTTGTAACTTGATTCAAGCAGAGGTGGAATAAGGTGTCACGGCACACAGAGTCGCAGATGTCGGCTAGTGCGTGTCGATCTGCAGCGCCGGTGTTTGCTAAAGAGCTGCACATTGAAGCCGTCATATCGCCCGACTACAGCTCGCACGGGCCCTTCGACAGCATCCTCTACAAACACTTCAGCACACCCAGGTGCTCAGAGATCATTTCAGCCATTCATCAGTAGACTTTTTTTATCTTTCTGTTTTTCCTGAATGTTGTGTTTGTTTTCAGGCTTGTTCAGCAGGGGAATATATTGGGAATCCCTTCGGAAGGACATCCGGATCTTATAGAGAACAGCTCTGAAGGAATCCTCAGCTGCAGGTGTATTTTCTTTAATCTTTGCATGAAACTGAAGTTGGCGTTGCTATAGTTGTTTCTACTGTATGGTGACGTATAACCAGGTGAAACGGCTTCTGGAACAAGAAAAAATATAGGGCGGGGCTTGATTTTGTCAGAGGGAATTGATTGGATAGTTGTGGTTTGCTATTGGTGGATCTCATGTGAGTGACAGGTTGCCATCAGAGAAGAGAAGAGATGTCACTACAAGAGCGAGAAGTTATTCTGATTCAAGATTATGAGACATGTGCATTTATAATAAATACTGCAATATTCTATAAAAAAATAAGATTGGTCAATTTTGATTTCATGGTGACTTTAATGATCTTTGAATGTGATTTGCAGGTGGCCAGTGCTGTATTTCAAAGTTAAGCAGGTGTGTGGTTTTTCTGCTGAGGAGGAAGAGGTTTCTTCATATCTGGCTGATTCCAGTCACACTTCACTATACATGGTGAGAAATTAAGACATTCACATTCACGGGAGTCCAAATCTTCTGTACAGTTCTCATATGTAGACTCAAGCTTTGATTGGCTGTCCACAGGGAGGCTCCGCCCACAGTCTGTCTCCCTGCTCTGTTCTGCCGAATGGTTCGTCTTTCTGGACGAGTCTCTGTCCTCCTGGTCTGTCTGGCACTGTGGAGCAACTGCTCACTATCATCCAGCCACACCTCACTGAAAGGTACAGATGCTTGTTTCCGTACAGTTCAGTCTTACAATTATGACCTTTTTTTTCACAATCGCGACTTTACAAAAAACGGACAAATCTGAAATTGAAAATGAAAACATTTGAAATTCTCAGATATAAACTCACAAATCTTCTTTTTCTTTTTTTTTCTTGCAATTGCAAATTTATTTCACGCAATTCTGACTTTATAACTAAAAATTGCGACTGTATATCTTGCAATTCTGACTTTATAACTATGTCTGCTGTATTTATGACAAATCTGCTTGAGTTGAAAATGTACATTGTATATTCAATAAAAACAAGTTATTAAAGAGGAAAATTTTTAAAAGGATTTCAGTTTACATCTTGATTTTGTGTGTTTTAAAGCTGGATTTAAATGTATTTATTCATGCTAATTTATTAATTGAAAAGTCATCCTGCTGCCCCCTGGTGGAGAACTACTGCATTAGAAGATTTTTTAACTAGTTACTACAGTATATACACAGATCAGGCATAACAATATGATATAATATTGTGTTGGTCCCCCTTTTGCTGCCAAAACAGCCCTGACTTGTCAAGGCATGGACTCCACTAGACCCCTGAAGGTGTGCTGGGGTATCTGGCACCAAGATGTTTGCAGCAGATCCTTTAAGTCCTGTAAGTTGTGAGGTGGGGCCTCCATGGATTTGGACTTGTTTGTTCAACACATCCCGCAGATGCTCAATTGGATTGAGCCAAGTCAACACCTCAAACTCGTTGTTGTGTTCCTTAAACCATTCCTGAACCATTTTTGCTTTGTGGCAGGCGACATTTTCCTTCTGAAAGTGACCACAGCCACCAGGGAAAACCGTTTCCATGAAAGGGTGTACATGGTCTGCAACAATGCTTAGGTAGGTGGTACACATCCACATTGATGGCAGGACCCAAGGTTTCCCAGCAGAACATTGCCCAAAGCATCACACTGCCTGCTTGCCTTCTTCCCATAGTGCATCCTGGTGCCATGTGTTCCCCAGGTAAGCTACGCACCCGGCCATCTACGTGACGTAAAAGAAAATGTGATTCATCAGACCAGGCCACCTTCTTTCATTGCTTATGGTCCAGTTCTGATGCTCATGTGCCCACTGCTGGCACTTTCGACGGTGGACAGGGGTCAGTATGGTAACCGTGACTGGTCTGTGGCTATGCAGTCCTATACACAACAAACTGTGATGCACTGTGTATTCTGACACCATTGTATCAGAACCAGTATTAACTTCTTGAGCAATTTGAGCTACAGTAGCTCGTCTGTTTGATCGGACCACACGGGCCAGCCTTCACCCACCACGTGCATCAATGAGCCTTGGCCAACCCATGACCCTGTCACTGGTTCACCACTGTACCTTACTTGGACCACTTTTGATAGATACTGACCACTACAGACCAGGAACACCCCACAAGAGCTGAATTTTTGGAGATGCTCTGACCCAGTCCTCTAGCCATCACAATTTGGCCCTTGTCAAACTCGCTCAAAACTTTGAGGACAAAACTTGCTGCCTAAGGTGCCATGATGAAGAGATAATCAGTGTTATTCATTACACCTGTCAGTGGTCATAATGTAATGCCTGATTGGTATATATTACTTGAATGCTGAGCTGACAAGATGTTAATTTACATATATATTTGAAACATTATTTTATTGCAGTTCTCTTACATTAAATCGAGGCTGTTCAGTTCTTCTGATGGGTCCGAACGGCAGTGGTAAAGTGACAGCGGTGAAAGCAGCTAGCAGGAGGCTACATCTGCATCTGATGAAGGTTATCTGAGATTTTTCTTTGTTATTTCTCTTGAGTCTCGTGTTTTTCTGCAGTTATGAGCATCAAAATCTTCATAAGTTCTCTGTCTCATGAAGCGCACAGGAAAAACAATTGATTCTGGTAGTTTGATGTTATCTTGTCGCTAAGCTAGTAAACGCGACGCTCTAAAAACACACAGAACACAAATATTGGGTGAAATTGTGCATTTCAAACCATTTAACTATTTTAATTTATAGTTTTATGCACTGAATTAAATAATTTTATATGTTTTAGATATTTTTCATTTATTTTCTAGAATTCAACCCCACAACTTATTTAATTCTCTCTTTAGTTTAATTTGTTAATTTCTTTTCTTTTTCTCACATTGTACTAATTTGTTCCCTCATTTTAGTTAAATCATGACCACGTTTTATTTCCTCATTTTTACTAAATTGTTTCTTCATTTTAGTTAAATCATGGCCACGTTGTAGTAACTTGTTGCCATGATTTAACTAGGTTACTATGAGGAAACGGATGTCACAGTGCTGACCCATATTATGGCCATATTAAATGGTCTAATGTTATGACTAGAGTTGTAAATGTGGCTGTATGTTCCTGCTCATGTGTGCAGGTGGACTGTGTCACTCTCTGCGCCGACACTGCAGCTGCGTGCGAGGCTAAGATGAAGTCTGTCTTTGAGAGAGTAGAGCTCCATCACCCATGTGTTCTGTTGCTAAGAAACCTGCAGCTGCTCGGCCAACCGCGGGATGGCACTGAGACGGACTCCAGGGTCACGTCCTCCCTCTGCCAGCTCGTAGCAGCTGTTCATGCCAGGTGAGGCATCAACATGCCAAACACGTGTAGCGTAAATGGAAATGGGGAAAGGTAAATTATGCTGGTATATCACCCACCCTCACCTTCTCCTCTTCTTCTGCAGTGTGGTTGTGGTGGGATCTGTGAGCAGCCAGAGAGAGTTGTCCTCAGATGTGATGGCAGCGTTTGTGCACCAGGTGGCGATAGAGAGTCTGTCTGAGGAGCAGCGGAGGACGATGCTGTCCAGCCTCAGTGAGGACCTGCTGTTGGGAAAAGATGTCAATCTGAGCAAGATAGCCAAACAGACAGCTGTGAGATAACTGACTGATCATACATCTCATCTGTGCAGTCAGATTGACCACATGCACTTTTTTTAATACACATTTCTGGTCAAACTGCTAACAGTTTATTGAAACATATTATTGCAAAGAAGAACATGTTTGTAAATGTGTCAATTTCTGTGCTTTCAATGGCAATTGCTGCATGATATCACACTGCGGAAGTAAAATGGATTCCCAGAACTGTTTCATGTTGACTTTGTTTCTGTGTTGTTTCTGTAGGGTTTCGTTTTAGGAGATCTTTGCGCCCTTCTTACCAACGCTGGAAAAGCAGCTCACAGAAGACTTCTGAAGACATAGTAAGTCTTTACTCAGCTGCACTCAGGCACTCATGGTTTTTGTTCCAGAAACTGGCGTGATGTTTTTGGTGTGTAGTTTTCCAGAAGCAGCAAGTGAACAGGAAGAGGAGGATCTGTGTGTGTCTGGGGTTAGCGTGACGTCTGAAGACTTCAGCACGGCACTGGACGTCCTGCAAGAGGCACATTCACATGCCATTGGAGCGCCAAAAGTACAGTTGCCTTGATTTTCTTTCTTTGAGGCCTTTGTAGAAAAGAAATACTCTTTAGCATACTTTAAAAAACAGTGCTTATTACGAAATAATATACTTTTGAAAATAATATATGGTTACACTTTATTTTAAAGTTTCTTTGTTACAATGTAATTATACATTTAAGTACTGAGTGATAATAATTAACTTGTAATTATACAGGGTTAGGATTAGGGTTTGGTTTATGGTTAGTGGCATGTAATTATGCATAATTTACTGTTATTAATATAGTAACTACATGTAACGCACTGATCGGGCATAACATTATGATCACCTTCCTAATATTGTGTTGGTCACCCTTTTGCTGCAAAAACAGCCCTGACCCATCGAGGCATGGACTCATGTAATAAATCATGTAATGACTTGAAGGTGTGCCGTGGTATCTGGCACCAAGAAGTTAGCAGCAGATCCTCTAAGTCCTATAAGTTGTGAATGTGAGGTACAGTAGCTCGTCTATTTGATCAAACCACATGAGCCAGCCTTTGCTTCCCACGTGCATCAATGAGCCTTGGCCGCCCATGACCCTGTCACCGGTTCACCACTGTTCCTTCCTAGGACCACTTTTGATATATACTGACCATTGCAGACCGGGAACACCCCATAAGAGCTGCAGTCATCTAGCCATCACAATTTGGCCCTTGTCAAACTAGCTCAAATCCTTATGCTTGCCCATTTTTCCTGCTTCTAACACATCAACTTTGAGGACAAAATGTTCACGTGCTGCCTAATATATCCCACCCACTAACAGGTGCCGTGATGAAGAGATAATCAGTGTTATTCACTTTTGGTCATAATGTTATACCTGATCTGTGTATATTGTCTTTGAAATATACTTAAAGTTACTGCTGACTGTCTGACAAGCATTTATGGTCAACTAAAATATACATGAATGTAATTTCTATTGAAACTTGTGTGTCATGTATCTGTAATTACACATTTGCAATTTAATACATTTTAAATGTACTTTTTACTCAAATTATAATCAATTTCTTTAAAACAAAAGGTTATTAAAACAAAAATGTACTTTAAAGTAAAACTTTTTTTGACATTATTACAAAGTGCACTTTTTAAAAGTAGCACATTTCATACACAGTGGCAATTCAAAGTGCTTTACACAGAAATTAGGTTAAAATATTCGCAGTATAACAGTTATAATAGGAATTAAAAGAAATAAAAAATAAAGAAATAAAATAAAAAGTATAATTAAAACTAAAATTAAAAACAGGGTTAAATTGAAACATAATTAAAGTGCAAGCAGTTCGGACAAAGCACAGAGCTCATTCAGTAAAAGCATAAGATAAGGTGCAATCAGTCGGATGTACAGTAGCACAGTGCTCATTCAGTAAATGCACAGCTGAACAGATGTGTTTTGAGTCTGGATTTGAAAGTGGCTACTGTTGGAGCACATCTGATCTGTTCAGGAAGCTGGTTCCAGCTGCGGCTGGCATAATAGCTAAAAGCAGACTCTCCTTGCTTTGAGTGAACCCTTGGTATTTCTAACTGACTTGATCCTGATGATCTTAGTGATCTGTTAGGTTTGTATTTAATCAGCATATCTGCAATGTATTGAGGTCCTAGGTCATTGAGTGACTTATATACAAGTAATAGTACTTTAAAATCGATCCTAAGTGTAACTGGAAGCCAGTGTAAAGACCTGAGAACTGGTGTGATATGGTCATATTTTCTGGTTCTGCTCAGGATCCTGGCAGCAGCGTTCTGTATGAGCTGCAGCTGTCTAATGGTCTTTTTGGGAAGGCCGGTGAGAAGACCATTACAATAGTCCACCCTACTGGTGATAAAAGCATGAACGAGTTTCTCTAAGTCTTGCCTTGAAACAAAGCATCTAATTCTTGCAATATTTTTTAGATGATAGTAGGCTGATTTAGTTATTGCTTTGACATGACGACTGAAACTCAGGTCTGACTCCAAAATCACACCGAGATTCCTGACCTGATTTTTTGTTATTAGACCTTTAGCCTCAAGATATGCGTTCACCTTGATAATTTCATCTTTGTTTCCAAATGTAGTGATTTCAGTTTTGTCTTTGTTTAACTGAAGAAAGTTTTGGCACATCCAACTGTTAACTTCTTCAATGCATTTACACAGAGAGTCAATGGGGCTGTAGTCATTAGGTGCTAGGGCTAAGTAGATCTGGGTGTCGTCAGCATAGCTGTGGTAAGCCATTTTGTTATTTTTCATTATTTGGCTCAGCGGGAGCATGTACAGGTTGAATAGGAGTGGTGCAAGAATTGACCCTTGTGGGACTCCGCATGTCATGGATGTCCACTCAGACTTATGGTCACCTATACTCACATAATAACCTCTCCCTTCTAAGTATGACCTGAACCATTTGAGGACCATTCCGGAAAGCCCAACCCAATTTTCTAGCCTGTCAAGAAGTATGTTGTGGTCAACAGTGTCGAATGCAGCACTGAGGTCGAGTAGTACCAGAATTGATGTTTTGCCTGTATCTGTATTGAGACGAATATCATTTATTATCTTTATGAGTGCTGTCTCTGTACTCTGTGCTTTATACTTAAGTTTGTTACGAAACAGTCATGAAAATGACTTAACAACACTTAAGTTGCATTTTATTTAATAAATATTACATTAGGCCAGAATCTACTTTACATATACCAGTAAAGTAATTTAAAAATATACTTTTAAGATTTGAAGTACATTACAAGTGCACATTAAATACATTTATGAGCTCTTCTTTTTTTCCCACACAGGTATTTTCATGTTTAAATAGCTTTAACAAATTGTGTTCTTAAAGTCCTAAAAGTTCACACAGAGATGCCAATTCTGTCATAATTTACTTAACTAGCAGTAAAATCTGATGCATTAGAGCTGTGATTGCATCTTAAGGCTCAGGTTTGTCCTTTCTTCTGTGTCTCAGATCCCGTCAGTGAGATGGCAGGACGTCGGTGGTCTGCAGCAGGTTAAGAAGGAGATTCTGGACACGATTCAGCTTCCTCTGGAGCATCCAGAGCTGCTCTCGCTGGGGCTGCGGCGCTCTGGTCTGCTGCTCTATGGGCCGCCCGGCACTGGAAAAACTCTGCTGGCTAAAGCCGTGGCCACCGAATGTACCATGACCTTCCTCAGGTGAGTATGTGAGAAGTATTCAATGCCGTGAGAGTGCAGTGTAACAAACTGAATGAAAATGCTTTCATGTAATGAACGTCTGGTGTTTGTTTTCAGTGTGAAGGGTCCTGAACTCATCAACATGTACGTTGGCCAGAGTGAAGAGAACATTCGAGAGGGTAAGATTAACCACATAAACTACCCATCTCAGTCTAGTCATCCATTTGAGCTGATTTCCACTATATTTATTGGGTCACACTTTAGTTTAGGGTCCAATTCTCTACTCTTCTTAGCTAACTATTAACTACGAGTTTTGCCTTGATACACTCCTAATTACTGCTCGGTAGTTAGTAAGGTTGTTGTTAAGTTTAGGTATTGAGTAGGATTAAGGGATGTAGAATATGGTCATAAGGCATTAATATGTACTTTATAAGTACTAAAAAACAGCCAATATACTAGTAATATGAATGCTAATAAGCAACTAGTTAATAGTGAGAATTGAACCCTAAACTAAAGTGTTAGCATTTATTGTATTGAGCTTGTTAACGTTTCCCTCTCTGTCTCCCCCAGTGTTCAGTAAGGCCAGAACTGCTGCTCCCTGTATTATTTTTTTTGATGAGCTGGACTCTTTGGCTCCTAATAGAGGCCACAGTGGAGACTCAGGAGGGGTGATGGACAGGTCAGCATCACAAAACCTTAACACTACACCACATGTGCAGATTGTTGCTGTTAAAGTAAAAAAAAGTAACAACACTAGTTTTTCTTCAGTATAAAGGGTCACACTACACTTTTCGTTCCATTCACTTTCATACAAAGGCTGGAGACTGGAAACGCAAGCTGATGGGAAGATAATTTCACAAATTTCACATTTTCACATTTCCTGATCTGCGAATTTGTATCACGTGAAGATGTGTGTCCAATAGAAGATTGATAAGTCGCGGCGCAACCTCTGAATTAAAATAATGCACATTTTCAAAACAGCTTGCCAAAGTGAACTTTACAGAAAAGTTTTCCCCTTCGAACTACCATTGGTCCATGGTGATGATGTAATAGGTGGCTGTGAGGCTCCGCCTTCTTTGAGGTGAAAACCTATTAAGTTTTAATTCTAATTGAAAGAGAGACACTGTTTTTTCATGTTTAATACTGTAAAGCTGCTTGCGTTTAAATAATCTATTGTATAAAGTGCTATATAAATAAACGTGATGTGACTTGTGCAACGTAGCTGACGTGGAGCAGATGAAGACAATGACGTAGCGAACCCAAGTGCAGATTATTTACAGTGAAAATCCAAGAACATGAAACTATGAACAAAATCCAGCATGTGAAACAAACCATAAACGGGAACAAAAACGTAACTAGGCAATAAAGAGACAGCAACTGACTTCAATATACAACAAAGTTGCATGGCACACAAAATGGCTTATGCTGCATCCATGGCATGTTGTAATTACCATAGTTTTGAGATGACAACACGTGACTTTCTATTCGAAGCCATTCACATCCTCGGACTGGGAATTATGCTTTTCTATGGCAACATGGCCAGGTACAACGGTCACGTGGTACAAGTAGGAACTCTCAGAAAATTCCCATCTTACAAGCTGTAACAACATGGCATTACGGCCCAAACTAGGGACCAACATAAAGAGCCATTCAGAAAAAAATCGCAAAGGCCAGGACAATAAAAATATTACATTTATTAAATAAAACTTAAAATAAGGACTGGTGAGCTAACTAATCTAAACTACAACTCGGAGTTGATGCTTTCCTAACTCCTGAGAAACAAAAGAATATACACAAAAGAATCTTCCCAGTCAGCTTACTTACCTATGCTTTCCCTCTATTCTAATATAACTAACTAAAACAAAACTCACCATCCTGTACAAAAGAAAAGGAAAAAACAAACTCCAAACCCACAAACAACAGATTTCCTGAGGTAGGCCAAAACTGAAGAGCCGCCAGCAGCTCTTAAATAGGCATTTATAATCAGTATAATCAGGCTCCACCCCCATCCAATTGGCAACTATTCTCAGAAAGAAAAGAGAAAGAGCAGGGGCTTTTAACGCAACATAAAATACAGGACTATAGGGATCACATAACAAAAACAACCAATGAGAACATGACACATGAAACAAGGGAACCAATCAGAACATGACACATAAGACAAGGGAGGCACCAGACATGATCACATAAGGGCAAGTAGGTCACATGACAAGAACCAGGAAACATGCCTGGGGCAAAATTACAAATTAAAGAAATGAAAACATGAACTAAAACCAAAACCAACATGACAACTTGACTGGAGTGCCAAATCGCAGAGCTGGTGCTAACATCCATATTTCTATGATCAGATGCTTTCTTAACTGCTGTTTTCTCAAATCAAGTCAAGTCACCTTTATTTATATAGCGCTTTTTACAATACAGATAGTTTCAAAGCTGCTTTACAATGATAATAGGAAAAGTTTTACGCATTTGGCAGACGCTTTTATCCAAAGTGACTTACATTGCATTCAAGGTACACATTTTACATTTTGTCAGTTCTTGCTTTCCCTGGGAATCGAACCCATGACCTTGGCGTTGCTAGCGCCATGCTCTATTGTTTGAGCTACAGCAAAGCGTTACGCAACAAAGTTTGTTTCGGCTGTACAGCCTCTCTGGAGAAAACAGTGATGTCATCGTCCAGCTCAATTCAATTATCATGTGGTGTCAATGCAGGCAGATCAGTAATATAGTTGAAAATTTAGTGTCCCCAACTAAGCAAGCCAAAATCCAAAGGCAACAGTGGCAAGGAACCAAAACTCCATCAGGTGACAGAAAAAACCTTGGGAGAAGCCAGGCTCACCGCTGTCATTTATGTTGTGTTTTTGTTTGTGTCTTGTTATTGAGAGGAAGGTGCGCTGCACATATTTACATAATCATCTAAATGCCGTTCTCAGCCGTGCGAGTGGCGTTGGCATGTTTGCTGTGAGTATATCGGGGCCTTTATCTGGTGTTGCCACACAAGCTCTCTGTAGCAGTTTTAAAGGATTAGTTCACTTTAAAATGAAAATGACCCCATGATTTATTCACCCTCAAGCCATCCTAGGTGTATGTGACTTTCTTCTTTCTGATGAATACAATCAGAGTTATATTAATAAATATCCTGATGTTTCCAAGCTTTATAATGGCGGTGAACGGGCCCATGAGTTTGAACCTCGAAAAAGTGCATCTATCGTTCATAAACATACTCCACACAGCTCTTGGGTGTTAATAAAGGCCTTCTGAAGCGAATTTATGGGTTTGTGTAAAAAAAATATCCATATTTCAAACTTTATAAAGTAAAATATCTAGCGTCCGGCGGACCACCTTCAGTATGCTAAATTAACTCCTGCTGCTGATCTGTGCCGTGACTCTCGTTCGGCTCACGTTCCACGTTCAGTTTTTAACTGTAGTGTTTTTTCTGTAACTGAACTAAATGATTTTTACTACTACAAAAAAAATCACGACGGTGGGGGCATGGTGGGCAAGTCATGTAACCTGCAGCTGAACACAGGTAATACCGCCAACACCGAAGCCTATTAGACTATAGACTAGCTTGACTTTCTGAACAGTGAGTTTTTCTTGCTTATGCTCTGAACATGTGGATAACACATTCACGTGGATTTAGATGTCGCTCAGGACATGCGCAGTATGTGGAGGCCTAACTAACCGCTCCAACTTGTCGGAGCTTACGGCTCACATTGGGAAACTCCAGGACTACAATAAATATATCTGTGGTTTGAAAATGTAGTTTCTTAGTATCTATATTAATATAAAACTTTTTAAATAAGGAGTGTGTTCAATAACATCTTAGTTTTTGCTTTGGAGAGAATGAAGAAACATCAATTGAATCAGCTAAAGGATTCTTTCATTGGAAGACACTTTTAACCAAAGTGACTTCTTGTTACTTATTCTATCAGCTCTTGATTTCCCTAGGAATCGAACCCATGATCTTGGTGTTGCTAGCGCCATGATCTACTGTTTGAGCTTCAGGATGGCTTGTTGCATCATGATAAGCCAAGTTTTGTCACTTGTATCACTAGGGTTGTATCGCAGCTTTTAGCAGAGCTGGATGGTCTTCATTCATCTGGAGACGTCTTTGTGATTGGAGCAACTAATCGCCCCGATCTGCTGGACCAATCATTGCTCAGGCCTGGCAGGTAAACAGATTCAGAGAATTGCTCCTCAATTGTTTTCTTGAATGAAATGTTTGCATTCTTTCAATTTTCCCTTTTTCAGATTTGATAAATTGGTGTATGTTGGTGTGAATGAAGACAGAGAGTCGCAGCTGCAGGTTCTGAAGGCAATCTTACGCAAGTGAGTGTCCATCATGACGTTCCTCTCTCTCAGGGCTGTAGCGTGTAATTGGTAGTGACTCTCTGCTTTCTGATTGGAGGTTTAAAGTGGATCCCAGCGTGTGTCTGTCGGAGGTCGTAGAGTCCTGTCCTCCTCAGCTGACCGGAGCCGATCTCTACGCACTCTGCTCGGACGCCATGATGTGCGCCATCAAGAGGAAGATTTCGCTTATCACTGAAGGTATGTGACAAGCAAATATTCAGTGCAGAGCAGCAAATGTGGAAAATCAACGAATGAAAGATGAACAGTTTTTTTTTGATTATGTGACGCAGGGGTGATTAACCATGACAAACTAAATGGCAAATGTTTGATGAAAATATCATCACCGTTACTTCAGATCCTCAGAGCAATTAGGAGCGTTTGGTTGTCAGTCATCACATGCAGGGTTTTTCATTACTTTTATTCAGCAAGGACGCATTAAATTGATCAAAATTGACAGTAAAGACTGTTATAATGTTTCAAAAGATTTCTATTTCAAATAAATGCTGTTCTTTTGAACTTTATATTCATCATATTTTTTGCAGAACTTCTTTATAGATAAAATAAACTAATTTAATAACTGATGATCTTTACAGTGGAACTGAATCAACACTGACTTCAGCTCATGGGGGAGGCCAGAAATGTTCACACGGGTCGGCCTTGGAAAAACAGGGAGGGCAAATCATATAATCGTATCGAGTATGAAAACTGCATGCCAAATTATCAGGGGGGAAAACGCAGCACAGTTTCAAGTTCATAGTTACAAAACAGCAAATAAGAAATAACCTACATTAATTAATACATGAGTTTGTGTGCCCATATTATCTTAGTGAAAGTGGTAAACAGATTTGGCTTGCTGTCTGCTATAGAGGGGCTCGGAGAGGATATTATACCCAAGCTCCGACTGCCTCGCTATAACAGGCAAAATTGTACAAAAAGGAGGAGCAGGGGAGGAGGGATGCTGCAAGAACTAGCAACGGGAAGAGGTAAACTGCTGGTTTCATACCTTGGTATTAATTGGAAGATTAGATGGGCGTACTCCTCCCGAAATTACGTTTAATAACTTCACTTAATTTGTGGTCAGACACTTGCACGTGTTACCATTTTATTAACATTTTACCAAAATCAAGTTTTTGACCAGCGAATTTCAAAGAATGTCAGACAGCATGTTTTGTCTGTCATTAACAGCCGCATTTGAGGCAGTAAGTGCATTATTTTTCAAGGCTTAAGCTAGTCCCCGACTAAAATGCATGTTTGAGCTGTTTTGACTGAAAGCAACTTGCACTGATATATCTTAAAATATGTCGGTGCCATTGTTTTGTCTCAAGATGCACACACCAGTAGTGTTTTTTTTTTTTCTAAGGCCCTTTTATAAAAGATACTTAAATTCCCTAACTGAACTAATGTTTAATCCTTGCTTAATTTAAGCCCTTTTCTGTGAAACCAGGCCATACAGTTTACTGTAGCAATGCGGACACTCAGTTTTATTTCTAACATTTGGCCAAAATCTCATGTTATTAAAGATGAAGTTCTACACACAGGCTATTGCTTCTGCGTGCAGCACTTCATTCACGATGGAGGCGAGTTATAAGGTTTGACTGACAGTTTGAAGAGCCAATGGAGTTACAAGGTTTAGTCACAAGCTCTTTTGGTTAAATATTTCAAAACCCCACAGAGAGGCGTAAAGGGTGACCAATAGTAATGATTTTTGAAAAATAAAATAAAATAAAAATTACGAAATTTGGAGACACAGGGTTTCTGCACAACAGCCAGGGGCATAGTTTGTGGGGGGCAAGACATGCAAGTACAACCCCCCCCCCAATATTTATAGCCTACCATAATTAATGGAAATATAGAATCAGGCTATTAATCAATTATATACATTGCGCATTCAGAGCTTTTATGAGCACTAAGTTCCCGTACGAACTGAACAGACCAACTATCTGTGAAATATGACTGAAGCCCGGTTTATTTAATTGTGCATGAGTGGCATGTGAATCACTGTACTATGTGAAAGTGTGATACTTATCAACTCCAAAAGAGTGACAACATTTGCGCGAGCTGTTCCTATTGCAATGCTGATGATAAAATCTGCAATCTATTTGTCAAACGTGACCTAAAACAGTCACGTCAAGTACAAATTCAAAGAATCAAGAGGACCTTCTAGAATTATTGACTAAACAATCGGTAAAATGTGTCAAATGTGTTCTGGTAATAATGAGATGTATTAGGAGAAAACCTGGCTTATTCAGATATTCCAAATCCAAGTTGACAGAAAATTAACATTTTCAGTACAAGAAAATGTAGTTAGTTTGACCTATCATGGAACTTTGATTTAGAAAATTCTGTCAAACTGATAAGTTTTCAGGTGCTTAAATAAAATAAAATACATGATATCCATCATATCATAATTGTTAACTAGGCTATTACTTTATTGTAGTTATGTTATCAACGCTTGTGTGGATGATACCACAAAATACCATTTTGCAAAAACAAAAACAAACTAGAAAATAAATAAATAAACCTCACGAGGGAGTATGTCCCTGGACTGTGTTCACACTTCAAACGGTTCACACTTCAACCCCCAAATGTTCAAACCCAAACTACACCCTTGACAACAGCAACAATATGAATTAATGTTTTTCAATATTCAACTATTTATTGGGTGGTCCACAATTCAAAGTGGGTTGACCCAGGCCCACCCGTAGCTTTAAATAGGTCCACCATTTTCTTGTTATCACTGTAAAGCTGCTTTGAAACAATCTGTATTGTATAAAACACTATATAAATAAATGTGACTAAGAATCCTGAAAAAAATATCACGGTTTCCACAAAAATATTGAGCAGTAAAAACTGCTTTAAACATTGACAATTATCCATCCATCCATCCATCATGTTCCGCTTATCCAGGGCCGAGTCGTGGGGGCAACAGTCTAAGCAGAGACGCCCAGACTTCCCTCTCCCTAGACACTTCCTCCAGCTCTTCCGGGGGAATACAGAGGGGTTCCCAGGCTATCCGGGAGACATAATCCCTCCAGCGTGTCCTAGTTCTTCCCCAGGGTCTCTTCCCAGTGGGACGTGCCCGGAACACCTCCCTGGGAAGGCGTCCAGGAGGCATCTGAAACAGATGCCCAAGTCACCTCAGCTGGCTCCTCTCGATGTGGAGGAACAGCGGCTCTACTCTGAGCTCCTCCATCTCTAAGGGAGCGCCCAGCCACCCTGCGGCTGCCTGTATCCGGGATCTTGTCCTTTTGGGTATGACCCACAACTCATGACCATAGGTGAGAGTAGGAACGTAGATCGACCGGTAAATCGAGAGCTTGGCCTTACAGCTCAGCTCCTTCTTCACCACGACGGACCGGTACATTGACCGCATTACTGCAGAAGCTGCACCGATCCGTCTGTCAATCTCCCGTTCCATCCTTCCCTCACTCATGAATAAGACCCCAAGATACTTGAACTCCTCCACTTGAGGCAGGAACTCTCCACCTACCTGAAGCGGGCAAGCCACCCTTTTCCAACTGAGAACCATGGCCTCGGACTTGGAGGTGCTAATTCTAATCCCAGCCGCTTAACACTCGGCAGAAAACAGTCCCAGTGCACGCTGAAGGTCCTGGTCTGAAGAGGCCAACACGACAACATCATCCGCAAAAAGCAGAGACAAAATCATATGGTACCCAGACCAGTCACTCTCCAGACCCTGGCTGCGCCTTGAAATTCTGTTCATAAAAATTATGAACAGAACAGGTGACAAAGCTCAGCCCTGCCGGAGTCCAACATGCACTGGGAACAAGTCAGACTTATTGCCGGCAATGCAAACCAAGCTCCTGGGAACGATTAATTACATTAATACAGGGAACAAACAACCCTAAGCAGGGGGCCCCGGACCCCATACTCCCAGAGCACCCTCCACAGGACTCTGTGAGAAACACTGTCAAATGCCTTCTCCAAATCCACAAAGCACATTTGGATTGGCTGGGCAAACTCCAATGAACCCTCCAGCACCCTGAAGAGGGTATAGAGCTGGTCCAGTGTTCCACGACCAGAACAAAAACCACACTGTTCCTCCTGAATCCGAGGTTCCTCTTTTGTCCGAATTCTCCTCTCCAGTACACTCCAGTACTTTCCCGTCAAGGGTGAGAAGTGTGACCCCCTTGTAGTTGGAACACACCCTCCGGTCCCCCTTCTTGAAAAGAGGGACCACCACCCCGGTCTGCCAGTCCAGAGATACTGTCCCCAACTGCCACGTGATGCTGCAGAGGCGTGTCAGCCAAGACAGCCAGCCCCACAACTTCCAGAGACTTGAGGTACTCAGGGCGGATCTCATCCACCCCCGGTGCCTTGCCACCAAGGAGCTTTTTAACTACCTCGGCGACAAGTCCACCTCCGAGCCTTCGACCTCTGCTTCCTCAATGGAAGACGTGTCGGTGGGATTGAGGAGGTCCTCAAAGTATTCCTTCCACCGTCCGACGATAACCCCCGTTGAGGTCAACAGCTGCCCACCTCCACTGTGCCTAACAGTGTTGGTAGGGCACTGCTTCCCCCTCCAGTGGCGTCGAACGGTTTGCCAGAATCTCTTTGAGGCCAATCGATAGTCTTTCTCCATGGCCTCACCAAACTTCGTCCAGGCCTGATTATTTTGCCTCCACAACTACCCAGGCTGCAGTCCGCTTGGCCTGCCAGTACCTGTCAGCTGCCTCAGGAGTCCCACAAGCCAGCCAGGCCCGATATGACTACTTCTTCAGCTTGACGACATCCCTTACTTCCGGCCTCCACCACCGGGTTCCGCCTCAACTAAGGAGACCTTACGGCCACAGCTCCAAGCAGCCACGTCAACAATGGAGGTGGAAAACATGGTCCACTCGGACTCAATATCTCCAGACTCCCTCGGGATCCGGTTGAAGCTCAGCTGGAGGGGGGAGTTGAAGATCTCTATGACAGGGGACTCGGCCAAATGTTCCCAACAGACCCTCACAGTCCATTTGGGTCTGTCCAGCTTCCTCCCCCGCCATCGGATCCAACTCACCACCAGGTGGTGATCAGTTGACAGCTCCGCCCCTCTCTTCACCCGAGTGTCCAAGACATACGTCAGGTGGTCGTATGAGACGACCACAAAGGCGATCATCGATCTGTGGTCTAGGGTGTCCTGGTGCCATGTGGACACCCTGTTGGACCCTAGCACCCTGTTATGCTTGAACATGGTGTTCATTATGGACAAACTGTGACTAGCACAGAAATCCAATAACAGAACACCACTGGTTCAGATCAGGGTGGACCGTTCCACCCAACCACGTCCCACCAGGTGTCACTGTCACCGCCCACGTGGGCGTTGAAGTCCCCCAGTAGAACGACGGAGTCTCCAGTCTGAGCACTTTCCAGCACACCTCCCAGAGACTCCAAGAGGGCCGGGTACTCTGCACTGCCGTTCGGCCCATAGGCACATACGACATCGAGAGACCTGTCCCCGACCCGAAGGCACAGAGAAGCAACCCTCTCGTTCACCGGGGTAAACTCCAACACATGGCGGCTCTGCTGGGGGCTATTAGCAAACCCACACCAGCCCGCCGCCTCTCACCATGGGCAACTCCAGAGTGGTAGAGAGTTCAGCCTCTCTCAAGAAGTGTGGTTCCAGAGCCCAAGTTGTGTGTGGAGGTGAGTCCAACTATCTCTAGTCGTTCGAGATCAGGTCGTCTGGGGCCTCGCCTTCGGCTGCCTCCCGATCCACTATGCACCGGCCCCTTATGACCCCTCCTGCAGGTGGTGAGCCCACGGGAGACATTGACAATTATAAGAATCACTATTAATAATTGAGCAACAATAAGTATTGACTTTTGAAGGATCACGTGACACTGAAGACTGGAGTAATGATGCTGAAAATTCAGCTTTGATTTCAGGATTTTGATTTTGATTTTTTGATTTTGTAAAGTCAAAACTAAACATGTGTTCTGAGTTTCTCACACCACAGATAAATGTGTTATTAACCACCCAGCCAAATTTGAATAATAAAAAAATCTGCCAAATATTTAAATAGCTTATCAAAAACTTGAAAAAATGAGCAGCATTCTCTGCTCTCAAACGCTAGGGGTGTGTCCGCTGTCGGCGCCGAAACCACGCCCACTCGCGGGAAAGCTTCTGTAGCACACAAGACAACACTCACTCATCTATGATCACGACACACCAGATGTTGGCGGGACGGGAGGATGAAGGCCGAGGCGGGGGGTAGTCGGTTCGGCCCCATTCTGCAGCGGATTGTCAGTGAATCCCAGTTGTCTCTGGTGAAAGTTTGTAAAACGATCCGGTGTATAGTCAATGCAGAAGCAGGTATCGGCGGTGATCCTCAGCTCTCCATCAAGATGGCTGTTCACAAAATTAATCCACCTCTTCTTGATCATCGTTTTTGTTTTGCAAGCTGTTTTGTAAGTTGTAGACTATAGTAACCAACAGTATTGACAGTAACTCGCGATCGATGTGCCTAGTTATGATCGTGTTAAGGGAGGAGCCAGGTTCGGTGGCTCGAGTGTGTCATCAACAAGTATGATAGTGTAGGGGGAGGGGCCATATGCTCAGTGGCTCCAGTGCATCATCAAGCTACCGTTTTAGCCCCGCCCAGAAAATCCTGAACACAGCAACGGTGAAAAACTGTTTAACGGTCTAACTTCTTAATTCAGTACTACATAGTTCACAGTCTTTGTAATGTGTTTCAGCAATACATTTCTAACATTTATAATGTGTTTAGAAACAAATCTCAGAATTGCCTTTTTACAGGGACTTTAAAACATATTCACATTGAACACAGTTCACAATATCATAGTTTTTACTGTATTTTTATTCATTTAATAAATGCAGTCTTGGTGTGCAGAAGTGTGCAAAATCCTAATTATATCAAACGTAATATACAACATCATTATATATAATATACATTGTTTAATTATATATAAATATATTATTACTATTATTATGTATATATTTATTAAATATAATAATATTGTCTAATTAAAAAATATAATTCAGTAATATTTGGAAAACACTCTAGAGACTCTAGAATATTGTTCTATTCTATTAAAATGTATCTTTTTTTATGTGTTCATAGACAGACTCAACATGTAAAAAATATTCACTCTAGTGCAAATAGTTGCAGTATATTAAGAAATAAATATCAAAACTGTGTCTTTGCATTTGACAGTTCTACAGCTGAGATCTTTATTTAAGTTTAGAGGATAACATTTTTAAACCAAGAAGAAACTATTTACATTTTATGCTTGAAACCCATGTGTCCATATTTCAGCTACTCTCTCTGAGCCTGAAACAATCTCTACACAAGTACAAGAACGCAAACACTTCTAGCTACGCAAGCTTTGATTCATAATTCAGCGCATACACACTTGCTGCAGACATTAGTGTCAATTGTCTATCATTTTTTTCTCTCAAGCAAGTTAGTTTGTTATCTGTTAGTTTAATGACATATGCTCCTGAAATGCGTCGGCCAAACGTTGACGTCTGCGTTTGTCTACTTGAGTAAACGATTGATTCAGGCCTGACTCTTTGTCTGTCTCTCTAGTTCTTTCTCAAAGTCTGGACTACATTCCTTCATTTTCTTCATCTCTCTGTCTGCGGTGCAGGTGTGGATTCGGAGGCCGGTGCTCTGACATTGTGTTCAGAAGACTTCAGACAGGCTCTGTCAGGCCTTCAGCCGTCCGTCTCTGAGCAGCAGCTCAACAGATACAAACTCATCCAGCAGAAATTCACCACAAAATAACACTGTGCCGACTGAAATCATTCCTCCAGTGGTAACTGTTGTAGCTGAAAGCATTGCAACCTGTCGTAACCAGACCTGACATGATAAAGCTTGGTCCATATAACTGAATATTAAACATCAGATGTCTTCTGATTGGCTGTGATTGTGTCATATTGCACTTTTATCTTCAATGTGCACCGACAGAGAGACTTGTCTGGTTAAGGCACAGTAGAATAATTTTCTGTATTTAAAAAAAAAAAAAATTTAATGGCAAACTAAATAAGAACATTAAATATAAAGGCACAACTCCTTCACTTTCCTATCCCGCAGGATTTCTTTGCATCTTCCTTAATGTGTTTCAAACTTAATGCTTGAATGGAAATTAGTTGGGCTGAAAAATGCAGAATCAGAAGGCTTTTGACTTAAAGCTAAGAGATGAGATTAAATATAGTAAGAGATGATTTATGACGAGCACTGCAATAACCACAGCTAAAGAGAACCCGTTCAGCTAAACTGTGAGCGTTAATAAGCGTGTTCGTGTTTGTGACCGCATTACAGTGTGTTTCATTAAAAACACATTAGAAAGCAGAACAATTCACAAACCTTCCTCCTCAGGGGTTTGATTTAAACACGCATTGGTCACACTTTATATTAAGTGCTTAGTTTTAGATAATTTAAGTAATAATTAATCAGTTAATTTGCTATGCAAATGTTAAAAATATGTATATATTTTTAGAAATGTTAATGAAATGATTTTATAAAGATTGTTTTATAAATATGTAATTACTACTTAATTAATATGTTGTTACTATTCAAAACAAAGGACAATTAGGACAACTTAATATAAAGTGTTACCTTGTTTATTCAAAGAATGACCTGAAATGAAAACTCTGAAAGTAAACGTATGTGATTCTTCAAACAAATCTCTGTCTGCTTTGACATAGCAGCTCAAGATAGAAGACAATATGAACACAAAAGACAAAATTATTCAAAAGATAAATTAACTGTGAAAATTTCAAACTGTGCAAGCATATATTTTGACTCATTGTGCTGTAGCTTGTTGCTGGAAGCAAGTGTGATTGAGTTGAATCTCATGAAAACTGTCCAGAAATGTAATTTTCTTTTAAATAGAATTCATAAATTATAAAAAAAATTACATTTATGTATAACATTTTAAAAAAATTATATATTTAATTTATATATATATATAACATTTATAAAATGATACATTTATTAAATAATTCATAAAATATATAAATTATATATTTTTAGCCAGGCAGGATGATATTTATTACTGTACTGTAATAATGAGAATCTAATAAGAATAAATATTGAGAAAAAACTAAAATTGTGCAGATGCATTTCAGTAATGACAATTTTGTAAGTAAAATGTGCCTAATTGTCACAGTGTAAACAAACCTGTCAAATATAATTTCTTATTTTTGCCTTCTGGTTTTGAGATTATTTATGAACCAGACTTGACATGCTTCATTAGATTCACCTAACAATTAGTGTTTTTTCTATTAAAATATGTATTAATAATTATGTGGATGTCTTCAGTAACAACCAATTAGTCACATGTATGTCACATAGCTGCTTGACTTCTTTTTAAATAAACACATTTCAAATCATGTTGTTTAATTCTTTTTTGTGTGTGTTTGTTAAATGATAATAGGGCCATAAAACAATTAATGTGGATTGTGATATAACTTAAGAGTGTTTAGTTTGTTTTTCATTGGATATTGACATTTAAATGGATGATTTTACTCCTTATCAGGACACAGTAACGGGCTGTCAGCTGTCAGTCTGACGGGCTCAACAGTATGAAAAACCCACTGGTGTGCTAGTTACTAGCTAATTGGCAATTACTAGCTGTCAATTATACATTTTTCTTTCTATTTTCTTCTTTTTTCTTCCACCCACACACATAATTAGGAATCAAAAAATTAAAATCCCTGAAATCCTGACCAGAGAACACAGGAAAGGAAAGCACTGTCAACCAAAGGCACTTAAAAGAGCAATAGCAATAATGTACTGTCACACACGGTGTTGTGTACTGAAGCATGACAGATGTGTATTTGAGAGAAAGATGAACAAATGTCAGTTTGAGGCTCCAGATTTTAGTCGGGGGGTCTGGATCTTTGTGAAAGATCCCTCATTTTTACAACAAACTCGGAAACTCTTCTGCTTTTGCCATGGCGTTTAGTTCGTATGTTTGGTAGAGACGGGTAAGATGGTTTGTCTGTGTCTTGATCTGCGTTCATGTCGACATCAGGTGGAGCTTCTCTCTGTGCCAGTGACTCAAGTGAAATGTGGCATACGACTGCAGGTTCTGCAAAACAAGGGAACGCATGTAAGATTTCTGGTGGAAAACAGTCTAAAAAGCACCTCATTCATTATATTTTGGTAGCACTTTCCATGAATAGTGTACAAAACAGGGCTTGACAGTTACTCTCTTAAATTCAACATTAGAATAAGTAATACTTTGTTGTTTCAACTTAAAGGGTTAGTTCACCCAAAATTGAAAATTCTGTCAGTAATTACTCACCCTCATGTTGTTCCAACCATGTAAGACCTTCGTTCATCTTCGGAACATAATTTAGTATATTTTTGATGAAATCTGAGAGCTGTCTCACTCCTCCATAGGCTTTCAGAGGGAATGAAACTTGATGGCCCAGAATAGTAAGTAAAAACGTCATTTAAGGAGTCCAAATGACTACAGTGGCTCTGTATTAAGTCTATCATGCAACGAAAATACTTTTTGAGCGGAAAAACAACAAAAATAACGACTTTATCCCACTATTATTGTTGTTCAATATGAGCCTCTGACGCCACGACGCATGCGCGAAAACGGCGTTCTTCTTCTACTACTACTAATCTCAGTTTTCGCGCATGCGTCGTGGCGTCAGAGGCTCAAATTGAACAACAATAATAGTCGTTATTTTTGTTGTTTTTCCGCTCAAAAAGTATTTTCGTCGCATGATAGACTTAATACAGAGCCACTGTAGTCATTTGGACTCCTTAAATGACGTTTTTACTTACTATTCTGGGTCATCAAGTTTCAGTCCCTCTGAAAGCCTATGGAGGAGTGAGACAGCTCTCAGATTTCATCAAAAATATACTAAATTATGTTCCGAAGATGAACGAAGGTCTTACATGGTTGGAACAACATGAGGGTGAGTAATTACTGACTTTATTTTCAATTTTGGGTGAACTAACCCTTTAAAGTAAGTGTTTGTGCTTGACTAATTTTAAGTTTAGTTAACTTTAGTTTAGTTGGGTATTTTAGTTGGGTATTTTAGTTATCTCAACAAATTTTTAAATGCAGCAAAGAATTTTACAGAAATATCCAACTTAACTAAACTATAATTAAGCACAAACACTTTAAAGTCGAAACCACATTATTACTTATTCTAATGTTAAATTTAAGTTGTGATAACTAATCACAGCAATACTTGTTTTTACAGTGTATTTGTCTATTTGCAAATGTTGCAACCCCTTTACCTAAATTTGGGTCCGATTTAAAGGCAAAAAAGTTTGGTGTGAACTTTCAAGTTAATAATATTTATAAAATCATAAATTAACCTCAATGAGTTGTTTGCGGCAACTGCTGGTTTGAAGTAATTGAAAAACTTTGGTGATTTTGGTAAAATTCTACCAGGGTTTAACCTGTTTTGGTGACAGGGTTGAATGCTTGAGCTTATTAAATGCTGCCAACAATACAGAAAATTTAAATGAAAAACTGATTTACTTGTTTTTCTGCCATGCTGTAGAAAGGTTCCAAATGATGTCACTTCCTGGTTGTCACACAATTTTGGAATATTCCATTTTGTTTAATGGGGGAAAATAATTTGGTTAAAGGGTTGCATGCAAAGTGTTGGACACAGCTAAACATCAAGTTTTGGAAAGTAAAATGTTTAAATTACAAAAAATATATTTTTTAATACTCTGGGTTCGTTTACACAACACTGTTTACAACTAAAAACATAAAACTTATGCATTTTGGCTGTTAATTTACATGACAACAGTGTTTTGGGGGCCTGAAAAACTTTGTTTAAAAACGTTTATTTAAAAGTTATCGTGTCTTTGTAAAATACAAGAATGTGAATTCGTGAAAAACGGTGATGTGTTCAGTCAATAGGCGCATAGTGATTCTTTACAAAGTGACATCTACTGGCCTGACATGAAGAATATAGCGTATTTAGTTGTTTTCACGGATCCGTGTGAACCAGAATCATTTTGACAAACATTTTTGGAAAATGCAAAGGAAAACCTTCTGTTTTTAGTACATGGTTGTTGTGTAAACGTACCCTAAAGGTGTGGTCACATTAGAGACATAATGTGGACAAAATGTCCATTGTCAGTAGTGAAGAATATGTCACTTTCAAACCAAACAGCTTTGTGTTCTGTCAGTAAATCTTAGCTTGAAAACATTGGAAAATCTTTTATCCTCACACTGAATTCCAGCATAGTTTCCTAATGAAACAAGTGGATTTCGTCTGTGAATATTCATTGAACAACAATATGATCGCACCCAAGCTGTGTACGAACATTTGAAGTTGTCTTATGCCTCTTACTACACCACATGGACGTTGCCCAGTCGTTTATACTAAAAATAGGTTCAAAAGACGTAGTTAGTCAACAGTTTTCAACATCAGCAGTTTTTCAATCAGAGTTTTTAGAGTGTTGACCTGTTAGGCCCTCTTAGTGCTCTTTCTGTGATCTTATTACAACTGCTTATCCATTTCATTACAATTCCATGGTGTACAGTACAATCAAAATCCAATGAAATCACTATTTCTAAGTCTGAGTTCATATCAGAGGAAGATATTCTGTGCTTGGGCAGAGTTTGGGAGGTCACTCTGACATATACTATATATATACTATATACTATATATACTGACTCTGACAATAACCATATTTACCGCTTACGTGGCCTTTGCTACTTTCGTGCGTTTCATCCTTTTCCTGCGCATGAGGGTGACCTGAGGCCTCTTCAAGCCGGCGATGAGCAGCAGCAGTCTGGGTCGGGACTTGGTGAGCCAGCTTCTCAGTAGCGTCCCCTTGGGAAACCTGGGAAACATCAGAGCCTGTGAGTCCAACATGTCAGCAGTATGGAGACAAATTGAAGCTGTGATTAAAACGGTTGTAGCACTTCATTCACTGATGTCTATGAGCTGCTTTGGGTAACACTTTATTTTATAACTATAAATTGTGCTTAATTACATTGAAACTAACCATAAACCTAATCCTAACCCTGTATTATATATAGGTCATTATTACTCTATACTTAAATTTATAATTACACTGTCTGTAACCTTATAATAAAGTGTAACCTTGTTTTGTTATACTTGTACTTGAAGTTGTACTTAATTAAAACTGATAATTGATTACTGTATTTGGTGACACACTGATTTTTATTGTAAAGCTGTTTTGAAGCTTGTATAAATCTCTATAAATAACCTTGATATAACACTTTATTTTAGGGTCCAATTCTCATTGTTAACTAGCTTGCATATCACTAGGATATTGGCTGTTTATTAGTACTTATAAAGCACATAGTAATGCCTTATTATGCATGACCTTATTCTACATCCCTTAATCCTATATTAAGGGATGTAGAAATTTAAGCGCAACAAAAACGACCTTACTAACTATTAATAAGCAGTAAATTATGAGTTTATTGAGGCAAAAGTTAATAGTGAATATGTGTTCCCCATACTAAAGTGTTACCAATTTATAACCCATACTGGTAACACTTTATAATAACTACACGCTATGAAGCATTAGTTAAGCATTAGTAAATAGTTAATTCATTGTTTATAAAACATTAATAGACATTACTAAGCAGTTTATAAATACAGCTATAAATGCTTTACTCTTAATTTATAAGCATATCTATAGTGTCTTTAATAATTGTATTTTCATACTTTATAAAAGATCAATTTATCATTTCTAAATGAAGTATTACATTATTTACCAACCAGTTATTTAGGAGTTGTCAGTGGTTCATCAGATTATTTATAAAGTGTGAGTAAATGATTAATAAACTATCTAAATGTACATTTATACATCTTATTATTTAGACATATAGTAATAGTTACTCAGTGTGTTAATAAATGCTTTATTAACATGTATTTCTACTGTAATTCATGATTAATTCAGGTAGTTATAAAACATTTAGTAGTTGTCAGTTAACTATTTCTGTGAGCTCATCTAAAGTGAGGACTATTTATGCCTCGTAAAGCTTTTATGAAGGATATAAAAGCTGTTCTCTGGTACTGTTTTGACACTGCAAAATATTTTATTATATTATTATTGTTTTATCTAAATTTTATTTGTTGTATTTTGGCACTCCTGTAATCCAGTGTAATCCACTGGTACATTTTTATTCAGCAATGTTTACACTTTACATATATGTATTTTTATATCAGATTGCAGTTTCAGGCTTAGTTTCATTTGACTGCAGTTATGTTTTCTGGCGGTCTAAGGGAATATTATTTTATATGACATTGAAGAAGTTTAATTTTATATTAAGTTACTAGTTGTACAGTCTCCATTTTTGCATTTTGAAATAAATATTTATATGTGCTATATTCCTCCTGTGTTGTGTTCGTTTCCTTTTTTCTGTTCAGAGGAGAACTGAGCCTTTAAATCTCCTCTGTAAAAGCTTTGCGAGGCATAAATAGTCCTCACTTTAGATGAGCTCACAGAAATAGTTAACTGACAACTACTAAAAGTTTTATAACTACCTGAATTAATCATGAATTACAGTAGGAATACATGTTAATAAAGTATTTATTAACACACTGAACAACTATTACTATATGTCTAAATAATAAGATGTATAAATGTACATTTAGATAGTTTATTAATCATTTACTTACACTTTATAAATAATCTGATGAACCACTGACAACTCCTAAATAACTGGTTTGTAAATAATGTAATAATTTATTAATTATTAATTGATAATTTATAAATTATGAAAATACAATTATTAAACACATTATAGATATGCTTAAATCAAGAAAATCAAGCATTTATAGCTGTATTTATAAACTGCCTATTAATGTATATTAATGCTTTACAAATGATGAATTAACTATTTACTAATGCTTAACTAATGCTTCATAGTGTGTAGTTATTATAAAGTGTTACCAAAAATTGCAATAAGTACACTGTAAGAAAAAAAAAAATCCATAAAAAACCCTGTAATTTTCCGCAAGGACACATAATGCAATACGCAATTCAAACATGCGACAAATCAATACAGAAAATTCCTTCAGATGAACAGCACATTGGGCCCTATTTTCACGGGCTTGTCTTAGAGTGTAACTGCTACTAATGTGGTTAAAAGCGAATTAATATTTCTCTGAGTTCTCACAGCTGATGATTAAATATGCTTTATGAATTGGAGTAAGTATTGAGTGGGAGGCTGAGAAATGTGGTATTGTTACTTAACATTCTATACACATTATATATAGCATAATCAATTATATCTAAATATTGTTTAAAATAAAATAAAGGACCATTAAGGAGTCCAAACCTTCCTGTCCAGACGCACTAGCGGCTCTAAATCACTGTTCCATGTGGCATGTTTAGTCTAAGATGAGCCCTGAGACGTTACATTGTCCAGCAGCTGGAGCTGTATTTGCTCCTGTTTAATAACCGCATTGTATTCCGTCTGCTTTAGACTGCACTCAATAAAAATCAGACTATTGACAGCACGCTGTACGTTTGCAGAGTTTGTGTATCAAAGGAAGGAATTAAAAAAGTATTGACTCTCAAACCTGACTGGACACATTCAAGTGTTTCAAGTTTTTCTCTTAACGCAACTTGTGCCTTTAAAATATATACAGATTCTGCAATGTTAAAAAAGAATAAAGTTGGTTAACCCTTGTGTTATGTTGCGGGTCAATTTGACCCGTTTAGATTTGTAAGTTGTCAGAAATATCAGTTAACCTATGTTTTTTTTTCTTTATATTTTGTAACTTTTTCTCATTTAGGGTCATGAACATGCATGCAAAGTGTCAACACGCTGATGTGTTTTGACATATACACACAAAAGTACTGTTACGTTCGTGATGTTCACGGGTCAATTTGACCCGCATATTTTAATGTTCTAAGGCAATTGTAGAGACCCAAAATAATAACATTTCTTGGTTATATTTTGTTATTTTAGTTTTTTACTAACCTATGAAGCTAAAAAGATTTGCTTTTCCCCATTTTTTTCAATACAGAAATATTTTTGTATGCCACAAATGGTAAAAATTAGCTATAGTTTCTTTTTTCAATCTATCTGAAATACTATCTAACCTACATTGTTTTTCTTGAAATTGTGTGACTTTTTCTCATTTAGGGTCATTAACATGCATGCAAAGTTTCAACATGCTGATGCGTTGTGAAATGTGCATATCAAAATTGTATACACTCTTGCTGTTTGTGGGTCAATTTGACCCATATAGGACAGCTATTCAAAAGCAACTGTACAGACACAAAATACAAAACACTTTGTTGTATCTCAGAGCTCTTCAACTCTAGTCCTGAAGTGAGAGTGTCTTGCTGAGATTAACAGCTTCATGAAGCAGTGTTTTGAAATCGGCCATCACTGTATAAGTCGTAAAAGTAAAGTTTAAAACAAGTTATAGAAGTTTATGAACATGTAAAATATATATAACATATATATATATATATATATATATATATATATTTTTTTTTTATATAAAATATACATTTTACAAAACATGTTCAATTCTAAAACCTCAAGAAAATAAAAAATAAATAATATTGAATATTGAAATAATATTGAAAATAAAACCTCAACCAAATTTTAGGTTGATATCTAAAAATAAAATAAAAATTGGTGCGCAGTACCAACGTTTTCCACTAAATGACATGTAGACTCTTCGATTTCTATATATGGTTTGAGTGATCTGAACGTTATATTTTCATACTTTTCAAAATATCTATGAAGTAGACATCCTATTCAGAAGTAGTTTGGGCAGTAATGTTAATATTTGATTTGAATTAAATCTCTAAAATGCATATAAAAAAAAACATAAGGAAAGAGTCAGAGCGCTCGTTATAGTTTGGCATCGCATCACAAATGACGAATCTATCGCTATTTATCTACTGCTCTGTCATCTGTTTTGAAAATCAGTCACCAAATATGAAAATTAGAGTCTGAAAGCTTTATATATATGCTATATAATTGTTCAAGATTACTTTAGGTTTAGACTAAGATAATAAGATAATAAGACTAAGATATTATTGTTCTATTGTCTATATTATCTATTGTTCTTTACAATAAGGTCTCTTTTTAACATCAGTCAATGCATTAGCTAACAATGATCACTACATTTGTTACAGTGTGTTCATCTTTGTTAATGTTAGTCAAGTTAATCTTTGTTAATGTTAGTTGATAAAACAAACAACTGTTTGTTAACCAATGTTAACAAATGGAACGTCATTTTAAACAGGTACAGAAAAAGTAAAGTTACACTTTTAAAAGCAAGAGTTAAGGTCTAAGCTGAAGAGTTTCAGTTTGCTCCTGCTGACAGAATGTATATATATTTTATAGTAACCTAAAAAAAAGTCACCAAAAAATCAGATAATAGCAGATGTTTCACCAGTGACCAATTTTATGGCTAAAAGCATCAAACATAAGGTCTAAACTGCCAGCCCGCTGCAAGGAGTCCTAATAAAGAATGGACAGTCACATGACATTTACAGCTCAGGTGATTGGCTCTAAAAACTTTAAGGTCTTGGTTTTGTCTCGGTTTCAGAGGACTCTCTTTCAAGACCACAACTGCTGGGATATTACTAAATGACCGGTGCATTGTCTAATTTTTTTATTAACATCATTAATGTGATTGGATGTGAAACTTACTGCTTCAGATGCAATCAATAACTTATTTCTAATTTGATTATTGAAATTAATGAGGGATTGTGTCAAAAATGTCACCAAAATGAATACAAATGCTCTCAAAATTCAAGATATTGTTGCAAAAAATCTGGATTTTTATATTATAACGTGATATAATTAAGCAATATCACAAGGGCAAGAGAGCTGTTTTCACAAATTGGGCATGACTACAAACATGATATAGCTTTTATACAAACATTTAATTTTTTTTTAAACATTATTCTCAACATTATTTATGCATTTGTGATTTAATTCAGATGCATCTTCTGTACTGCCTCTGCAGTGCAAAGATGAATTTTGTTGTTAATGATTTGATTTGATTGGTAACAGCTCTATATAGTGTCTTATTCTAATTATATTTATTGATTAAAAATAAGTCATTTCTCAGGCCGTAATGTGGATCTTTATGAATTTATGGAGTGCTAGTCTGGTCTTGGTCTCGACTTGGTCTCGGATTAGGTGGTCTTGACTACAAACACTAGCTGCCAGTAAAACTCCACCGATTTCACAGCAAAATCAATGCGGAAAACACAACAGCCGTTTCTGAATGAACCAAAAACCCATCCTTCTCATTCTTGAACCCTCCAGAACCGACTAAACCCATCCTTCCGTATCTTTGTGGGCAAAAAGCTTAATGGAAGTGTAGCATTCCCACAGAACAGCAGAACAGTACCTCAACCAGTAACACTCCTCACCGAAGCACCATAGCAACAGTTTTAGCTTCCTGAAAACCGGCACGTTCACTCACGAAACAGTCACATTCTGGGCTATTAGGACTTTCAGATGAAGGGTGACAGTATAACCGGCCGAGCTTTTATATTCACGTCTCGCACGTCTGACTGCTGAGCTCAATGGAAAATATAAAACTTCAATTGTTTCGACTTTTGCTGGTCGAGCATGAGCCAACAGGCCAGAGAGAGATCTAGCAACGTGTAGATGTGCTACAGCCTCGCTGAAGCATTGTTGTTTCCCCCAGAGGGGCTCCATGTTAAATGTGGCGAGAGCAACATTGTTTGCTTTGCGGCCTTGTTTTCCTCTTTTTTTTTTTCCTCATCCAATTCTATCTCTCAGAGCTTGACAATATTTCTCCTACAGGAAATCCGGACAACAACCTTCAGCGTCATCCATTTTGTTTTTCAATTTTGCCAACCAAATTAGCTGCTTCATCAAGCTGTCCAAAACAGATGTTACTCCACAGCTGGGAAGCTTTGTTACGGAGTTTGATTCGTCCTTGTACTGGTCCGTTTATCTTTCTTTTCTTCTGCAACTCCAGGATGGAAGTCTTTTCACATTGTATCCACACAAACATTGACTGTTGAGATTTCATATCTAAATATTATTTTCACAATATCTTGGTGTTTCAATCATTAAGATGTTTCTAGTAAGGGAATTTTGGCCTCTATTTGTCTGGCCACTACAAAGAGGCCAAGGTTATGTATCTATACATAAGAGAAGCTTTGGTGTAAAAACAATTTTCAGTTACACTTTATTTTAAGGTGTCATTGTTACAGTGCAATTATATATATATAAGTACTGAGTAATATTAACTAACAACATGTACTTATTATAGGGTTAGGGTTTGGTTGAGGGTTAGTTGCATGTAATTATGCATAATTTACTATTACTATGGTAAGAACATGTAACATATGTAACAAGGACAGTGTAAAATAACTTTATTTTAATGTGACGTAGTTACATTATACTTACTCCAAGAAGTACTGAGTAATATTAATTAGTTACCGTTAGGGTTAGGCTTTGGTTTAGGGTTAGTTACTTGTAATTAAGTATAGTTTACAGTTATTACTATAGTAAGTACATGTAGTCGCCTTAAAATAAAGTGTTACCCAATTTTCACTCAGTAAATTGCTAGTAAATTTGACGAACAATCACAAAGAACCAGCAAGTAACATTGGATTAAATGTCAGAAAAACTGAAATAGTATTTTCTTGTAAAATGAAACATTTGAAAAAAGTGTACTACAAAATGTAACAGAATATAGTCTATACTAGGCCAAAAAAAAAAAAACATTGATAAATATGACGGACCTCATAGAAATGTTTTGAAGACTAGAACAAAAAATCCTGAACATTATTTCAAAGAACTGATGAGCTATAAACAAATATCTTAAACAAATCACAATCAATCAAACTCAAAATAATGACAGACCAGAACAGCTTAAGTATGTCCTGTTGATCAGCATCTTAACTTAAAAAATACTCAAAAAATAAAAACAGAAAACTCTAAAAAACTCTAAAAACAGAAAGTGTTTCTTACCAATTGACTCCACACATTTGTTAGGCTATGCCCCCTGCGCCCTGCTAAGCCACATATATGATGCTAATGGACTTATTAGTGTCACGCTAGAAAGTTCAACCAGGATGGAAAAAACAAATCTGCGGGACAATAGGAAGTGCACTGACTCCATGGGGCAGAGAAGGGACAGGGAGGGGGGCTTCAACAGGAGGGTCCACTCAGCACTTCTCTCAGCGAGCAACAACGGATGATCCCGGCCTCTGCACCAATCAGAGCGCTCGTCGACACTGTTTCTAAGACAGGCCGCGCCTCACCCATATAAAACGCTCTTATAATGTATAGAGAGGTCAGCCAAACTGCCATCCTCTTTTTCACATGTGGAAAATAAACTCCTCCAAATCCATATCAGCTGTCTACAAAATTTTGGGGCCCTTGAATAATTAAAAAGGACACATTAAATTGATCAAAAGTGACAGTAAAGACATAATGTTACAAAAGATTTCTATTTCTGTTCTTTTGAACTTTCTTTTCATAAAAGAAATCTGAAAAATGTATCACGGTTTCAACAAAAATATTAAGTAGCAAAAACTGGGAAATTCAAAAACAGTTTAATATCCTTAAAATGTTTGATTTGCAACTTAATTTCTTTATTATGATTTTGAGATCTGCAGTCTAGCCAGGTTCTTCCTGTGCAGTATCTCTTCCGCTCTGTGAGGGGCACTATGGTGCTGTTTGAGATGCGCTTGTATGAGGCGGTAAAGACCCCAGAGGGAAACGAAACACACCGAGAGGATATTACCGCACATACTGCAGAGGGTGCCCAATGTGAGAGGGAGAGAGAGAGAGAGAGAGAGAGAGAGAGAGAGAGAGAGAGAGAGAGAGAGAGAGAGAGAGAGAGAGAGAGAGAGAGAGAGAGAGGGAGCTGGGGAAGCCTGGCACTGCATTGCAGATCAACAAATGAGAGGAGGAGACTGCAGGAGTCTGCAGCTGCGATAAACACCACGGGATTCCCTCGTCTGTGTGAAGACACACAACCCTCACTGGATGATGAAATAATACAGACTGGAGTAGTTTTTTCAATTCTAGACATGAGCTGTAACATAAGTGACACAAATAAATGCTTCATAGAAGTTCTTATGATATAGAAGTTGCTGCTATTTATGTTATGCTGTTGTGGTCATTCATGCAAAACAATGTGTTATTTCGTACAGACTACTGGTTTTCTAGTGAATACCCCTGGCTTGAAGCCTGGATGCCAACCGAACTTAGCCCCGCCCACAACATTTGAGGTCGGGAAGTTCTGTCTGGACTTGATCCGTTGTGGAGCAACTATGCTCGAACCAGAGCTCTTCGGACCAATCAAATCGTCAGGGCGGGCTTTATACGATAATGGACAGATGAGCAACAGTAATGTAATCATCCACGTCACCAAAGAGCACTTTGGGTGGAATTCGTTCTAATCGTAAATGGAGAATTTGTTCGTTTATGCATTCACCTTTACTATTTCTCTCAAAAATGATGATGATGTTGGTAACAGTGTTGGGAGTAACAGCGTTTAAGTATAACTGCGTTACTAACGGCGTTATTTTTTTTAGTAACGGAGTAATCTAATTAATTACTTTTCCCGTCATTGCAACGCCGTTATCGTTACTGAGAATGTAAAGTGGCGCGTTACTACAATTTGGTTGAATGAAGCACGAGGTGTCAAGCTTTGGCTAGTATGGCTACACACCAGCTGCCTGGAGAGAGCAGGGGTGGGGATGATGACACCGTTGAAAATGCGATGATGATTGCTTGGGTGGGCAGACGCCCTGCTTACACTGTCTCACTCACTGCACGCTTTGACTACCACTAAACACAAGACAGCGACAATGGTGAAGGGAAATTCAAAGGTAGCGTTCTTGAACTGGAAGTACCAGCACTACTTCTCGCTCATTGAAATTAAAGGCAAGAATGTTTATGTAACATGCACACTATGCCCAGGAAAAAAGACTTTATCCATGTCTGCCTCAAGCAACTCGAATCTTATGAAGCACCTCACATCAACACATGCTAACACGACACTTGCTGCTGCTGCTAACCCAACCCCAAGCCCAGACAAAATATTTGAAAAGCTTCTCCTCCTACGTTACAACCACTGGTTTAGTCGTTTAAATGAGAGGAGTATTTTAGTATAGATTAATGTATTGTTCTTTTTCAATGAGAACAAACAACATGTTAATCTACATAGAGAGTTGGATAGTGTTTATTGTGCAATAATATACAAAACAATGCAGTCTTTACTGTGTAAATTAAATATAAATGTTTTCTTATTAAAGTTACAAAAATGATTCATTCAAGAGCAGTGAGAGATTTTTCTCTTTTTCTCTATTGTTGTTTGATTAGCATTAATGACAGCAGGTTAATTTGGATGCTGTCACTTTAAGAGTGACTGCATGGATCCTTTAGTCAGTGCATTTTCTTTCTCAACTCAATATTTAGTTAAGACATAAATTATTGTTTACTTACAAATGCATGGTCACATATATGTGTATTAACTGTTCAAGCCTGAATATATACTTGAGTTATCTTTCGCTGCTAATTGCGCATCAACAGTTTAAAATCACTTGTTCCCTTTCAGTCGGTCATGTTCGACGTACGTCGGACGTCACCGACGAATTGGGATCACTTCAGAGAGCACCTATCAGCTCCGAGATATGGAGAACAGGCCAATGGGCCATTGGCGTGTGAGATTTGCATCTCGCTCTCCGCCCTGCACTGCGGGTATAAAGCGGAAGCGAGAGCAGCACACAGTTGTCATTCACTTCAGAGCCGAACTGGCGTTTGCACGAAGAGCAAGACGAATTCTTCTCAGCAGAGAGTTATTTTTGGAGGACGTGAGGACGCTCGTATTGGCGAGACGGCACGAGTATCAGCGAGACCGCGTGCTCACCGTTGCATGCAGCAAAAACTGCTGTTCTCACAGCAACCAAATTTCTGTATTGGTTCGGTGAGGGCATTCCTTGAACAGTGAGTGCAGGCACAGGCTGCACTTTTCCCTGTGTTCTGCCGCGGTTGTCCCTGGGTGCTTCAGCACTAAGAGCGTTGCCTCACAAAAGAGTACACGGGTGTGACACTGCGTCTTTTTCAAGATGTCATTCCACCTGTGCGTTTCTGGATGTGGTCGTTCCCTGTTGCCTGCTGACGGTCACAATCGCTGCATCACGTGTCTGGGCATCCTGCACACTGAAGCAGCGTTTGCGGATAGTTCGTGTTCCCACTGCGGGAACATGACTATTTCGGCGCTTAGGTCGAGACTCACCTACCTTCGGGAAGGCGGAGTCCCCCTCCCCATACCTCGATCTAGTGCTATTCCTGCACCGCAGAATAGACCTGCTTCGACGGATGGCCAGGGTGACCTGAGGATTACGTTCAGGACAAACCCGCCGAGTCAGCCTCCGCGGGCCCCTGATCCCTCACAAGCGCCGCAACCAGTAGAGCTTCCGGAAGAAGTCGCTGGCCCCTCCCATGGGCGTCCACCGGTGACTTTCGGGGCTCCAGCAGACGATCAGATGCCGATCACTGCATCGGAGGGGGAGTTCCAGTCCTCTGGGGATGAAGATCCGACTGTACTGCCTCCCTCTGGGAGAGTGGCAATGGTCGAGTTGGACCCGGAGTTGACGGCTATGCTTTCCTGGGCCGCCGAAAAGGTCGGGCTTGAGTGGAACCCTCCACCACTTCCTGAGCCTTCTAGGCTGGATGATTGGTTTCTCGGGGTGGGTCACACTGGTTCTCAGCGTCCCGCCCCGGTTACTTTCTTCCCGGTGGCATGAGGAGCTTACTAGGTTGTGGTCGACGCCGTTCAGTGCTCGGAACCAAACTAGTGGCTCCTCCCTCCTCATTACCCTCGATGGCGGACAAGCCAAGGGTTACGTGGGAATCCCACCAGTTGAGCGGGATGTCGCGATGCAGCTGTGTCCGGCGACCGCTTCCAACTGGCGTGGTGACCTGCGTCTCCCATCCAAGGCCTGTAAGTTCTCTACCGGTCTGACCGCGAAGGCTTACAGGTCTTGTGGACAGGCCGTGTCTGCCTTGCATGCCATGTCACTGCTTCAGGTGCACCAAGCCCAAGCACTCATGGACATGCACAAGGGTAGGCCTGACCCAGAGCTCCTCCGGGAGCTCTGGACGGCTCCGGACCTCGCCATACGGGCGACGAAAGTCACCGCCCGTTCCCTTGGTCAGGCGATGTCCACGCTTGTGGTCCAGGAGCAACATCTCTGGCTCAACCTGGCTGACATGAAGGAGACCGATAAATATCGGTTCCTGGACTCCTCCATCTCCACGGCCGGGTTGTTCGGCGACGCGGTCGAGAGCTTTGCCCAGCAGTTCTCGGCTGCCCAGAAGCTCTCGCCAAAGCCCAGCAGCAGCCTCCACCGAGGCGTTGGCGTGGAGCCGGTCGTGGGAAGGACGTCCAGCCCGCTCAGGCCGCTGCCAAGCCAGGTGGCAAGAGCCGTCGCAAGCAACCCTGAGACGGGCCACCCAGAGATGGAGGAAACTTCTCTCCAGGAGATGGCCGCAGCTCCACTCCTTCCCCCGGAGGAGGGCCGGGGGAGAATCCTAATTTCTCCTTTTGTTTCTGTTACACCCAAATTCTCTATAAAAGAGCAGTTTCCAATATCTCTGGTCCCAAGAGAGCGTGCTTGGTGGTGTTCGATGCTCCCATGCCTTGTCACCCTCAAGCGCCTCTCCAATCACCAGCAGGGGATGCTGGCTGTGGGGACGCACACAAGCGGCCTTCCCACACTCGCTCATCCCCTCAGCGGAAGCAGCTAAGTGTTGCACAGCACACTCAGACCCCACTTTGGGCCGCTCCCATGCCATCCGAGTCGGATCCCTGCATGCCGCTACATTGCCCCGCCCCGGGTACGTCAGTGGTGCCGATGGTCCCGCTTGCGTGGTCTCTGGGGGCCTGGCTAGCACTCCCCAGCCCGCCTCGCTGGCTCATCCGTACCATCAGACTCGGCTACGTGATTCAGTTAGCCCGCCGTCCCCCCAAGTTCAGAGGCATCCACTTCACCTCCGTTGAGAAGGAGGATGCCCCTGTCCTACGGGTGGAGATCGCTGTCCTGCTGGCGAAGGACGCGATAGAGCTGGTGCCTCCATCCGATATGAAGTCAGGGTTCTACAGCCCGTATTTCATTGTGCCCAAGAAAGGTGGCGGGTTACGACCGATCTTGGACCTGCGGTTCTTGAATCGTTCCCTTCACAGGCTACCGTTCAGAATGCTAACGCAGAAACGCACCTTCAAGTGCATCCGTCCCCAAGATTGGTTTGCAGCGATCGACCTGAAGGACGTGTACTTTCATGTCTCGATTCTCCCTCGACACAGGCTGTTCCTACAGTTTGCATTCGAGGGACAGGCATATCAGTACAGAGTCCTACCCTTCGGGATGTCCCTGTCGCCTTGTGTCTTCACGAAAGTCACGGAGGCGGCCATTGCTCCCATGAGAGAGCGTGGTGTTCACATCCTCAACTATCTCAACGACTGGCTGATCCTTGCCCAGTTGCGAGATCAGTTGTGCGAACACAGCTTCGGCACCTCAGCTAGTTGGGGCTTCGGGTCAACTGGGAGAAGAGCAAACTCTGCCCCGCACAGAGGATCTCTTTTCTCGGGATGGAGCTGGATTTGGTCACCCTGACAGCGCGCCTCACAGAGGAGCTTGTCCGGTCAGTGTTGAAACCAGTTGAATTCGTTCAAATGCAGGACAGCGGTACCACTGAAACATTATGAGAGGCTCCTGGGGCATATGGCATCCGCAGCCGCAGTAACGCCGCTCGGGTTGCTTCATATGAGACCGCTTCAACGCTGGCTACACGACCGAGTCCCGAGATGGGCGTGGCACAGCGGGTCCCTCCGTGTCCAAGTGACGCCGAGGTGCTGCCAAACCTTCAGCCCGTGGTCGGACCCTTCGTTTCTGTGGGCCGTAGTGCCCATAGAACAAGTGTCCAGGCGTGCTGTTGTCTCCACGGATGCCTCGTCCACCGACTTGGGTGCCACGTACAATGGGCGTGCAGTTTCGGGTCTGTGGAGGGGCCTCAACTGCAGTGGCATATCAATTGCCTAGAATTGTTAGCAGTCCGTCTTGCACTCAGCCGCTTCAAGGAGCCGCTAAGAGGCAAACACGTTCTGGTCCATACGGACAACACTGCGGCCGTTGCGTACATCAACAAACAGGGTGGTCTACGCTCCCGTCGCATGTCACAACTCGCCCGCCATCTCCTCTTATGGAGTCAGAAGCATCTGAGGTTGCTTCATGCCATTCACATTCCGGGCCTGCTCAACCGTGCGGCCGACGAGCTATCGCGGTTACCAGTGCTCCCGGGAGAGTGGAGACTCCATCCCCAGGCGGTCCAGCTGATCTGGAGTCACTTCGGGGCCGCACTGGTAGCTGTTTGCCGCCCCGGACTTGACCCATTGCCAGTTGTTCTATTCCCTGACCGAAGGGACCCTCGGCTTGGATGCCCTGGCACATAGCTGGCCCCGGGACCTGCACAAATATGCGTTTTCCCCAGTGAGCCTTCTCGCACAGACACTGTGCAAAGTCAGGGAGGACAAGAAGCAAGTCCTGTTGGTCGCTCCGTACTGGCCCAACAGAACTTGGTTCCCGGAACTAGTGCTCCTCGCGACAGCACCTCCTTGGCCCATTCCTCTGAGGAAGGACCTCCTAATTCAGAGACGGGGCACCCTCTGGCACCCACGTCCGGACCTCTGGAAACTCCATGTCGGAGGTTCTAGGTGGCCTACCACAAAATGTGGTAGACACCATCTCTTTGCTAGAGCTCCCTCTACGAGGCACCTCTATGCGTTGAAGTGGAACCTGTTCGTCGATTGGTGTTCTTCTCGCCGAGAAGACCCCCGGAGATGCTCGATAGGTTCAGTGCTTTCCTTCCTACAAGATGGGTTGGAGCGAAGGCTGTCTCCCTCCACCCTCAAGGTTTATGTTGCCGCTATCGCCGCAAACCATGACATGGTAGATGGTAAGTCTGTGGGGAAGCATGATCTGATCATCAGGTTCCTGAGGGTGGTGAGAAGACTAAATCCGCCTTGCCCTCCCTCTATACCCTCTTGGGACTTAACTCTGGTGCTAACTGCACTACAGAGAGCGCCCTTTGAGCCTTTTCAGTCGGCAGAGTTGAAAATCCTGTCCCTAAAGACAGTACTCCTGACTGCATTGGCCTCTATCAAGAGGGTAGGGGACCTGCAGGCATTTTCGGTCGACGAATCATGCCTGGAGTTCGGGCCGGGTAACTCTCATGTAATCCTGAGACCCCGGCCTGGATATGTGCCCAAGGTTCCCACCACTCCCTTCCGGGACCAGGTGGTGAGCCTGCAAGCGCTGCCTTCGGAGGAGGCTGACCCAGCCCTGGCTTTTCTCTGTCCTGTCCGTGCCCTGCGGGCATACGTGGACAGAACGCAAAGCTTCAGAACCTCAGAGCAGCTCTTCGTCTGTTATGGAGGACAGCAGAAGGGAAAGGCTGTCTCTAAGCAGAGGATGGCCCACTGGATAGTGGATGCCATCGTCTTGGCATATGAAATGCAAGACGTGCCCTGCCCACTCAGGTTAAGAGCCCACTCAACTAGGGGTGTAGCTTCTTCCTGGGTGTTGGATCGTGGCGTCTCGCTGACAGATATTTGTAGAGCTGCGGGCTGGGTGACACCTAACACGTTCGCTAGATTCTATAGCCTGCGTGTAGAGCCGGTAGCTTCTCGTGTGCTCGTTTCACATAGTCAGTAACACCGGAGTGCCCGTTCTAGTCTTGCGGAACAGCAGTGTGACTCTCCCTGCGTGAGTTTCCCGCCTGGAACAGACGGGGTCTGAGGGGCTCTTCGCTGGGCGCTGGAAGTGGTAGTAACTGTGGTGTTTTCCAAAGGGATCCCAATTCGTTGGTGACGTACGTCGAATGTGACTGACTGAAAGGGAACGTCTCGGTTACGCATGGTAACCCTCGTTCCCTGAAGGAGGGAACGGAGACGTACTTCCCGTCGCCACAGTTACTGTACCATCATTGCATGGCCAAGTCACTAGTTCGGCTCCTCAGTGAAAAACAACTGTGTGCTGCTCTCGTTTCTGCTTTATACCCGCAGTGCGGGGCGGAGCGCGAGATGCAAATCTTGCACGGCAATGGCCCATTGGCCTGTTCTCCATATCTCGAAGCTGATAAGGGCTCTCTGAAGTGATCCCAATTCGTTGGTGACGTCCGATGTACGTCTCCGTTCCCTCCTTCAGGGAACGAGGGTTACCATACGTAACCGAGACGTTTTTAAACCACAATGGTCAAAAACGCATGCAAACGTTAAGCTTTTGTGACTGTGTAAGTATAAGTATAGCATTGGTGCATGTTGATTTTGAGTTTGCGTCATTTTGCGTTTCTTCACAGGTGTTGGAGCATCTGAAGTCTTCATAAGAGGCTGGATCCAAACTGGAGCTGTTGTAAGTTACCTCAGGATTGGCGTCTCGAGATTAAACAGAAAAGCAAATGGAAAGTAATTAGCGTAGCTGCTGTTCATAACATTTCAAGCAAAGATAATCATGTGCATTTGATCTGATATAATTGGAAGTCAAGGTTGTGAGACATTATGTGAATGCTTGGCTAAAGACATGCGTCTTTAATCTAGATTTAAACTGGGAGAGTGAGTCTGAACACCGAGCATTATCAGGAAGGCTATTCTAGAGTTTAGGAGCCAAATGTGGAAAACGCTCTCCCTCTTTTAGTGGACTTAGATATCCTAGGTAGGGGAGAGCGGGGCACAACCTAACGCTTTTTGACTGTCTCAGTTTGTGTAAATCCACTTGTGGTTCAGAGTATTTATTTTTTCTCACATTAATTCACCACATTTCTAGTACAAATATGTGGTTTTGTTTCATTAATACAGTGTATACTTTTTTCTTGATTTACCCCAAAAGAATCGAAGTGTAATGTGACAACATGCCCAGTAGGTGGGGTACATTGTAACATGTGCTGTGCTTAAAATGTTACCTGATATAATAAAAAAATATATATACAAGACAAACTTAAATATTTTGTCAATAAAATTAAAAATTAAAAATATACAGATTTTTGAGTTTGACAACAAACATCGCTAAATACAGATAAACAGCAGAGTTAAAAACATAATAATAATGAATAATTTCTGAACATTGACTCAGTCATTATTCACCTCTTTGTCATGGTTTCTCAAAAGAATTCATAAAATTATAGAATATAATAGCATAGTTCTAATAGGGGCTTGTGTCTTCTGCTGTTAGATCAACATTAAAGAACGCTCTCAACTGTTAAATAACATATATAAGATTACAATAATATCAGATTTGTCTTGTTTTAAATAAACACAAAAAACATAGATGACAAATAAACTTAAGTAAGAAATTTACTTTTGCTATGGTTAAATAAATGTTCAGTAATATCTTCCCAATTTTTTTTAATTTTGGCGCTATTTTTTCTCTAAATAATGTTGATATGGAAACACTAATTTTCGTCATCCTGGCATGTGTGGAAAGTGTTAAACCATGTGTGTTACAACTAACCCGTGCTCCCCCACTACCAGAAGCCCAGAGTTCTATGACCTTAAATAGCGTGATGGATTGTAGGGCGATAAAAGATTGGTTACACTCACTGGAGCTAAACCGTTTAGGGCCTTACAGGTCAGTAGCAATACTTTATAATTAGTAATGCTACTAATTATAAAGTAATTATTACAGTAATCTAGTCTAGAGGTCATGAATGCATAACTTTTCTGCATCAGAGACAGATAACATGTTCCGTAGCTTAGCAATCTTTCTGAGGTGGAAGAGGCTGTTTTTGTAACAATGTGAAATCACAATCAATCAAATAAAGTAAGTAAAAAAACGAATTCCATGTTTTCTTATAATATTACCAAGTGGCAGCAAATATATTGAAAATAGAAGAGGGCCTAACACAGATCCTTGAGGCACTCCATAATTTACTGATATTATCTTAGATCATTTTCCCCATAGACAAAATGGTAACGTTTTGATCTGTAGGTACAATCTAAACTTATTGCCTGTCCCTGAATATTGTAATTTTGCAGTCGATCTAAGAGTATTTTACAATCAATAGTGTTAAAAGTGCCGGATGACACTGACAATTTTCATAGATATAATTTTTTTGCAGAAAGGAGCACAGTTGAGTGGATAACTTTTTTTTAAAGCTTTGAAATGGGTCTATAATTTGCTAGCTCATTTGGATCTAGTTTTGGTTTTGCTTAGAATTTTTCTAAAAAATACTATGATATGAAACTTACAACTTGTAAAACAGTTATGTTTTCTCTCAAGATTGGGTTGGCTTCTCTCAAGATTGGGTTGGCAGTCTTTCATAGACTGCATGTTTTCTCCACTTCTCCAAGAGAACTTAAAGTACTGTAGGCCTATATACGTGACATGTTGCAGCTATATTAGATTGCCAATTGCTAATGATATAACCTGTAAATGATTATGCATGGTCATTTTTACTTTAAACTTTAAAAAGATTTAGGGCCACCGTTTTAAAGTAAAAAAAAAGAAAAAAAAGAAGATATATATATATATATGGGGTTTATTTTGTTATAATAACCAGCTCACTGTATATTACCACTCACAAAATTTCCACAGAGAAGAAGTGAATATGAAAGTTGCATTTGGCTGCAGGAATGGATTCATATTTTGGTTTGACATTTAGGCCCAATCCCATTTCTACCCCTTAGCCCTTCTCTTTCCCCTTCCCCTTCGTTTTGCGCGTTCACGTGAAGGGGTAGGGGTGTCTCGATTCTTTTTTAGCTGGAGTGGTAGGGGTAAGGGGAAGGGCCAGATAGCCCTTCAAACGAAGATTTTTCAGGACCACACTTCGAACGAAGGGGTATGATGAGTTTCCCTCCACCGACTACCGTGCTGCTAGAATGTGTGTGTGTTGCCACTCGGGATCGATCACTTGCGTGTCACCTGGCTGCCGTTTCTCCGTAGCTTGCTAAACGCACTATTTGGGTGATTTGAACACATATTAATAATAGTTTAAAAATATATATCTGGTCATCCTTCACAACGCAGTCGATATTTACATCACATATCGTCTGTAAACTCTCGCGTTACCAAGGCAACGACTGACTTTACATATAACACGTATTTAAATATGAACATTATCGCAGCACCACAGTAGATAACGAAACCATATCCGTACCGGCCGGCTCGGATCAGCACGGAATGGAACGGTTAATAAACAAAGAGAACAGTTTGGTCCAATGGAAAGGCGGCTTCACCAGTATTTTCTGTATAATTCTGTATCATCTTAGGAAACTCTGGCTCATATGTTTTGAACTGAAAACGAGCGCCATTTTATTAAGTCCAAATACAGCGCAAAACTCTGTTGGGAGTGAGTAATTTGTTAAACGTGCTCGCGCCTGATTTCTGTTAGATATAGCCTACTCACTTCATTGCTGTTCATACTGGTTAAATGTCACAGGACATTATAATAAATAAAACGGGGTATGATGACGTGTAATGGTAGTAGTGGTGTCCCATTTCTTAGGGGAATATTTTCACCCCTGCGCCTTGGCACTCTGTTTCAAGGGGCAAGGGGAACAGGTAGGTGTAGGGGTAGGGGAAGGCGAAGGGGTATAAAACAGAATTGGGATTGGGCCTAAGAGTGGTAACTGGCCTCTTCCTCTTTTTGAATCTTGTGTCATGATTGTGGTTAAAGTCTTGCAAGTTGTAGTGATTACTAACTTTCCAGCATTACCACATGTCCTTGCCCCTCATGTTAGCATGTATAGTATGTTCTGTTACTAATAATTATCATTTTAAAATAACTTTACATAATATATTGTAAGACTGGAGAAACTGTAAGAACTGTAGGAGACGGCGACTCTCTGAGAAAACAAAGGAAATTAACATCTGAACACACTCATGTGCATTTAGCGTCCCCATCCGAGAGGACATCACTCCGAGAGGAGTTAATTATCCAAGAATTGCCTTAATTTACATGTCTTTCCCTTCACTGCCTCTTCCCCTATCTCTCCTATATAATTCACCCAAAATCTATATGGGTTAATGTGAACAAGTACTAGACAGTGTTATACATGTTTGGTATCATTTGAAATGTCTCAGTGTGACTGGTACAAAGGTCTCATTCTCACAGAAGTAGAGCAAAAGGTAACAAAGGTTTTAAGAGTTTAAAGATATTTTGCTTATTGTGGTGGGTGTATCCCCTGTCAATTGGTCTTTACCTCCTGTCATCAATACAGGTCTATAGGACTTGATTAATGCTAATTCCCATTGTGAACTCATGTTTACATTTGAAAGAGTTTTCTGTCTTGGTCTGGTATTTAAGGAGATGTTGCAGAAGGGTCAGGGCGTGAACCTTTATACAGGTCAGCCCGTAACGCAGTGTTATGTAATTTTCAGAAGTCAGGTATCCGTCTTTTACTCTTTACTTCAGAGCATCTGATGTTATGTATGGAATATCTTTGAATTTATTATGTAATTGGCATGATACATTTACCTGACTAAGAATTAGGGATGAGTCACGATTTTCGAATATTCGATTAGTTGATTTAATTATAGAATATCGAATAGGCTGTGCGATTGTTGTCTAAAAAAATCCACGTTTTTCGGTGATGATGCGGTGGTGACGTGTTCATGTAACCAACGGGTGACACGTGCAGTCAATAACGCACGTAAAAGCTGTCAATGAATTCTCAGACAACAGAAGAAGAACACCTTGTCTCCCACGCACACACTGTCCCACACACGCAACTGCGTAAGGTCACAATGTCGAATAAGAGTTCTGTCTGGAGTTTTTATAATAAAATTAATGAAAAAGAAGTGCAGTGCAAACTCTGCCATGCGAAGCTTTCTTATCATAGGTCAACCACTACAATGCACAGTCATCTGAGAGCGAAGCACCCAGCAGGTCCATCCACAGGTCAGCAGCAATCAGTGGCTAGTTTCATGACCCGATCAACCAAGTTGGATGCTAGACGGGCAGAGCAAACAACGGCCCTCATCACTAAGAGGATCGCTAAAGATATGCTTCCGGTCAGCTTTGTAGAAGGAGATGGTTTTAGAAGTCTGATGTAGTTTGTAGACCCCGAGTTTACTGTCCTGTCAAGAAAAACGATCACTGCCAGACTGGAGAAACTTTTTGATGACCATGTAAGGGAGCTGCGCAGTCAGTTAGTGAGTGTTGAAAAAATGGCACTGACGACAGATTTGTGGACAGCGCTTACAACCGAATCATACATCACGGTCACTTGCCATTATATACTTGGGAAATTCACAGTGCTGTTCTGCAGACCAAAGCCATGTCAGAGCGCCATACTGCTGAAAATCTGGCAAATACACTTTCCACTGCTACGGACCACTGGGGACTAAGCGGAAAAATAACAGCATGCGTGCATGACAATGCGAGTAACATGGTGCTGGCGAACACTGAATTGTTGGAGTGGGACTCTCAGCCTTGTTTTGCACACACACTCCAACTCGCTACAAATGACGGTTTCAAGCTTCAGCACATAAAACATGTAATTGCATCTGCCATTCATCTTGTTTCTCATTTCCATCACAGCACAACTGCGACACAAGCGCTGAAACAAAAGCAGCAACTGCAGAACTTGGCTGAGCACAAATTAGTGCAGTACTGCCGAACTAGGTGGAATTCTATTCATTACATGTTTGAGCGCTTATTAGAGCAAAGATGGGCAATATCTGCCGTCTTATCAGACCGAGCTTTCACTAAACTATCAGATGCACGAACCCTCAAACTGACTGATGATAACTGGGGAGTTATGGAGGAACTCTTACCAGTGCTTCACTCACTTAAATGTGTCACCACTGCCTTGAGTGGAGAATCCGGAGTATCCATCTCCATGGTTTACCCAATGACAGCAACTCTTCTGTCAAAACACCTCAAAGAAATCCCAGGAGAGTGTCCCAAAGTCTCTCAGTTCAAGCAAATTGTGTCTACGTCACTGGAGCGGCGACTTGCACCTGCAGATGTCAGCAGCGCTTGCAAGGTTGCATACATCGCATCCTTCCTGGATCCTAGACACAAACACTTGAGGTTCACAACTGCGGAAGTTAAGCGCGCTGTACAGACCAAGGTGTGTGATCTCATCTCGAACAACTCAGAGAGTGAGGAAGAGATCGGCCTAGCAGAATCCGATGAAACACAACCGTTGGCCAAAAAGCTGCAAAGTGATTCGCTGTCTGCGATCGCAGTCCTGTTTGGTGAGGACTATAACGTACAAGTCTCAGAAACAACAGAACTAAATCAGTACTGCCAGGACATGTGCCCACCCATCCACGTCGACCCCATGAACTGGTGGGAAACCAACGACCACAAATACCAAATTAGCAAAGGCTTACTTGTGTGTGCCCGCGACGTCTGTGCCATCAGAGAGGGTGTTCTCTGCAGCCGGACTTATTGTGAACAGATTGCGCTCCCGTCTTCATCCCGAACATGTGAACATGCTAATTCTTTTTAAATAAAAATATGAGATGATGAAGACAAAAGTTCAAATTAATTTTCACATTAGTGCCGTTGGTGTTTAGCCTACATTCAAACAGTTCACAATATGTTTCACGTTAAAGCCTAGCCTAAAATCATTATAGCTTGAGTTGAGATGATAGCCTATTCTTAAGTTAATCAATTAACTGTTTTGATTTTTTAAATTATTGTTTTACTATGTTCATGCTCATTTGTTAAAAGGAAATACACATACAATGTATGAAGTGGAAATGCTATAGCCTTACGAGCAGTTGGATTTATGGTAATCGTTGGACTGTTATGTTAATAAGTGCCGTCATTCAGTTATGTTTATTATATTAATATGTTTCAGCACGTTACAATCATTAAATTAAGGGGTGCAATTTTCGAATAATATTCGAATAATTCCCAGCGATCATCGAATATTATTTTTGGTTGAAATGCCCATCCCTACTAAGAATAAATTGTTAAACTGATTTATTCCGACTTCCTCTGGAATTATTAACTCTAGTAGATTACGTTAAATCCAGAACACCGCAAAACTACGCTCAGGTTAGTAGCAGGCTAGAGCACAGTTCTGGTGAAGCATAAGGGCACACTAGACTTATGTTTTAGACTTCCGACTAACACATTGGCATTAGATACGTATACTTAGACTGTAGAGCTTAGTGGACCGAATGGGTCTTCCGTTTAGAGCAACAAAAAGTTGTTAGACCAATCTAAATAGGGGGAGCCTCAACTCCTGATTATTGTAATATTTTTCTAATTATGTGTATGAGGAAAACCACATATGATTATGTAACGTTACCATTAGAGGAAGTTAAGTTGGTTACTCTGTTCTATGGTAATGGTCATGGCCTCTGATTAGATATAGTCTTGCATTAATTAAGTGGGTTCAGATCAAAGGGGACTGAAGAAAAAATATTCTAAAATGATCAACATGGAGCACGGGCGTCTAGGATATCAGTTAATCAACTCTGTCTAGTGACCAAGACTGACTAGTTTGTGATAAAGAGATCGGAATCCAGCCGGTGCAAGACTCAAAGTGTTATTGGAATCTGGATGAACGGGTATAATTTCAATAAAGAGATTAATCAAATGTGTAGTTAAACTTTTATACAAATGACCAAATAACCAATTAGCATTCTAACCTAAATTCGATGTCATGATAAAATGGAGTCAGATAAAAGTAAATTGTAATTAAATTACTTTGCCCCTGCTGAAAAGACAGAACACACAGAAACCTCCACCTGCTAATTGTAAGCCGTCATTGGGGCGATTGGGTGGGACTACAATATAAAGTACCCGAGAACCCAACTCCCAATGGCAGATAAATTGAGTAATTTTATTAGGCATACATATACACTGATCAGGCATAACATTATACAGGTGTAGTGAATAACACTAATTATCTCTTCATCGCAACACCTGTTAGTGGGTGGGATATATTAGGCAGCAAGTGAACATTTTGACCTCAAAGTTGATGTGTTAGAAGCAGGAAAAATTGGCAAGCGGTGGTCAGTATCTATCAAAAGTGGTCCAAGGAAAGAACAGTGGTGAACCGGCGACAGGGTCATGGGCGGCCAAGGCTCATTGATGCACATGGGGAGCGAAGGCTGGCCCGTGTGGTCCGATCAAACAGATGAGTTCAGAAAGCTCGAATTGCTCAAGTTAATGCTGGTTCTGATAGAAAGGTGTCAGAATACACAGTGCATGACAGTTTGTTGCATATGGAGCTGCATAGTTGCAGACCAGTCAGGGTGCCCATGCTGACCCCTGTCCACCTCCGAAAGCACCAACAGTGGGCACATCAGAACTGGACCACATAGCAATGGGAAAAGATGGCCTGGTCTGATGAATCACGATTTCTTTTACATCACGTGCATTGCCGGGTGCGTGTGCGTCGCTTACCTGGGGAACACATGGCATCAGGATGCACTATGGGAAGAAGACAAGCCAGTGGAGGCAGTGTGATGGGAAACCTTGGGTCCTGCCGAATGTTATTTTGACATGTGCCACCTACCTAAGCATTGTTGCAGACCATGTACAGCCTTTCATGCACTGTATATAATCCAACAGTGATTCTAACTAACATGTTTCAGTTAACTTTACTTAATGTTTTATCTTAATTGTAAAAATGTAAAATTATGTAATATTCACATACTATACCTTGTTTACTCAGAAAAACCAAGTTAAGATTAATTGATTGATTTGAGTGCCATTTTGCCAAGAAAAATAGAGTTCCCTGAAGAGGGAACTTGTGCTGTGTCGAAACACAGTGAGAGCGCTCTGCGTGATTGCGTCATGAAGCATGTGTGAAATCAATCCAATGGCAAGACAGAACGTCATCCGCGGGTGACGTCATAGACCCGGAAACTATAAAGCACCCGCGAAGGCAAACAGAAAACTGCTTCTGTGCCTTCAGTAAGCGATCTGTGTGAATATTGTCTGTCAAATCGGTGTATTTGCCTGTCATTATTAGTTTAAAAATACTAAGCAGGAGTTTCCACCTTTGTTTAAGTATTGACAAAAAGAGAAAAAGCTAAAATATGACGGGTGAACAGCAATTCACTAGATGTGTTCATACACATTCTATGTGTGTTGTCTGTTTGGGAGAACAGCATGCTCAGGCAGCCCTCGAGAGGGCTGGTTATGAGCACTGTGAGCAGCTATCTCTTAGAACGCTGCGCTTCCACCGGGCACTCTTTGAGGAGGGTGCTTCGGATCACGTTCCTCGTGGCTCAGGTCCCACTTTTGCTGAGGCAGAGCGGCGGCGTCAGTCGTGGAGTTCGCAAATGGATCTCACAGCGGGGTTTGAGACGGGCCCAGCCTTATCTCAGCCTTCACCTGTGAGATCAGTGCCTCACCTCGGGGTTCGGAAGCCCACCCTGCGGTTTCTTCCTCCCCAGGTGGGGCAGCAGTGCTGCAACTATCCAGCTCTGAGGAGCTGGATGTTGTTAGTATCACCACTGATGACTCGCCAAGTCAAAGCTAATTTAGCTCTCCGGGCCACCAAGGAGACGGCCCGTTGTGTGGGTTGCTCTATGGCAGCCTTGGTGGCTACAGAGAGGCATTTATGGCTAAACCCCACCGAAATCAAAGAGAAGGACAAAAGTTTGGTTACACTTTATTTCGATAGTCCAATTTAAACATTCTACTAACTATAAATAACTTTGCAACTACATGTCAACTAACTGTCATTAGAGTATTAGTTGACTGTCAGTAGACTGGTAGGTTATGGTTAGGTGTTAGGGTTCGGGTTAGTAGAATAAGTCGAATTGTAGTTGCCAAGTTACTTATAGTCAGTAGAATGTCTGTTGGGGGACCAACAAAATAAAGTTTTAGTAAATAATAATCAGACAGTCTACAAATACTCTAATGACAGTTAGTTGACATGTAGTTGCAAAGTTACTTATAGTTAGTAGAATGTCTAAAGTGGACTATCAAAATAAAGTGTTACCAAAAGTTTTCTACTTGACGCCCCGGTTTCTCCTGTTGGCCTCTTTGGTGACGCAGTTCAAACTGTCATCGAGAGGTTTCAGGAGGCTAAAAAGCAATCGGTGGCACTCAAGCAGTTTCTCCCTCTCCGTGTCCAGGTCTCAAGCCGAGTGCTGGCTCCTCGCACAGGGTGCAGCAGAAGCAGTGCGTTGCTTCCCATGCTCCCCCACAGAAAGAGTGGGAGGCGGGACGGCGCTCGCAGGCGAAGTCTTCGAGGGGAAGGGCTGATCTGAGGACAGTCATCATCTCCAAGAAGGCTTCGTCAAAAAGGTCCTGACGCCAAGGTCCTGACGCTTCGGTGCCCTCAGGGGACCAGCCTGCTAACCCTGCCGCAATGCCGGGCGCAGATGGTTCCCTCAAGTCACCCGAGGGTGGCCCGCCCCCTCCGCGAAGGGACTCAGAAAAGTTAGGGCAGTCATTCCCTGCTGGTGTCCCGCTTCAGGGCACTGCTCTGGCTGTTCAGAGTGTACTAGAGGCCAGCCTCGAGACGATAGAAAAGGGGTACGCGATTCAGTTCAGCAAACACCCACCAGCATTCAAAGGGGTCCTACCCACAGTGGTAGGCACCGAGCAGGCTCTGATCATGTCACAGGAAATAGAGATTTTGCTGCGAAAGGAGGCTATAGAGAGGGTTCCTCCTTCCCAGCAGGGAGTGAAGGCTTTACAGCCGATACATCATTGTGCCAAAGAAGGATGGAGGGTTGCACCCTATATTAGATCTGCGCCTTTTGAATCGCTCTGTAGGGAAGCTCAAGTTCAAGATGCTTACACTCAGACAGATTGTGTCACAGATCAAGTTCGAGGACTGGTTTGTGACCATAGATCTCAAAGATGCATATTTTCACGTATCCATCCTTCCACATCATAGGAGGTTCCTGAGGTTTGCTTTCGGGAGAGAAGCTTATCAATATCGGGTACTTCCATTCAGTCTAGCACTGTCACCCCACACATTCACGAAGTGTGTGGATGCTGCTCTGGCACCGCTGCGTCTTCAGGGCTTCCGCATTCTCAATTACATTGAAGATTGGTTGATATTAGCTCAGTCAGAGCAGATGGCAGTTCAACATCGAGATGTTGTTCTCTCTCATATGAAGAAGTTGGGGTTAAGACTAAACGCAAAGAAAAGTGTGCTTTCTCCAGTTCAGAGGACTGCTTCTAAAGCTTTATTGTCGGGGGTTTCCCTCCAAGATGTCTGTGATGCGGCAGATTGGTTCCTCCACTTCTGCAGTTATCATTCTCTAGTTGTTTTCACTCATTTTCCAAAGTCATCTTGAATGTTGAATTGTACAACTTGAGAGAACATCACATAAGCTGACTTCATAAATTGATGTTGATTTTCCTAAAATGTTTGAACTTTTGACCTAAATTTGACCTAGCTTCTGACTGAATAATTAACTATAGTATATGATTTAGTCAGAAATTAGGTCATCTTTTAAAAGCAACCTATGTAATAGGGGAGAGCGGGGCACAACGCTTTTTGACTGTGTCAGTTTTTGTAAATCCACTTGGATTATGTGGTTTTGTTTAATTAATACAGTGTATACTTTTTTCTTGATTTACCCTGAAAGAATGGAAGTGAAATGTGACAACATGCCCCATAGGTGGGGTACATTGTAACATGTTAGGGGGCACATTTTAACATGAGCATATGACAGCTTAAAATGTTACCTGATAATCAAAAAAATATCCAAGACAAAATAAAATATTTTGTCAATAAAATACAATTATTAACTTTGTAAAATAAAATAATGGCATTTTTTAATAATTAAAAATATACTAATTTTTGAGTTTGAAAACAAACACATCGCTAAATACAGCTAAACAGCATATTTAAAAAACATAATAATAACTTTTTTTCATGGTTTCTCAAAATAATTCATAAAAGTATAGAATATAATGGCATATTTCTAATAGGGGCTCATTGTAACGCAGTGTTACAACACACCCCATCTGCACAACTTGGATTTAAACCGCTGCTCGTGTCTTCTGCTGGTTAGATCAGCATTAAAGAATGATCTCAACTGTTAAATAACAGATATAAGATTATAATATCAGATATATCTAATTTTAAATAAACTCAAAAAATAGAGATGAAAAATGAACATAGGTAAGAAATAAACTTTCGCTATAGTTAAATAAACATTCAGTAATATCTCCCAAAGATTTTTTATTTTTGGCGCAATTTTTTCTCAAAATAATGTTGATATAGCAACTAGTACATACACTGAGTTTCGTCATTCTGGCACGTGTGGAAAGTGTTAAACCATGCGTGTTACATCTAACTCCGCGTTAGGTTGTGCCCCGGTCTCCCCTACGTCCCTTCATGTCTTATAATAATAGTTTACAATTGCTAACACAGGGTTTTTCCTGCATTTACATTTTTTTGGCTGCTGCCAAAACAAATTTTTGTCCTGCCAAAGCCTTATTTGATCAGTTATTGCGATTTATGATAGGGGCGGGCGCATGTTAACTGTGACAGAGAGAACGAGAACGAGTCTTCAAAATAAGCACTGTCTTAGCTTTCTAATATTTCACATATTACGTTAATCAAAATCAAAAGGTCGGAAGACCAAATCCATATTGCACGTGGCGCATTCAGACATTTAGTTATTTAATTTAATTAGATCTTACATTGTGGAAACGGTTTTCCCTGCTGGTTGTGGCCACTTTCAGCAGGATAGTATGCCCTGTCACAAAGCCAAAATGGTTCAAGAATGGTTTGAGGAGCGCATCAATGAGTTTGAGGTGTTGACTTGGCCTCTTGGCAACTTACAGGACTTAAAGGAGCTGTATGTAGGACTGTGGCCAAAACTACTGCAATCACTTTCAAATTACTGTAGTGCGGTGTATCCCTCTACCCCTCCCCCCTGACTCGAGGTTGCCAGATAGGCTCCAGCGGGAACATAGGCTGCTAAACGGAGCTTTCAATGGCAAGTGACGAGTCGTACACAGTAAGTTTTTTAATAATAGCTGAAGAGACAAGCGTTTTTGTCATAAGTAGGCTAACAAACATTGCCACAGCAAGTATAACGCGGGACAAATTACGCCATGTCAGCGTTCAATATCAACAATGGCTATCACATGGTTGATTTCAGTCCCATCAGAAACGATTGAGAGTAACTAAATAACATTTGCAATGGTCATACAGGTCAACTTGCAGCATGTTTTATCCACTATATATACGAAGAAAGAAAGGAATAATTTTTACCGAGGTAACGTTAGGCTACTGTCTCAAATACGTTTTCACATTGCCATAATAGGCGTGCTAATGTTGTTTTCATCAGCGTCTCAGCATGATGACAGAGAAACGGGCTCTGATAATGCATTACTAATGTTAGCAATGACGACTCGCCATTTTTATTTACCAAACAATTCCTTAACGTTACCTTTTCAATTCAATGACCCACCTCCTCCATTTGCGCTAACCTAACGTTACTTTGCATGAACATGCAGCTTTGTTCGACTGTCGTGAATATTTGAAATGTCCATTTACATTAAGTACAAGTTAGCCAAACATAGATGAACCTTACCTGTCTAGGAGAAAATTAGCAACGTTGGCGTCAGTCTTCAAATTCTTCTCCGTTTTCAGCCGTCTTCATCTTTCAAAGGCATCTCCTATACAAATCCTTGTTTTATTTCGGACACTGTCACAACGTTTTTCTGATTCATATCGAGGTCGTTTAGGTTTCGTAAAGTTAGACATTGTTTATCCAAAAAGTTTGTAGCTGCAGCTGTGGTAACTAGCAGAGCTGGCAACCCGAATGCAGAAACACTACTGACTTCGTGATTGGTAGATAGGTGGAGGGTGGCGCTTCAGGCATGACACAACATGTCAACATCAACATCAGTTGAGGGCTGCAACTTCAATTTTAAAATGACAATATCTTGGCCGGACAACTGTTGTCAGTGATATAAGTATTTGAAATTAACATGATTTCTTAATGTCTATTGACACATTAGGGCCATTTTATGATTAATTGAAATACATTTCTTACATACAGTTCCTTTAAAGGATCTGCTTCTAACATCTTGGTGCCAGATACCACAGCACACCTTCAGGGGTCTAGTGGAGTCCATGCCCTGAGGACTGTTTTGGCAGCAAAAGGGGGACCAACACAATATTACATCACAATGTTATGCCTGATCGGTATACATGTCTTATATAGATTGGTATATTAAAAATCATGTTTTTACCAGCATAGTGTCAAGATCTGACACAAATTTGGTGAAGATCCCAAGAACGTTGTAAGAAGAGCTATCAAATACGACCCTGACAAAATTTGTATCATTGTACCCTGCGTGAACAAGACAGACAAAAGCAAAAACCATAAACATCTCAATTCATAATTTGTCACAATACATAAAAAAGAAGGTGCATTGGAAAAATATATTATTTTACATAAAAATGTCAGATTATGGTAAATATGGTATCACTGTGCTCAGCATTCTAATAAATCTAAAGAGACCACATTTCGACTGTGGCTAAGAAAAAACAGACCCACTTTATAATTAGGCGGCCTTAACTACTATGCACAAACATTTTAATTAATAATTGAATACGGTGCACTTATGTGCATACATGTTTTTACACTGTACTTACATTTAAAAAATTACCTGCATGTAATTACATCTGTAATCAAATTTATAATTACACTGTTGACACCTAACCCTACCCTTAAACTCACCCATAGCACCACACCTGTCCCGAACTTTACCCATATCCCACCTCAATATTAGCAAAAATGTTTTGCAATACAATATGAACACAATAAGTACATTGAACTTATTTTTGATGTAAGTACATAGTAGTTAAGGCCACCTAATATTAAGTGGGACAGAAAAAAAAAAAATGTATATATCGCTTTATAAAATACAGCAACTTTACAGTGATAACAAAAAAAAAAGCATTTCGGCTGTTGTTCAGCTGAAGTCAGTCCAGTGTTGAACTGAAGCAAACTCATCTGGATGAGCCTGTCTTTCTGTATAACATTACAGTAATTGCTCATTAATATAATCTACATACATGGTGTGTAATACCGTTATGTTTTAAAATAGATGTTTTTATTTTTCAATATGCTAATAAGGCAAACACTGTACAAACTGTAAGGAAAAATATTAAATTGTGAGTATTGACGGCAGTAGTCAGTGAAATCCCTCACTGTCTGGCTGGTATAATCTGTAGTTGGTAGACGTACATTTGTTGATTTATAGTCTTTTGAAATCCATTCTAAACAACTGGAATATATGGCTTGGCAGTAGTAAATGGTCTTTGTAGTCCATCTTCCAAACTGGAGTGATGCATGCAGAGGCTGTCAGGCTGTGGGTTTGCAGTCGTCACTCAGCAACATAGAAGGGGTGGAGGGAGATGCGAGGCTAAGCCTGGAATACAGAACCTAGTGACCTTGGGATGGGTTTCCCAAGGTAGAAACATGATGGAAAAACAAACAAGGAAACCAGTCTCTCATGCTGATGTCATTTATTGCTGTGTTCAAAGCTGAATTTTCAGCAACAGTGTCATGTTCCTTCATAAATCATTGTAATATGCTGATTTGCTGCTCAAGAAACATTTCTGATTGTTATAAATGTTGAAAATTTGTATTTTTTTGTTTTCAACACTGATAATCAGAAATGTTTCTTGAGCACCAAATCAGCATATTACAATGATTTCTGAAGGATCATGTGACTGAAGACTGGAATAATGATGCTGAAAATGTAGCTTTGATCACAGGTTTTTTACCAAGTAATTGTTACCGTTTGGTGGTTGAGAAAGGCGCACAATGAAGGAAATGGGGAGAATACAATGTCTTTGATTAACTTTCACGTTCACACAAACAATAACCGACAAAGGACTGAACAGAACAGGGCGAATAAATACACATGCTAAATGAGGGAACTAAACAGGCACGGCTAGACGGAGATTAACTAATGAGAACGAATGCAGACATGACAGCAAATTAACTAAATAGAACATAAACAACATAACGCACCCCTTGGAAAGGCGTGTCCTCACACCGAATAAATGTCCAACTGAGGAGGGAGGGGGCTTTGGAGGAGGGCCTAAAGCTTGTGATGGACAAGGAGGAGTCGGAAAGAAACACCATGGTGGTGCAGACGGTGGGAGGAGCCAGGGTGGAGCTTTGACTGATGGGCTGGCCGGCACCCGGGAGCCGATCGACGGTGGTGGAACCATAGTGAATGGAGGAACCCACGGACCAGGGTGATATTGCAGGCCTGGAAGCCTGGCGCTGAGCTGCTGACTCGTGGGACTGAGGCTGCAACAAGGAACCCGTGGAGCAGAGAGGCTGATGGACCAGGGTGATATTGCAGGCCTGGAAGCCTGGCGCTGAGCTGCTGACTCGTGGGACTGAGGCTGCAACGAGGACTTGGGTGACCGGGGCAAAGCTGGAGCGAGTGAGGACGACGGGGAGTTCATACAAAGGAGCCCGATGACACCGCAGGGTGTAGATGCAGCCGTAATCCCAGAAGTCTGTGGTGGAAGCTGGGCATCGACCGCCGGAGGCAGTCCTGGAGTGATGAGGGAGCCCAGTGGAGTTTCCTGGAAGATGGGCCGTGGAGGCGATGAGGGAGTCAAGTCAAGTCAAGTCAAGTCAAGTCAACTTTATTTATATAGCGCTTTTTACAATGCAGATTGTTTCAAAGCAACTTCACAACAGGAAAATAATGCAGCAGAATTTGATTTGGCTGTACAGCCACTCTGGAGAAAACAGTGATGTCATCTAGCTCATTTAAATTTTCATATAGTGACAATGTGGGCAGATCAGTTATTTAGTTGATGTATTTAATTTAGTTTAGTAATTAAATTTATTTGGATATTTAGTTGAAAATGTAGTGTCCCCAACTGAGCAAGCCAAGCCAAAGGCGACAGTGGCAAGGAACCAAAACTCCATCAGGTGGCATAAAGGAGAAAAATAAAGCGGGGCGAGCGGTGAGATGAGGCGATAGTATTGGGCAGACAGACCGAGGTGGAGACATGGGTCTGGAAAGCCGAGGCGAGGAGGATGAGCCACACAGAGTGAACGGCGGGGGCAGAGCCGAGGAGCTTGACTACACCAGTGGTGCCAATAGATCCAGGGGATTGGTCATGACCAGCGATGGAGACGAGATCAGGAAGTCAGACAGGGATACAGGCAGAAGAAGATTATTTCTGGACAGAACCTGCGAGGAAGATGAAGACTCAGGAATAGGGACTTGGAATTGGGGATTGATCTGCGGACCACAGATCGATCAAACTGCTAGGTCTGCTCCTGGCTCTGAGATGGACTGCTCAGCTTGCGTTGTCTCGGAGGCTTTGTTGGTATCCATTTCTGGTTCCGGGATGAACTCGGTGATCGCTTTGGGCTTGCTGGCTGTGAGTGTCAGAGCATCCAACAAAAATACCCCAACATATTTACCGAAAAAGGACTGAATGGAACAGGGAGAATAAATACACATGGTAAATGAGGGAACTAAACAGGTGCGGCTGGACGGAGATTAACTAACGAGAACTAATGCAGACATGACAGCAAATGAACTAAACAGAACATACACGTGACATGAATAAATTACATTTTACAATAGAAAATAACTATTTTGAACTGTAATATTTCACAATATTACTGTATTTTGATCAAATAAATGCAGCTTTGGTGAGCAGAAGTTAGAAATTAGAAATTGATACTAGCTTGTTTAAAATTCTGACATCAAATGACCCTTTATGTAATGAACATCAATTGTGTGTTTAGTTTTCCTATCAAGTAATTCAATTAAATGACCTGTAACTCAGTTTTAGTTGTATAGAAAGTGTGACACAGGTGATTAGCATAAGACATGAACTCTCACTTTAATCAAAGTCTCTGAGGATCAGGCTGTCTCTCTGACCCTAATAAGATTAAGAGACCCATCAGAGAAAGTAGATGTCTTTAATTGCAAATGTCTGAAGGACTCAGAGCAATCCTACAGGCTAAGATGAGCCACTGCTGCTTGTGCTGTGCTTGATGCCATTCAAAAGTTACTGTTCGTTTCAAAATATATTAAAATATAAAACAGTTATTTAAAACAATACAATATTTTACAGTATTACTGTATTTTTTGTTCAAATAAGAGCAGCCTTGGAGAGTCCTTTTAAAAACATTAATCTTACTAACCCCAAACTTTTGAGCAGTTTAACTTTTTAAAGGTATTTTTATTTTTATTTTATTCAAGATTGGCATGTTCTGGATTTTTTTCTGGAATATATACTGTATATATTCCAATAACAATATGAATGACCATATGTAATGCACAGTATAAAATGCTTTAATATAAACATTTGATACATTTTAATAAACAGTTTCTTTTCTTGTTCTTTTATAAGATTAATTTATATCGATCAAAATAGGCAGGACATAATAAAAAAATAAAAATAAGTACAATTTCTGTAATTTATATTTCCTTTAAGATAATACAAATCAGATCTAACATCTGTGTCATGACCTGATAAAAGTGATTTCACATGAAATACTTTAAAAAAGACATTAAAAATTAAAAAGAAGACAATAAAAAAATACACATTTGTGCAAGTGAAAACTCAGCAACAAATAAATTATGTTAACATTGTTCATTTTAAGTTTTAATATATGCTACATTCATGTCATTCTCTTGTATTTATACAGTATTTATCTGTATATATATAGTCAAGTAAGTGGAAACACAATTTACTAAAAATTTTAATAAAAAGTTGAATAAGCAGCAATGAATGGACTGTATATAAAACTTTTGCTGCAATACACATCTGAATAAAACTTAAGTAGGGGTTAATAATATGTTGCACAATTGTAATTTCAATTCCAAAGTGGCTGTTCCACACATCCCATTTGCTTCCATTGTGCTTTAATAATCAAGTATTTCCATTAATTTAGCTGAGGCTTTAAAATGTAATCTTGCCAACAAAAGGCATAACATTTGTTTAAAGCTAAAGTAAATGTCAAACAACTATTATCACAAACTTTTGCAGTGACATTTTTCTGATTATCTGTAGACTTAAATCAGACCAAAAAAAAGAAAGTACAATCAGTAAGTCCCATCAAGTCTTTCAGTTTCACAGTGTGTACACTGATTCATTCTGCATACAGGATATACAACGAATCAAACATTAAAGTTGTGCAGTGCAAATTTGGCAAAACGTTCAAGAGTTTAACACTTAAACGTTTTGGACAAGCTATGATATACCACTGTCCTACACTTTCTTGGAAATGACATTTACAAAACAAAAAGGACAATACTTTTGAAAGGGGAATAGTTTTTTTTTTGTTTTTTGGCAAGAATGCTAAAAAGCACATACGAAACGAACACTACTGTACCTTATTTCATGCTTCATTTCTTTTGATATAATGCCAGACCATGGCATATTCCTCATTTATAAACTTAAACAGTTATGTATTGCTTGTCCAACATCTAATTTGTTAGCTTCATGCATCTCTTAAAATGATACATAATACACTTATTGATATTGTTACCAAGTTTAGTATAAAAAAATACCTTAACTATGTCTTTTAACTTTATGTCAAAGTTTATCTAAAATAAAAAGGCAGAGTTATAAAGCAGTTAAAAATCAAAAACAAACAATGCAATGCACTTGTCATCCTCCAATAATTCACAAACAGTGTAATTTTGGTTATTTTGCATTGCTATATTGCATGTTGTCACATTATTAATAGCACAGAATTTTATCACATAAACAGGCTACATAGTAAAAAAAACAAACAGTAGAAAAATGTATATTCAGCATATAATAACCAGGTTTATGATTTTTTTTAAATGTGGCTTCAACAGTATGTACAAGGTGGTACAATTTTACAAATTGTTTCAAAAGCAAAGGACCTATCCATAAAACAAGAGCTATAAATCATTCATAAATTGTCACATTTAATTGAATGCAATAATTCTACTTGGAAATTCAGTTTTACACAGAAATTAATTCTGCTCTTGTTCATGAATGGGGCCCATCGTTTAAATCATTTTAATCAAATTTGTCTTTTGCTTGATTGACTGACAAATTATCTGACATTGAAATCTGACGAATGATTTGACAGATGCAGTTGTGCATTTCACAGATACAAATACTGTATATGTTGATTTGGATGACCATACAAAAAAGTTGATTTTATATTCCATTATATGTAAGTTCCATATATTCATCCATATATTAATGTGTTTATTATTAAAGTTGAAGTGTGTACATCTTGTTCAAACAAACAGAACTACAAAAAATAATGAGCCATAGTGGTGTTGCACCATATGAGAGCTGCCCACTGGGTTATTATGGCTCAAACAAAAGAAGGATGTATTTTAACTTTTTATTTAAAAATACACTCTTCAACTTTAAAGGATTAGTTCACTTCAAAATAAAAATGTCCTGATAATTTACTCACCCCCATTTTTGAGGAAAACATTCCAGGATTTTTCTCTCCACCATTGACTTCCATTGCAACCAAAATGTTGAAGGTCCTAATCAATGCAGTTTCAAAGTGCTTTCGAAAGGCTTCAGAGGCTCTGGCGATCCCAGACGAGGAATTGGGTCTTATCTAGCGAAACAATCTGTCATTTAAAATTTTTATGAAAAATGTATATACTTTTTAACCTAAATTGCTCATCTTGCTCTGCCAAAAACGTGCTGAAAACGTCACACTAGACGTAGGCAGAAGAACCGCCCCCCCGTGTTTACAAAGCGCTTGTGTGAAGACTAATACAAACGCCCTGTAGCAAAAAAAAGGTAAAACATCGAAGATGGAGTGTTTTTTGGTAAAGGCCATTTGAATTAGTCCTCGCACATTCGCTTGGGTACTTCCGCCTACGTCTGATGTGATATTTTCGACGTGATTGCGCAATCACTAGCGAGCGCAGAGCAGCGCAAGAGAAGCAATTTTGGGTTAAAAAGTATATTCTTTTTTTCGTTTCGCTAGATAAGACCCTATTCCTCGTCTGGGATCGCGCAGCGCCTCTGAAGCCTTTCGAAGCGCTTTGAAACTGCATTGATTTGGACCTTCAACATTTTGGTTGCAATGGAAGTCAATGGTGGAAAGAAAAATCCTGGAATGTTTTCCTCAAAAAAAAAAATTTTTCAACTGAAGAAAGAAAGACATGAGCATCTTGGATGAGATAGGGGTGAGTAAAATATCAGGACATTTTCATTTTGAAGTAAACTAATCCTTTAAAGGATTATGTTGATTCTGCAAGTATGTTGATTCTGCAACACCAGTGTCATCAAGCGGAATTACAAAAATAAAGCATTTCTACAAACAAATTTGCAAACGCCCCCTTCGCATGTCACGTCTCCTCCAACTCAGACATCACGAACATAGCTCTTACAGGTGCTTGTGTAGGCATGTCTCAACAGGTAAAAGTAGGCTGCTTTCAATAAAAGGTCCAACATATTAGGAATACTTTTAGTTGTGTTGCTGGGTGTCATGAGTAAGCAATCAAGTAACACTTGAAATGTGAGCATCTTGCTTATAATAAACCCATCCATTTTCACCAGATGCATTTTTTGACATGACGCTGTCTACACTGGACACATCTAAATAAATAATATAAACTAGTACATTTATCTTTCTGAATGGGTGCATGATGATGCTCAATGTACTAGCCATGCCTCACACTCTCAGCCTGCTACAGTAGCCACACCCCAAACTATCTGCCTGCTAATGTTGTCATACCCCAAACTCTCTGCCTGCTACAGTAGCTACTCCCCAAACTCTCAGGCTGCTACAGTAGCCACGCCCAAACTCTCAGGCTGCTACAGTAGTCACACCCCCAACTCTCAGGCTGCTACAGTAGCCACTCCCCAAACTCTCTGCCTGCTACAATAGCCACACCCCAACTCTCAGCCTGCTACAGTAGCCACGCCCTTATATCTCAGCCTGTCACAATAGCATACATCCAACTCTCCACCTGCTACAGTAGCCACGCCCCAAACTCACACTATCGGTTGAGCTGAAAGTGATTGACAGATCTGAGAGGATGGTCTCAATGCTTTGATGGTGACTGGGAGGCTCAATGTTTACACTTTTCGGAAAAACAATGAATGGCATACTAATAGTAGTCAATGAACAATAAACTGGGTTAAGAGAAAGTATTTTAACATAACAAAACTTACAAATTTCACCTTCAAAGTAAAATACAAGTTGAGGTTAGTTTGGTTTTGACTAGAACAGAATCAAAATGTCTTTCATTCAGCCCATCGCATTAGACATTAAACACAGTTAGGAGAACATATCATCCTTTTCTGAATCTGGAGAGTGTGGCCTTGATATGTCAAACAAGTTAGACGATCCTGAGGTCTTTCTGTCTTTGAGAAGTCGGAGCATCTCTGTGAGCTGTGCTTCCAGTGCACTCATTCTGCTGCTTAGGGAATGGATATCCCCTCGCAGCTCCTGCTTCAGTTCCGTAAAGCAGGCCTGAAGACTTTGTTCCGGAATGGGGTGAAACACTCGTTTCCCCTCAGGCTGCATGGGGCTCCGATCCTGAGGGGTTCGAGCGCTACTGTCACCCATATTGTCGAGTCGCAGGTCACTCTTGGTGATGCCACTGTCGCATGAGTCCGTCTTCTTGAGGGACAGTTCATTTTGTGACTTAGTCCTGTCTGGTAGCATCTCCATGGACTCGGCTTTGGACACAGGACACCAGGAGAGATCAGACTTGGCTGTTGCATCTTTAAACTGACCCCAGCCTTTGCTTTTGGGTGGTTCTGCTGACTTATTTCTTGTATAGTTTCCATTAGGGGCCACAGGAGTGTTAAGTCTTGCTCGACATGATGATGATGATGAGGTGGGTGAAGACGTAACCGGAGTGGCTGGACTTTCAGTGACCGTGATGACACTAGTTGGTGCCGTGATCTCGTGCACCATGATCTCCTCTCTGCCTTTCTCAACATCCTGTTCTCCTTGACTTGCTCGCTCTGCCGCCAGACGGGCCTCTCTCTGCTGGCGGAATCGCTGGAAGAGACGCCGCACAGGGTGATCTGGAGGTAGATTCAGAGGGGCTTCGTTCTTCCTTCGTAGCATTTCCTCTTCCTCCCGTTTGACGTCACTTATTTTACGGAAGACGATCTATATAATTCAAAAGAGAGTACATGCATACATAAGAATAAACATAGTTTATTATACAATTTATATGCTTGCTTTATGTGAAGAATAGACCATAATTTAAGTCGTAACTCATAGAAAAGTCACATTGTATCATGGCATTCAAACTGACTCTTAACTAAGACGATGATGTCAAACATCACCAGATGACGATCAACATGAATGTGTTGATTGCAACATGAAGGGAAATAAAAAAACAATCCACAAGTTCACACTTACCTGTACATATAACTAAATAGAGAAAAGGTAATGCATATTTGGTGTGCTGTCTGAGGGGAGGGCTCCAAGCTCGGAATTTGGCCCGAACCCAGAGAACTCCCCCCATCCCAGATTGGGACAGGAATAGTTAGAATTGAGGAGATGGGGTGGTGGAGGGATGCTGGAGAATTTATTAATTGAATGTGCTCCTCCTGTGTAGATTAGTTTAATTTGAATGTGTACCTCCCGAACTTTGTTAATAAAACATAATTACTATTTTTTAATGCATCATTGACCCAGAAATTTTCACCGCCCCTGGTCACTGTTACCCCTTTTCCACCAAGGCAGTGCTAGAGCTAAATCGGAGCCAGAGCCTAGTTTCAAATCGGTTCTTTGTGTTTCCACACCCAAAGCCCCAGCTCTGAGCCAGGAAAAGTGGTTCTTAAGTAGCACCAAAACATTGCTGGGCTTGAACAGGGCTAGAAGTAAGAACCAATTACGTCAGGCACTGGGGGCGGGGTCAACAAGACAAACACAAACTTGAGATCCGCCATTTTTGAAATAGCAACTAATGGAGCTAACAGCTGCTGCTCGTTTGTAATCTCCGTCTATACAAATTACGGCGAACTGCATGAATGTGTTGGATTCGATGTGTTTTCGTTGTGTTATGATGCCGATGTAGGATCGTAAAGCCATGTGAATCAATAGTAACGCAACGTTAGCATTGTTGATGGAAGGCTTGTTCGCAGCGGTGATGTGCAGAGACCGATCGCGAGAGCATATGACTCCTTATGCTTTTGATTCACTCATGCATTTTTTTTTAATATCATACGTGGATCGGTCTGCGCAGTGCCGATGCATCTCGAACAAGCCTGGTGTGTTTGTGTTCCCTTTCGTTCAGTCACTACGACGTACGTTAGTGACTAACGAATGGGGGTTTCGCTTAGAAGCCTATCATCTTCGAGCACTTAGAAAATGCCCAATGGCGTGCCAATGCCATGGGCATGCGGAATTTGCATACGTAACTCCGCCTCACCGCGTGAGTATAAAAGGAAGTACGTGGCAATATCGCATTATGTTTCTGCTTTCGGAGCCAAGAGTACCTACCTCTTCACTCCTCACAAGCCTTCTGAGACTCTGTCAGCTTCTTCGAGACGAGCAGCTTTCCAGTCGATGTTGGTGTGACGGCGCGTTCCAGTGATCGCATACTTCCTGCCTGCTGATCTGCGCAGTGGTCTGTTAGACAGCTGGTGTGTGTTTCCCTGGGCGCTTCGGCATCGACTGCGAGGCTTCCTCTCACAAAATAGCTTGCGCGTGGCACGTCCTTTTCAGGATGTCTCGCCCGTGCACTTCTGGGTGCGGTAGATTTCTCTCGCCTTCTGATGGGCTCGTGGATGATTCATGTTCTCACTGCGGGAACATGATCATCTCGGTGTTACGGTCCGTGCTGATGCCAGAGCGAGAGTCCCCTCTGCCACACCCCAATCTGCGGTCTCTACGGGAGGCTGCACCTTGGCTGGTGGCCAGGGTAACCTGAGGGTGACGGTGTGGAATAAAGCTCCGACGCTCATGCCTCGGCCCACACCCCCCTCTCATGCACCTGACCCGCCCCGTGTTCAGGCGTCTACATCGGGGCCGGCTCATGCTGTCCCGACTGTGGCGTTTGGCGCGGCGGAAGACGAAGAGTTGTCTATCGCCGCATCACAAGGTGGGCTGGAGTCATCTGAGGATGATAACTCGGCTGTGTTGCCACCTTCGGGCATTCCAGCGTTGCCCGAGTCGGACACAGAGTTGACAGCCATGCTCTCTCTGAACTGGGATTAGCACTGGCTCTGAACTAGCACCCGGTTCATTCTGAGGGAAAAGGGGTATGTGTGCTTTCATTGTATCTATCTACACTGTCAGAAAAAAAGGTACAGTGCTGTCACTGGGGCGGTACCCTAAGGTACAAAAGTGAAAAGGTACATCTTTGTACCTTATTCACCCCTAAATGGTACATATTAGTACCTTAAAAGGTACATATCAGTACTTTAAGAGTGCATATTAGTACCTTAAAGGTACATATTAGTACCTTTTCGGTTTTGTACCTTAGGGTACCGCCCCAGTGACAGCACCGTACCTTTTTTTCTGACAGTGTAGTCTCTTGACCCTTGAGCATCTCGAACGATGAGGAGCGAGTCACATGGCTCATTTTGAAGTGTTTTCTAGAAGGGTTAGTCCACTACTATTTTTAGCTTCATGATGCATCAAAATCAGGCATTACATGTCTAAACTACCTAAATATGTACAACAAACAGCACAATAAAATGTTGCCAGATTCAAATTAATCTGACAAATTAGATGCAACTATATTGAATTTTTCCAGCCTGGATTGAAAAAAATTAAAAATAAAAAATTCAGTCACTGGTAAAACATCTACTATAGTTTAATGAAAAAACTGTGATTTTGTCATGTTTGTTTAGGTTTTGTTCATGTTGTAATGTGTTTGTCCATGTGCCATCTTCTCATTGTCTTGTTATCTTGTTGTCAGTTCTGTTTTTTCAATGGTTCATTTTTATCAGTTCCACCTAGTTATTGGTTGTTGTTGTCATGCGTTTCCCCTTGTCCTTGTATTTAAGCCCTCGTGTTTGCCATGTTTCATTGTGTATTGTTTGTGTATCCTGCTGTTGGTGAGTTTGTCAAGTCTGCATGTCAGGTCTATTGTCAAGTTCTCGTGTCCATGTCATGCTAGTTTTGTTATTCTGTTTATCAATAAAACTGCACTTGGGTTCATCACGGCTTGCCTTCAGTGGAAGTCTGTTACAGATTTTTATGTTGCTTGCAACATGGCTACGCGGTGATATTTGAAATGGCATGTTGACCTTATCATGATATGGTTGAATCTCACACAACTCAAGGTCACATAACATTTCACCCCAAAAACCAACAGAAAAAAGGCATCTTGGCCCCCCTGGGTAAGATTGTGATTGTTTAACAAGAATGTTGTTCTGAGACCAACAAAAGATGCTGATCCAAAGACAAGTCTTACTTGGCAAAACCTCTTTCTTCAAACATGGAGGGCATCACATCTCAGTCTACATCCAAGACAAATTTATCTGGGTCTACAATGTGCCTTCATCTTCTAGATGTGATCGTAATTTTACAAGTTAACATGAAAATGGGAGAGGACTATAATATCCTGCAGGTATTCCATGCTGTGTTCATCCAAAATGGTGGAAAACAGCTTTCCATTCCCTGGTGTTTTTACTTAATTATGAATGAACCTGGGGGCTGAATGAAAGCAAGATCCCTGTATTGATTCTTTATGTTGGAAAGTTCTTTATTTTATTGTATATATACTTTGAGTATTGCTACCTTGTTATAACTTAAATGTGATGTGATAAGATTCATGAGATGTCCTTGTATGACAGTAGTCACAATTAATAGTATTTTTCAATTATTTTCTAATCTGATTGTTGTTTGATTAGTCCTGCTCCTAATGTAGTTGATTTTTACAATTAGGGCAGAAGACATTACGCTTTGTTTGTCATGTTTAGATGAGATTAATCACTAAAAGGGTTGGACACTAAATGGTACTACAAAACAGATGAAAATGAAGCACAGGACGTTTAGAACTGGCAAAGTGTTTTTTTTTATTTTTCCTTCAAACCTAATTACAAGTCATATGTTTATGCATGTGGAAGCCATCCTAATGTGTTAATGATGTTGGTTCATTAATTCATTCCTGTCCACAGGCTGACTCAGCAAGACTTTGTTTGCTTACCCGGTCACATGGATCTGCTTCCTGATGAAGCCATTTAGACGCATTGTAAAGTGCAAAAATAAATGGATTTTCTATCAGGTCAGACGGATGACTGTTAGATGTGCGGTGGGAGCAGCACTGGACTGGGGGTGGACAGTATTCAGGGGTGTCATTTTTTTTTTCTGTCAAAGCTGAAGATAATGAGTTTTGGAGGTTAGAGAGGTTCATAGTTTATTGCCCAAGTCTCAAAACTGTCTGAAAACAACAATGGAAATGCTTTTCAGCCAGCTATGGATAATTAATCTAGTTTGAAATAACATGAAAAACATAACATACTTTCATTGCTGCACGTCCAAGACAAATATGTGTCACTATACAGATGGCAAAAGTGCCCTTTAGCATCTATATTAACCCATTGTTTTATTGAGAAACCTTTAACATCAACCAATACCTGGCAGGAAGCAAAAAATTATGTTTATGATCATAAAGCTATTTTCTTAAAATATATTTATACTTTCCCTGGCTAAAATGTGTCCATGCTTGTGTTTATTTGTAGGGAACAAATAAATAGTGTGTGCATTATATTCAAATTCACCTTTTTGTGTTCTGTGAAAGAAACTATGGAAGCTTGTTTCCGCATACAGAAAAAAAAATAAAAAGGATAATTGTGACTTTTTATCTCACAATTCTGACTTTTTTTCCTCACAATTTTATATCAAGTTTATATCTCGCAATTCTGATATTATAACTCACAATTCTGATATTATAACTCACAATTCTGAATTTATAACTCACAATTCTGACTTTATAACTGACAATTCTGGCTTTATATCTCATAATTCTAACTTTATTACTCACAATTCTGACTTTATAACTCACAATTCTGACTTTATTACTCACAATTCTGACTTTATAACTGACAATTCTGCCTTTATATCTGATAATTCTGACTTTATAACTTGCAATTCTGACTTTATATCAAATAATTCTGATTTTATAACTCACAATTCTGACTTTATATCACAATTCTGACTTTATATCTTGCAATTCTGACTTAATATCTCATAATTCTGACTTTATAACTTGCAATTCTGACTTTATATCAAATAATTCTGATTTTATAACTCACAATTCTGACTTTATATCACACGATTTTGACTTTATAACTTACAACTCTGTCTTTATATCACACAATTCTGACTTTATATCACACAATTCTGACTATATCACACAATTCTGACTATATCACACAATTCTGACTTTATATCACACGATTTTGACTTTATAACTTACAATTCTGACTTTATATCACACAATTCTGACTTTATATCACACGATTTTGACTTTATAACTTACAATTCTGACTTTATATCACACAATTCTGACTTTATAACTCACAATTCTGACTATATCACACAATTCTGACTATTTCACACAATTCTGACTTTATAACCCGCAATTCTGACTTCATATCATACAATTCTGACTTTATATCTTGTAATTCTTTATATCACACAATTCTGACTTTATATCATGCAATTCTGACTTTATAAAATGCAATTCTGACTTTATAAAATGCAATTCTGGCTTTATATCTCGTAATTCTAACTTTATTACTCACAATTCTGACTTTATTACTCACAATTCTGACTTTATTACTCACAATTCTGACTTTATAACTCACAATTCTGTCTATATCTCGTAATTCTGACTTTATTACTCACAATTCTGACTTTATAACTGACAATTCTGCCTTTATATCTCGTAATTCTGACTTTATAACTCACAATTCTGTCTATATCTCGTAATTCTGACTTTATTACTCACAATTCTGACTTTATAACTGACAATTCTGACTTTATATCTCGCAATTCTGACTTTATATCTTGTAATTCTGAATTTATTACTCACAATTCTGACTTTATATCTTGTAATTCTGATTTATATCTCACAATTCTGACTTTATATCACACAATTCTGAATTTATAATTTACAATTCTGACTTTATATCACACAATTCTGACTTTATATCACACAATTCTGAATTTATAATTTACAATTCTGACTTTATATCTCACAATTCTGACTTTATAACTCACAATTTTGACTTTATAACTCACAATTTTGACTTTATAACTCACAATTCTGACTTTATATCACACAATTCTGACTTTATAACTCGCAATTCTGACTTCATATCATACAATTCCGACTTTATATCTCGCAATTCAGACTATAACTCACAATTCTAACTTTATATCACGCAATTCTGACTTTATATCTTGTAATTCTGACTTATATCTCACAATTCTGACTTTAGGTCAGAATGGGCAGTAACATCTCCTCATCACTGACTCTCAACACTGGAGCCCCTCAGGGCTGTGTTCTCAGCCCACTCCTGTACTCCTTGTACACACATGACTGTGTGGCAACCCACAGCTCCAACACCATCATCAAGTTTGGTGACGATACGACGGTGGTAGGTCTCATCACTGACAATGATGAAATGGCCTACAGAGAGGAGGTGCACACTCTGACACGGTGGTGTCAGGAGCACAACCTCTCCCTCAACGTCAGCAAGACCAAGGAGCTGGTGGTCGACTTCAGGAGGAATGAGAGAGAACACCGCCCCATCACCATCAATGGAGCACCGGTGGAGAGAGTCAGCAGCTTCAAGTTCCTCGGTGTCCACATCACAGAGGAACTCTCATGGTCCGTCCACACTGAGGCCGTTGTGAAGAAGGCTCATCAGCGCCTTTTCTTCCTGCGACGGCTGAGGAGGTTTGGAATGAACCGCCACATCCTCACACGCTTCTACACCAGCACCATCGAGAGTCTGCTGACTGGCTGCATCACCACCTGGTACGGCAACAGTACCGCCCGCAACCGCAAAGCCCTGCAAAGGGTAGTGCGCACGGCCAGCTGCATCATCGGAGGTGAGCTTCCCTCCCTCCAGGACATTTATGCCAGGCGGTGTGTGAAAAGAGCTCAGAGGATCATCAGAGACTCTAGCCACCCAAACCATGGGCTGCTCTCACTGCTGCCATCAGGCAGACGGTACCGCAGCATTAGAACACGCACCAGCCGACTCCAGAACAGCTTCTTCCCACAAGCAATTAGACTACTTAACTCCTGATCCATCAGGATCATAACACACACTGGACAGAATATCACTCAGCACAACCCACTGGAGATACACACACATTATATACACATTTATTTATCATATAGCATCTATTGCACTTCGGATTTCAATTTGTGAACATATTGTATACTGTACATTGTATATTATTACTATAGCTTAATGTATACTGTTATTGTTTAATGTATGTTTAGTGTATATTGTTTAAAGTATATGTATATTGTAAGTATGTTTATATTGTTTAAAGCTGTGAGAACTACACTCACATTGTGTAAATTATTTATTGTTTATTGTAGTGTATACTGTGCTGTGAGTAATTGTGTGCGCATCAGATGTGTAATCTGTTGTTGCTTAAATGTTGTACATATCATGTCATGACTACTATGTTTGCTCGGACTGCACCTAAGAATTTCACCTACTGTTGCACTTGTGCATATGGTAGAGTGACAATAAAGTGATTTGATTGATTTGATTTGATTTGATAACTCACAATTCTGACTTTATATCTTGTAATTCTGACTTATATCTCACAATTCTGACTTTATAACTCACAATTCTGACTTTATAACTTGTAATTCTGACTTTATAACTCACAATTCTGACTTTACATCACACAGTTCTGACTTTATATCTTGTAATTCTGACTTATATCTCACAATTCTGACTTTATAACTCACAATTCTGACTTTATATCATGCAATTCTGACTTTATAAAATGCAATTCTGACTTTATAAAATGCAATTCTGACTTTATTTCATGCAATTCTGGCTTTATATCTTGTAATTATAACTTTATTACTCACAATTCTGACTTTATAACTCACAATTCTGACTTTATTACTCACAATTCTGACTTTATATCACACAATTCTGACTTTATATGATGCAATTCTGACTTTATATCATGCAATTCTGACTATATAAAATGCAATTCTGGCTTTATATCTCGTAATTCTAACTTGATTACTCACAATTCTGACTTTATTACTCACAATTCTGACTTTATAACTGACAATTCTGCCTTTATATCTCGTAATTCTGACTTTATATCTCGCAAATTCTGACTTTATAACTCACAATTCTGTCTATATCTCGTAATTCTGACTTTATTACTCACAATTCTGACTTTATAACTGACAATTCTGACTTTATATCTCGCAATTCTGACTTTATATCTTGTAATTCTGAATTTATTACTCACAATTCTGACTTTACAACTTGTAATTCTGATTTATATCTCACAATTCTGACTTTATAACTCACAATTTGGACTTAATATCTCGTAATTCTGACTTTATAACTTGCAATTCTGACATTATATCACATAATTCTGACTTTATATCACACAATTCTGAATTTATAATTTACAATTCTGACTTTATATCACACAATTCTGACTTTATATCACACAATTCTGACTTTATAACTCACAATTTTGACTTTATAACTCACAATTCTGACTTTATATCACACAATTCTGACTTTATAACTCGCAATTCTGACTTCCTATCATACAATTCCGACTTTATATCTCGCAATTCAGACTATAACTCACAATTCTAACTTTATATCACGCAATTCTGTGACTTTATATCTTGTAATTCTGACTTATATCTCACAATTCTGACTTTATAACTCACAATTCTGACTTTATATCTTGTAATTCTGACTTATAGCTCACAATTCTGACTTTATATCTTGTAATTCTGACTTATAGCTCACAATTCTGACTTTATATCACGCAATTCTAACTTTATATCATGCAATTCTGACTTTAAATCTTGTAATTCTGACTTTATAACTCACAATTCTGACTTTATAACTCACAATTCTGACTTTATAACTGACAATTCTGACTTTATAACTCACAATTCTGACTTTACATCACACAATTCTGACTTTATATCTTGTAATTCTGACTTATATCTCACAATTCTGACTTTATAACTCACAATTCTGACTTTATATCATGCAATTCTGACTTTATAAAATGCAATTCTGACTTTATAAAATGCAATTCTGACTTTATTTCATGCAATTCTGGCTTTATATCTCGTAATTATAACTTTATTACTCACAATTCTGACTTTATTACTCACAATTCTTACTTTATTACTCACAATTCTTACTTTATTACTCACAATTCTGACTTTATAACTCACAATTCTGACTTTATAACTCACAATTCTGATTTTATATCTCGCAATTCTGACTTAATATCTCGTAATTCTGACTTTATAACTTGCAATTCTGACATTATATCACATAATTCTGACTTTATAACTCGCAATTCTGACTTTATATCACACAATTCTGAATTTATAATTTACAATTCTGACTTTATATCACACAAATCTGACTTTATAACTCACAATTCTGACTTTATATCACACAATTCTGACTTTATATTACACAATTCTGACTTTATAACTCACAATTTTGACTTTATAACTCACAATTCTGACTTTATATCACACAATTCTGACTTTATAACTCGCAATTCTGACTTCATATCATACAATTCCGACTTTATATCTTGTAATTCTGGCTTATAGCTCACAATTCTGACTTTATATCACACAATTCTGACTTTATAACTTGTAATTCTGACTTATATCTCACAATTCTGACTTTATATCACAATTCTGACTTTACAACTTGTAATTCTGATTTATATCTCACAATTCTGACTTTATAACTCACAATTCGGACTTAATATCTCGTAATTCTGACTTTATAACTTGCAATTCTGACATTATATCACATAATTCTGACTTTATATCACACAATTCTGAATTTATAATTTACAATTCTGACTTTATATCACACAATTCTGACTTTATATCACACAATTCTGACTTTATAACTCACAATTTTGACTTTATAACTCACAATTCTGACTTTATATCACACAATTCTGACTTTATAACTCGCAATTCTGACTTCCTATCATACAATTCCGACTTTATATCTCGCAATTCAGACTATAACTCACAATTCTAACTTTATATCACGCAATTCTGTGACTTTATATCTTGTAATTCTGACTTATATCTCACAATTCTGACTTTATAACTCACAATTCTGACTTTATATCTTGTAATTCTGACTTATAGCTCACAATTCTGACTTTATATCTTGTAATTCTGACTTATAGCTCACAATTCTGACTTTATATCACGCAATTCTAACTTTATATCATGCAATTCTGACTTTAAATCTTGTAATTCTGACTTTATAACTCACAATTCTGACTTTATAACTCACAATTCTGACTTTATAACTGACAATTCTGACTTTATAACTCACAATTCTGACTTTACATCACACAATTCTGACTTTATATCTTGTAATTCTGACTTATATCTCACAATTCTGACTTTATAACTCACAATTCTGACTTTATATCATGCAATTCTGACTATAAAATGCAATTCTGACTTTATAAAATGCAATTCTGACTTTATTTCATGCAATTCTGGCTTTATATCTCGTAATTATAACTTTATTACTCACAATTCTGACTTTATTACTCACAATTCTTACTTTATTACTCACAATTCTTACTTTATTACTCACAATTCTGACTTTATAACTCACAATTCTGACTTTATAACTCACAATTCTGATTTTATATCTCGCAATTCTGACTTAATATCTCGTAATTCTGACTTTATAACTTGCAATTCTGACATTATATCACATAATTCTGACTTTATAACTCGCAATTCTGACTTTATATCACACAATTCTGAATTTATAATTTACAATTCTGACTTTATATCACACAAATCTGACTTTATAACTCACAATTCTGACTTTATATCACACAATTCTGACTTTATATTACACAATTCTGACTTTATAACTCACAATTTTGACTTTATAACTCACAATTCTGACTTCATATCATACAATTCCGACTTTATATCTTGTAATTCTGGCTTATAGCTCACAATTCTGACTTTATATCACACAATTCTGACTTTATAACTTGTAATTCTGACTTATATCTCACAATTCTGACTTTATATCACAATTCTGACTTTACAACTTGTAATTCTGACTTATATCTCACAATTCTGACTTTATAACTCACAATTCTGACTTTAAAACTCACAATTCTGACTTTATATCACACATTTCTGACTTTATAACACAATTCTGACTTTATATCTTGTAATTCTGACTTATATCTCACAATTCTGACTTTATATCACACATTTCTGACTTTATATAATGCAATTCTGACTTTATATCTTGTAATTCTGACTTTATAACTGACAATTCTGACTTTACATCACACAGTTCTGACTTTATATCTTGTAATTCTGACTTATATCTCACAATTCTGACTTTATATCACACAATACTGACTGTATAACTCACAATTCTGACTTTATATCTCGCAATTCTGACTTTATATAATATTTCTGACTTTATATTACAAGTCTGACTTAATATCTCGCAATTCTGCCTTTATATCTCGCAATTCTGACTTTATATCACAATTCTGACTTTATATCTCGCAATTCTGACTTTATATCATTTTTCTGACTTTATATTACAATTCTGACTTAATATCTCATAATTCTGACTTTATTACTCACAATTCTGGCTTTATCTTACAATTCTGACTTTATATCTCGTAATTCTGACTTTATTACTCAAAATTCTGACTTTATAACTGACAATTCTGACTTTATATCTCACAATTCTGACTTTATATCTCGTAATTCTGACTTTATATCTCATAATTCTGACTTTATTACTCACAATTGTGACTTTATAACACGCAATTCTGACTTTATAACTCACAATTGCATGTTATAAAGTCAGAATAACGAGATGTAAACTCGCAATTGTGAGATAAAAAGTCACAATTATCTTTCAAAGGGTTTTATTCAATGGTGGAAACAAGCTTCCATATAAACAGTCAAATGGATTTGAAAGACATGAATGTGAGTAGCCTTTTTGAAAATGTGACAATCCCTTTTTGAAAATTATTATTATTATTATTATTATTATTATTAAGTGCGTGTAGAGAGTTGCTTATTTTTCACTTTATCTTTTTATAAACAATGTTTACTTTTAAACATCATGTAGCCTTCAAATGTTTATATTAATTATTTATTTATAATTTTCACCATCAAAAATCATAAACTTATTGTATTTAATTGAATATTTTTTATCAAACAGTTAAATGAAATAGTAAAATAGTTACAACAGTTTTTGCTGTGCACAGAAATTGGTACCATAAACTTTTAATGATTTTAGTATTGACTACTGGAATTTTGGTATAGTGGCATCCCTACAAGAAGATGTTTCTGTAATGATAGAGTCTTTAAAGAGACTTGGTTTGATTATTGCACCTCCAGCACAGTCTGGAAATGTATATCCGACTGTTATGTCATCAGCACGCTTCAAAACACGTTTTACTTGCTCTAGTGAAGGTGACTAGTGACAATTTACTGCACATGATGATCAATAGAGTGAAAGGACTTTAAAATTTCCAATGTCTGTTATTAGCATAGAGGTGACAGGAAACAACTACATGTCTCAAAGATTAATTACTCCAACAATTCATAAAAAAAAATCATTGTTCAGCTCTGAATTGACATCTACGGTGGTTATTGATTTTTATACATGATAAAACAGTTATAATTTCTAAATTACATGATTCATTGTTAAATGACAAACAAAGCTCTTTGTTGTAATAAAAGGTGTTTGGATACTGTGCATAACATGCAAATATTCTGTTCACGATGCAATGCACATAATCAATGAGCCAAAAGTACAAGTTATTACCTATTATCCACATGTAGCATCATGAGGTCATGTGCCAATAATATAGCAATAATATAGCACACTACAAGTAATTTATTATGAAATAATGTCTGTTTCACTTAGCAAACAGTGCATACTGCCCAGAAGCAAGCTAATATTCCTTTCTGAACAAAGATTCAAAATGATCACTTGTGAATTTGTGTGTTCTGAGCTATTCATTAAAAAAGCTCAGAATCCTTTGTTCCTGAATCGGACTACACTGATTATGCTGAATATATTTGTATGCAGCAAGTAAAGACAATGCTATAGAAATATGAACAACAATTGTTCATTGCCATGTTACAGCTAAATAATGGTAAAGGAAATACTGCTGCAGACAGTCTCTTTGACCTTTATGTGATGAAGGTGAAGTAAATTATCGGAAATATACTCATCAAGTGTCATTTATTATGAAATTACATGCTAGAGAGTTTCCAAACCTTCCTAACAGCACGATCAATTCACAAGGTGAATATGCTTCTGTAATATAATATTTCACAAGCAGCCCGAACTGTTTTAACAACCTCATTCAGCATTTTTTGTGGGCAAACAAGAGACTAGATGCTTTCCCCAGGGTTGGATGTGACCTAAATCAACGGTATGAGGAGCAATGCATCACCTAAAAATTAAGACCCTGTTGTCCAGCTATGCGGTATGATTTTTATATACAGAAAATCACACTTGTAGCGCAGGCCCCGCTACAGATCACAAGATGACACAAGAGAGGCAGACAAAAAAAATAGGAGGATGTAAATAAAGTACTAGTCTGTGGGAAATAGAACTGAAATGCCAATGTAGATTGTGAAAAGTCTGGCTGCTTAAACAAATGCAGAAATAAAGGGAAATATGTTGTGAAAAGGATAAAGGAGAAATGGGAAATCAGAACAGCTGCAAGGAAGGGGAAATGCAAGAGAGATTTGTCTGATTTAAAAGCACACAGAAAGATTGTAGTGTGATAAGCAGCTGTTACTGTGATCAATACCAGCATCCAGCACACAGATCTCTGCTGTGCACCGCCTCCATCCAGAGGACGTTGAAGGATACAGATCTGTCCATTCCAGAACGCAATCAATACACTGACCGGTGACGGAGAGCTTCAAGCGTCCCAACATGTAACTGTCAGGATGCTCTGGTTTAAAAGGTTATAGTTCATCCTAATGGGAAATTCTGTCATTACATACTGACAACTGGAGATTTTTTAAGACTATTCACACTGAACACCCCCCCTCCCCACACACACACACAATACAACAACAGTTTAGAGATTGTTTTCTAAGATGATCGGACCCTGCCAGATAGATCAGACGGTCGGACGGACGGACGGACAGACAGACAGACAAATGTAATAACCTAGAATTCTGTCTAACACTTGAAGGCATTCTTCCATCTTAAAAATATATCTAAATTATGGCACATGCTTTCAATGCAAAATGCTGAACAGTTAGTTCATGTGTTCATGACCTCAAGGCTAGATTATTGTAATGCTCTATTGAATGCTCTATTTGCTTAATAAACAAAATCCAGCTGGTCCAAAACGCAGCAGCTAGAGTTCTTACTAGAACCAGGAAGTACAACCATATTAGCACAGTTCTGTCAACACTACACTGCCTCCATATTAAACATTGTATACATTTTAAAATCTTGTTTATTACTTACAAAGCACTAAATGCTTTAGCTCCCCAGTACTTGAACGAGCTCTTAACACATTATAGTCCTTCACGTCGATGGCCAGTTGATAATACCTAGAATATCAAAATCAACCGCAGATGGTAGATCCTTTTCCTATTTAGCACCTAAACGAACAGTCTTCCTAGCATTGTTCGGGAAGCAGACACACTCTGTCAGTTTAAATCTAGACTAAAAACACATCTCTTTACCCTGGCATACACATAGAACATGATCAATTTCTATTATTCAAATCAGTTAAATGATTGTTAGGCTGCATTAACTAGGTCTGCCGGAACCGGGAACACTTCTCATAATACCTGATGTACTCGTAACATCATTAGAAGAATGATATCTATGCTAATATTAGTCTCTCTTTTATCCCAAGGATTACTGCAGTCTGCCGGATCCAGGCCGTATTCAGATCAGATGGTGGACCTGCGCCTAGACATTGTCACGACATCCAGTGGCACTGATTCTCAACAAACCCGCCTCCAGCGTGATGACTCCAATCTTCAACCAGATGGAATTGGATAAATATTCTGAATGTTCTGATCTAATCTGACTTCTGACTTGAAATCATAATCATAGACTGTTTGTTCGTTGGCCAGAGGAGAACTGGCCCCCCGACTGTGCCTTGTTTCTCCCAAGGTTTTTTTCTCCTTCCTGCCACCTGATGGAGTTTTGGTTCCCTGCCACCGTCACCTCTGTTGCCTTTGGGTTTTGGCTTGTAAATCCAACAGTGATTCTAACTAACACTTTTTAGTTAATTTTACTTAATGTCTTAACTTAATTGTAAAAAAATCTAGTAATCTGTACTATTCACATACTATGCTTTATTTACTCAGAAAACCCACGTTAAGATTAATCGATTGGTTTGAGTGCCATTTTGTCAAGCAAAAAAAAACAAAACAAAAAAAAAACAAAGAAAAAACCCTACAGATTATGGTGATCAGTGTTCCCTTTGGTTGGGCACTTGGAACATTCATATTATTGTAATTATCTTCCTATTGATGCAGCGATGCAACAAGAAATCAGTTATTTGGTTTCAAAGGAGGATCAGTAATACATAGGTTGCCTTTAAAAAGTCAACCTAGCTTCTGACTGAATAATTAACTATAGTTAATGATTTAGTCAGAAATTAAGATACCTTTTAAAAGCAACCTATGTAAATCCCTTCATGTCGTATAATGATCACTTACAATTTTATTGCTAATGCTTACGTCAGAAACACCTTGTGAAACTTTTAATTGGGTTGATATAGTCACACACAGACTTCAACATTCAGCATGCAAAACACAACAATGGTAACAACAATGGTAGCTATACTAAGTCGAGAGTAAATCTAAAGTAAATTATCAAGTACTCTCTACAGTTCTTTTTTAGTTATTAGAACTCTTGTGTAAGGGTGCTTTCACACCTGCCTCATTTAGTTCAGTTGAATCGTACTAGAGTTCCTTTTCCCCTTTGGTGCGGTTCTTTTGGTCAGGTGTGAAAGCAGCAATCGCACTCAGGTGCACACCAAAAGCAGACCAAACAAGCGTACCGAGACCTCCTTGAAGAGGTGGTCTCGGTACGCTTTCAAACAAACTCTGGAATGGTTCATTTGTGGTGAGAACGTGATCCGACCTCGAACAGACCCAACTGCAAAAAGTACTGATCATATTTTAACTAAACCAGCTGCCGTAGTCAGCTGCGCTGTGCCTTATGTGATGAGGAAGTGTTTGTTGATACAGTAGTTTGCACTTTAGCATGGCAGCTCACGGACAAACTTGGAATAGTGAGGAGGTGCGGAGCCTCATAGAAATTTGGTCTGATGACCATATTAGGTCCCAACTTTCAAAAAACTCAAAAGAACAGCGCGATCTTTGCTTGAAGTGATGAGTGATGCGCGCTCGCTGTTTGCAGTGCATTAGAACGTTGTTTTCAAGCCGCGTTTCATTATAGAAATGTATTGTTTGCATATTGTGGTGTATACAAACAATGTAATAGATTATGGCAGGGACAAAACCAACCTGCGCAGTTGCAGTTTAGGAAATACACCATGGCCAATGAGTGATGTGGATGTTGTCATGTGACTGTATTTTGGTTCGGACCAAAGCAATCAGTGTGATGTGAAAAGAGACCAAAAAAGCTATGATTGTTTGACCTTGTATAATTGTATGCCCTTGATTCGGACCAAATTAACCGAACTAGAGATGTGAAAGCATCCTAAGTGAACTATACTAACTAAGCATTTGTTAGCACAACATAATATTCCTATTTCACTTTACTTGGTTTTTTTAAGGCAATAAGTTTGCATGTTTATTTTAAGTAAGTCTAACTAATTCGATTTTACATTGTAGTTGGGGACATTAAATATTCAACTATATTACTGATGTGCCTGCATTGACACCAATGTATGAGAACTGAACTGAGCTGGACGATGACATCACTGTTTTCTCCAGAGTTTTCCAAAACTAATTTTGTTGCATTATTTTCCTGTTATCACTGTAAAGCTGCTTTGAAACAATCTGTATTGTAAAAAGCGCTATGTAAATAAAGGTGACTTGACAAGCCTTAAATCATGCATCAATTAGTACACTCTTCACAGAGAGAGAAGCAGGGAGGGACCGTAGGAGAGGGGATTGATGATGAAGATACTTCTGTATCAGGTTTCTATTTTCTGTTCTTCTAAGGTCAGTTTGACTTTGTGTTCCTCTAATTCAGCTCTTGACTCTACATGGCCATTTTCTGACCGTTACAAAATGAAACGGCCGACTTTGATCATGGTTATCTAATCTTTGCCTCTGTCTCTCTCTTCATCCTGCACTCACAGAGAGCAGGGCCACACTTAAGATTTAAGGATTAGTAGAATAAGATGGATTTGATTAGGCTGTACCTGGATAATACAGAAGATACACAGAACAGCTTACACAACAATCTCACCTGAATAAAGAAGGCCATTACTCTGATGATAGCCATGCGATCAATGAGACATGCACACACAGGCAGAGATTAGTTATGTATATTGAGGGGGAAATAGTGACGGTTCTGGTATCGACTGTATAATTTTTGTTTAATATAATGCACGGTCGCTGGGTTCAAATCCTGATTTAATATAGTTTTTTATGATGAACCCATTGCGAATGGATGCTAAATTGTGAATGAACTTGACTGTCAGTGATCCCCCTTCATGCCTATGGAAAACAGCAGAAAAAAGACTAAGTCTTTGACAAAAACACGATTTCCTCAAGCTTTTTGTTTAAAATCTTTAAAAAAAAAAAAGTTTAATGAAACTTACCCACATTCAAGTGTTGCTAAAAATGGATGCATGAAGCTACTATAGATTTTTTTTTTTTTTTAATGGAAAGTTAAAATACAGTTAAAGGTATATTTCAAGTTAATATCTACATAGGAACATTTAAAGTGTAAAAATAACATATAAATAGTAAACTATAAGTATGATGTTATGTTCACTTAATGAGAGCTTACAAGTATACTTGTGATATAAAACTACTAGTTTACTGAGTATATACATCAAAGTGTTCTTTCATAAACTAAAAAAAAATACTACAAGTATTAAAATAGTAAAGTACTGGTATACTTATAAGTTCACTTGTATAAGAGATGAAGTACAAATGAGAAATTATGTTGTAAGCTAGTTGTGCACTTAAAGTTTACGGTGACACTTTAAAATAAGGTTCATTAGTTAACATTAGTTAACTGCATTAGTTATCATGAACTAATAATGAACGTCTCGGTTACGTATGTAACCCTCGTTCCCTGAGGAGGGAACGGAGACGTACGTTAGTGACTAACGAATGGGGGTTTCGCTTAGAAGCCAATTACCTTTGAGAATTCAACAGCGCCCAATGGCAGTGCCCCACCTCGCCCCACCTCGTGGGTATATAATGAAGTACGCTGGCAACATCGCATTATGTTACTGCTGCAGGAGCCAAGACTGAACTCCGCGTTCCAGGCAGCACAGCTGACGTGGCAGAGGAAACGTACGTCTCCGTTCCCTCCTCAGGGAACGAGGGTTACATACGTAACCGAGACGTTCCCTTTCGTTCAGTCACTACGACGTACGTTAGTGACTAACGAATGGGGGTTCCAATACAACAACGCCACTCAACTGTCATCCAGTGCCCTGCGTAAGTGTGAGTACCCTGTTGTAAGACTAGTACGGACGAAGGACTCCCACTTATCACAGGAATACCAAGGTACACTGGGAAGCATATCCCAGTGAGGGAATGCCAAGATGCCTACCCGTGGGGAGGACTTAGAGAATACACATATGACCCCGCTAAGGGCTGCATATGGAAGAACTCTAGGGTACCAGCCGAAGGTGGATTTTTAACCCTAGGGGTGGCAGGGACTTGCCAAGGGAAAGACACCTGCTCGCTGAGGAGGCTTACGGTGGAAATACTCGTGTGGGGGTCGCCGGAGGGGAACCATGCACACGGAGCACCTGGCCGGACATGAGGTTCTGGGCTCGAAAGGGCAGACTGAACTGATGTCGGCGTCAGCAGTGCTGGAGGAGCTCAGGGCTCTCGGGGAGCTCACCTGAGGAAAATATCGCACGTATCCAGTCCATGGAGTGGAATGGCGAGCAAGCGAAGACACCTGAGCCTGGTCCATTACTGGCCACCTGTAGGGGCGAGTACATAGTCGGACACTGGCTCCACTCTGAGATTGTAGAATCTGGCGAATGTGTTAGGTGTCGCCCAGCCTGCAGCTCTGCAGATGTCTGTTAGCGAGGCGCCATGCGCTAAAGCCCAAGAGGAGGCCACACTCCGGGTGGAGTGTGCCCTGACCCCAAGGGGACATGGTCGACCTTGCTGCTGGTAAGCCAAAACAATGGTGTCCACTATCCAGTGAGACAACCTCTGCTTTGAGAGAGCTCTTCCCTTCCGCTCTCCACCATAACAGACAAAGAACTGGTCTGAGGTCCTGAAACACTGCGTGCTGTCTACATAGGCACGGAGAGCGCGTACTGGACAGAGCAATGCCAAGGCTGGGTCTGCCTCCTCCAAAGGCAGCGCTTGCAGGTTCACCACCTGGTCTCGGAGTGGTGGGAACCTTGGGCACATATCCGGGTCGGGGTCTCAGGATCACGTGAGAGTTAGCCGGCCCGAACTCCAGGCACGCTTCGTCAACCAAAAATGCCTGCAGGTCCCCAACCCTCTTAAGAGAGGCCAATGCGGTCAGCAGAGCTGTCTTCATAGACAAGAATTTAATCTCAACTGACCACAAAGGCTCAAAGGGAGGCCTCTGCAGAGCACTTAGGACTACTGCGAGGTCCCAAGAGGGAACGAGAGGAGAGCGAGGAGGATTCAGTCTCCTCGCCCCCCTCAGGAACATGATGATCAGGTCATGCTGACTTACCTTTTTGTCTCCCAGGAGATCGTGGTAGGCAGATATTGCGGCCACGTACACTTTAAGGGTGGAAGGAGACAGCCTTCTTTCCAGCCCCTCCTGGAGAAACGATAGCACGGACCCGATCGGGCATTTCCAGGGGTCTTCTTGGCGGGAAGAACACCATGTGACGAAGAGGTTCCACTTCAACGCATAGAGGTGTCGTGTAGACTCTGCCCTAGCGGAAGTGATGGTAGTGACCACCGCAGGTGGAAGGCTACTAAAACCTGCCGCGTCCCGTCCAGAAGCCACATGTGGAGCTTCCAGAACGCCGGACGCGGGTGCCAAAGGGTGCCCCGTCTCTGAGTGAGGAGGTCCGGTCTCAGAGGAATAGGCCAGGGAGGGGCTGTCGCAAGGAGTAGTAGTTCTGAGAACCAGGTCTGGCCGTGCCAATACGAGGCGACCAACATGACCTGCTCCTTGTCCTCCCTGATCTTGCACAGTACCCGTGCAAGAAGGCTCACTGGGGGAAACGCATACTTGCGTAGCCCTGACGGCCAGCTGTGCGCCAGTGCATCCATGCCGAGGGTGCCCTCGGTCAGAGAATAAAACAGGGAGCAATGGGAAGAGTCCTGGGAGGCAAACAGGTCTACCTGTGCATCGACGAACCGTTCCCATATCAGCTGGACCGTCTGGGGATGGAGTCTCCACTCTCCAGGGAGAGGCTGAATCCGTGAGAGCTCGTCGGCTGCACGGTTCAGGTCTCCTGGGATGTGGACAGCACGAAGGGACCTCAGGTGCTTCTGACTCCATAGAATGAGATGGCGGGCGAGTTGATACATACGGCGGGAGCGTAGACCGCCCTGGTGGTTGATGTACGCTACTACGGCCGTGTTGTCTGTCCTGACTAGTACATGTTGACCCCTCAGCAACGCTCGGAAGCGGTGCAGGGTGAACCATACTGCCAGTAACTCGAGGCAATTGACATGCAGAAGGCGCTGGGGTCCTGTCCAGGAGCCCGTGGTTGCTTGTCCATTGCACATGGCAACCCAGCCCGTGGATGATGCATCTGTTGATACAACAAGATGCCTGGAAACTCGTTCTAAGGACACTCCGGTCCGTAGAAACTTGAGGTTCGACCACGGGGTGAGAGTCTGTAAGCAGGCCCGAGTCACTTGTACCCAGAGCGTGCCAGACCGTCATGCCCATCTCGGGACTCGATTGCGTAGCCAGTGCTAAAGCAGTCTCATATGTAGCAATCCGAGCGGCGTTACCGCGGCTGCAGATGCCATATGCCCCAGGAGCCTCTGAAATAGTTTCAGTGGAACCGCATTCTTGCCCTCGAGTTGATGAAGGGAAGTCAGCAGAGACTGCGCGCGCGCGCGTTCGAAAGCTGCACGCACATGGCGACCGAGTCGATATCCATACCGAGAAAAGAAATCCTCTGCGCGGGGCAATGTTTGCTCTTCTCCCAGTTCACCCGAAGGCCCAGACGGGCTAGGTGATGGAGCACCCGATCTCTGTGTCCGCAAACCTGCTCTCGAGAGTGGCCCAGTATGAGCCAGTCATCAAGGTAATTCAGGATGCGAACCCCGTGCTGCCGAAGGGGCGCAAGGGCTGCCTCGGCAATCTTTGTAAAGACGCGAGGGGACAGAGATAGCCCGAATGGGAGGACCGCGTACTGATATGCCCGCCCCTCGAAAGCAAACCGTAGGAACGGTCTGTGTCGAGGTAGAATGGAGACATGGAAGTAGGCGTCCTTCAGGTCGATCGCTGCAAACCAATCGTCCGGACGAACACATTCGAAAAGGCGTTTCGCTGTCAACATCTTGAACGGAAACCGGTGAAGGTAACGGTTCAAGATGCGCAGGTCCAGGATTGGTCGTAACCCACCGGTCTTTTTGGGTACAATGAAGTACGGGCTGTAGAACCCGTAGTTCATCTCGGCTGGAGGGACAGGTTCGATCGCACCCTTCGCCAGTAGGGTGGCAATCTCCGCTCGCATGACGGGGGCATTGGCCCCGATCACGGTGGAACAGACTCCCCGGAAGCAGGGAGGAACCTGCGCGAACTGAATCGTGTAGCCGCGCCTGACGGTCCTCGCGACCCAGCGGGACAGCCCTGGAAGCTGAAGCCAGACTCCCAGGAACTGAACCAGCGGGGTCATTCGGACCACAGACGTACCCGGTGTGGGGCAGCGAGGCTGCGTTACCGGCCTGGACATGGGAGGCTGTTGGGCGTCCCGGTGCGGGGGCACGGTTAACTGCTGCGTCCTGACAGAGGAGACCAGGGAAGGACGCACGTTCCACTGGGGTCTGCTCTGCTAGGAGGCTGGCGACAGAGAGGGATGCGAGTGGCGGGACCCGAGGGTGGCGTGCACCGTCATCACCGATCTCTGGGGGCTCAGGGATGGGAGTGTTAATTCTTTCTTTGACCAAAATAGGGTGCTGCTGACCCGGGGGCCAGCAGCTGAACAAAGGAGTCTCCCCCGGCCTTCCACCGGGGGAAGGAGTGGTCCTGCTACCATCTCCTGGAAAGAATTTCCCATCCCTGAGCCGCCCATCTCAGGAGCGCCGCTTGGCCTGGCGTTTAGCGGGGCGTGGGGCGGGCTGAGCGGATTGTGACGCCTTCCTACGGCGACCTCTGCCACCCGGCCCGGGTGAAGGCTGCTGCTTGGGCCGGGCGGGAGCCTTAGGAGGGCGTCCTCGGCGTGGAGCAGACTGAGGCGACTGTGCCGGCGGCTGGGTGGAGACAGCAGCTGGCCGCCGGGGCAGTACGTGTTTGATAGCCTCAGTCTGCTTCTGGGTGATTGAAAACTGTTGGGCGAAGTCTTCAACCGCCCCGCCGAAGAGGCCGGCCTGGGATATGGGGGCATCGAGGAACCGGGTTCGCGCGGTGTCCCGCATATCGGCCAGGTTCAGCCACAGGTGTCTCTCCTGGATCACGTTTGTGGACATCACTTGACCCAGGGAGCGTGCGGTCACCTTCGTCGCCCGGAGAGCGAGGTCGGTGGCGGCACGCAGCTCGTTTAGGAGCCAGTATGCGATCACTGGAACACGCCGTAACACCAACGCCTCTGGAAAGCTGCTCGTCTCGAAGGCTGACAAAGACTCAGATCAGGCTTGAAGGAGTGAAGAGATCCTCTTGGCTCCAAAGCAGAAACATAATGCGATGTTGCCAGCGTACTTCCTTATATACCCACGAGGTGGGGCGGAGTTACGCATGCAAATTCCGCATGCCCATGGCATTGGCACTGCCATTGGGCGCTGTTGAATTCTCGAAGGTAATTGGCTTCTAAGCGAAACCCCCATTCGTTAGTCACTAACGTCCGTCGTAGTGACTGAACGAAAGGGAACTGCACTTATAAAGCATTTATTTATCTTTGTTAATGTTAATTTCAACATTTACTAATACTTTATTAAAATCTTGTTAACATTAGTTAATGCACTGTGAACTAACATGAACAAACCATGAACAGCTGTATTTTTATTAACTAATATTAACAAAGATTAACAAATACAGTAACAAATGCGCTGCTCATGGTTAGTTTGTGTTAGTTAATACACTAGTTAATGGCACTGATAAGAAAAGAAGTGAGTCGATCGTGCTGGCGCAAACGCAGACTCGAGGGGGTTAACTAATGTTAACTAATGAAACCTTATTGTAAAGTGTTACCAAGTTTATTTATAGAACACTTAAATGTATACGTTTATATATTAAAACGTGGGCCAATTTAGTCCAAGCAGTATTGAAATAGTACACTTAGAAGTTTACTACTAGTACATTGATATTAGTATACTTACCACATAATGTATACTTAAAAATATACTTGAACATTACTTAAGTATAGGCCTCTACTTCATAAAATTAACTTGAAGTATACTTCTTTTTTGTAAGGACATAACACTATATTCAGGTCCATTTTAGACATTCTACTTTGCAGTAACTTTGCAACTACATGTCAGCTAACTCTCATTAGAGTATTAGTATAGGCTGAAAAACCCAACCCCACATACAAATATTAATAATTCTTTATAATAAAACTTTACTTTTTTAAATGTAATAATTACTATAATATCTTCAGGCCCAATTATATTATGAACCAAAGCGAAATCATGCATTATTAATGCATAATGTTGCATTTCCAGAACATTTAAAGTCCTACATAGATTCAGTCTTCCACGTCATTTTGTGGCTTAAAGGAACACTCCACTATTTTTGAAAATAGGCTCATTTTCTAACTCCCCTAGAGTTAAACAGTTGAGTTTTACCGTTTTCGAATCCATTTAGCCGATCTCCGGGTCTGGCGGTAGCACTTTTAGCATAGCTTAGCATAGATCATTGAATCTGATTAGGCCGTTAGTATCTCGCTCAAAAATGACCAAAGAGTTTCAATATTTTTCCTATTTAAAACTTGACTCTTCTGTAGTTACATTGTGTACTAATACAGACGGAAAATTAAAAGTTGCGATTTTCTAGACTGATATGGCTAGGAACATTTTCAAAAATTTCTTTAATGTTCCTTTAATGTGACAAATTAATTGAATCAGTTGTGGACACCGCATGGTTAGACTGCGCCTTATCTGTGTTTGGAAGCACATTTTGTGAATCAGAAGCTGTAGTCCTTCAGAGAAATGCGCGGCTCCTGCGACAGAGTTTTGCCAATCAGCATTTTACGTCATGAAGTGTCATTTTTAAGTTTGCGAGTTTATCATTGTGCAACATTGTTTGACACTGAACTTTCTGCTCGCTGAAGAGACAGTGAGCTACTCCTCTGCGGCGGGTCATATCTGTGTATTGTGTGTTCCAGTCACACTGTATCTAGCTGCCGGGAAGCCGGTATAACACTCTCACACATTTATTTTTTGCCATTTTGGGAGAAGTAAAATTTACATATGTGGCTTCAACAACCAGACACATACACATGCCTCCAGTTTTGTTTGTGACGCGCAAAAAAATGCCCTCTCTTTTGGAGGGCATTTACACCCTGTCTTCTCATAATCTGATCAAAGAAAATGCATGAAGTGACCAGGTATGCATGAACGGAGTTTGTGATGCGTGTGGAATGTTACATTTTCTTCCCCTGTAAGCAAAGGGCAAACGCTCAAGTGGGCATAACTTGTGTGTGCGTGATGTGGTCAAGCTTAATGGTTTATGCTTTCATTGAATTGCAGTTTAATTCTCACACTTTAATAGTAATTTTAGTAATAATGCCTAACTTAAAGGGATCCGATCTGTTGGTGTGTGAGTTTGTGTGCACGTGTGTTTGAGTGTGTTTCAAATGCACTTACAAAGCAATTGATGGGTTTTGTTTAACTCTGAAATTTTGTTCGAGTTGTATTGTGGTAAAAATAGCTACGGGTTGCGCCAGTTGATTGCCGTGTGCAACCATTCTTTGTCATCGACCTACAACGCAAACAAAATGGCACCACCCATTGTCCAAATAAATAATGTACATCTTTCATGGGTTTTCTACTACATATTTCAGTAAGAGACATCATTTATGTTATATTAAGCCATACAAGTCTTAACACCAGGGGATCCATTTAATAAAACAAGCTGTGTTACTATGAGGAATGATTACCTCAAAATGTAGATATGTATGCACGTGTGAGGTACTTTATCTGAATGATATACATACACCTCTTCTTGCTTTGCCAGCAATAACCCCTCATTGACACACGTGCCATATTGCGACATCTGAATTAAAACATTAGATGTATAGTTATCGTCCTAGTGTGAACAGGGCTTTAGAAAGAAAGACTACTGCACTCTAAAAAAAAAAAAAGGTTCTAAATGGCACCAAAAATGGTTCTTCGTCGTAATCATAGAGGAACCACTTTTGGTGCTATATAGCACCATGTCTTAACATGTTCTGTATATGGTATCAGTGCTATATAGCACCTTAGTTAGCGGTGCTATATAGCACCTTAGTCAAAGAACCGGTGAAGAACCTCTGAAGAACTGCTGAAGAACCACTGAAGCACCAAAATTGGTGCTATATAGCACTTAAAAAGGTTCCCCTATGATTACGAGCAAAGAACCATTTTTGGTGCCATATAGAACCTTGCCATATAGAGTGTGGATTGATCATAGTCCATTCTATTCTATAGCGATTTTCCCCTTCACCTTATGGATTTATGTATCCGTACATGAAACATGTAATCTTACATTTAAACATTCGTTTTTCGTCTGCCTCTGAGTTTTACTAATGAATTTGAGTTTTATTCATGTTGAAGTCAAAGGGATAGTTTACCCAAAACATTGAATGAATTTTCAAACCTGTGCAACTTTCCTCTGTGGGACATAAAATATTTTGTCCAAAACAACGTTGGATCCAATTGAGTATCAATGCATTGACAAAATAAGATGGCAATGTTAATGCATTTTTCCTGTAGCTCAAACAATAGAGCGTGGCACTAGCAACGGCAAGGTCATGGGTTTGATTCCCAGGGAAAGCAAGAACTGACTAAATATACCTTGAATGCAATGTAAGTTGCTTTGGATAAAAGCATCTGTAAAATGTATTTTGGTCTTGGTCGATTAGATCTTTGCTGCTGCAGAGCAAGTATGGACTTGCTACTGCTATTAGATACACAGACACACATAAATAGACATACATTAATCCTGTAACTGATCTAGGCAGGTGGAGCTGGGGAGGTGGAGGGGTTCAGAAAGTGCGCTGCAGGACTAGCCTACAGCAAACACTATAACTGACCATTTGAATGTTGAGCAAGCAATCTCATTGGCTGCAGGATCAGCAGAGGCCAATCAGCTTGTGCCATGTGGTAATGATGTGAATGTTAGCCGACTGCATGTAAAGGACTGTGCCCTCTAGACAAGTTTCATAACTGAACTATATTGAGCCATAATTACCCTGCCATAGAAGAAAGAAAGTCGGTAACACTCTATAATAACTGCACACTGAATCATTGGTTAAGCATTAGTAAATAGTCAATTCGTCAGAACAATGGTAAATTTATAAAGCATTGATAGACATTAGTAAGCAGTTTATAAATGCAGCTGTAAATGCTTTGTTCTTGATTTATATGCATATCCATAATGTGTTTAATAATTGTATTTTCATACTTTATTAATGACCAATTTATCATTTGAGCAAAGAGGAAACTGATAATCCGCAGAGAGACAAGACAGAGCAGGTTATTTTAGGTATGAAACAAAGCGTCAGCTTTCTAATTGTGTCATTTTGTAAGAAATTCAAACAATAAATACAATTTGTGACTCTTTAATGTGTCGTGACCAAGCGGCAACCTCCCGCATTTTCTCTTGAAGCCAATACGGAAGTGACTTAAAATTCAATTCATCGACTGGCCACTATAGGAACAGGCAGAAGGGAGCAGAATCTCATTGAGCCCCATGTTAAAATGACCAACTTTACAGCAGAAAAAAAAACAGCCTGGTACAAATTGTGATTTGGTCTATACGGCTAATTTTGCCCTTCATGACAACTGTGAGGGGGTGAATTTTTTTATAACTCATTTGTTTACATTATATAAAGCCTTAAAGTCCTGCATAATTAAGGGTGTGGCCACATTGAGTGACAGGTGGATAGCCATTTATCTGCTGTCTGTTAGTCATCGCGTCACCTCAGCTCCACCCACGTTCTGCCTCTTTGCCCATTTTCTATTATCCGGGAGTGACGCGCGATGACGTGCTGACAAGATGGCAACGGCCAGCTCGTCCCTACTTATGCTTCAAAACTGCTCTTCAGAATCCTATGGGTGACGTCACGGACACTACATCCATAATTTTTTACAGTCTATGGTCGTGACAGATCGCAGCATCTCCTCAGTTCAAGCGAAACATGACCCGATCATTTCTTCTTTTTACTAGCTATAGCACAAAATAAACATGAATTAACATCAGAAGGTATCTTGCTTCAACTGCGGAAAGACGTCAATACACATCATTTTTTAAGTTCAAGTCCACCAACGTTCATCTACTACCCTGTCTGGTTTGTTTGTCGGACAAAAATGGCAGATTCGACAATATGATTGGTCAGATCGCCTGTCAATCAAACTCCCTGCGAAGGGTCAGTTAGTTATCAATTATGTCTTTAATGTCTAATGTTTGCATTAGAGGTCATGATTGGTCATTTTTATTTGCTAAAAATCTGTATCTCCTCAGCCATATGCATGGTATTTCTTATGGCATTTTGAAATTATACTTTAAAAATATTGTTGCAATGTTTTGCTAATATGTAACATTAAAAAATAACCTTTTGTCAACTGTTTGTATTAATGATTTATGTGTTTTTTCCCTCATTATTTTATTACAGGAATAATTGTTCATTAGTTACATTTACAAATAAACAACTTAAAATGTATAATGAGCACATCTTCATGATTTCTTAACATTTGCTTTATTGCATCCTATGTTTTCATTTTACTTAATGCCATCAATAATGCATTTATAGAGGTATATTCTGTATTATAACTCACAATAAGTATTTATAAGAGCACAACATGGCTATTAATAATATATTCACTTATTTGACAGAAATAAATCTAAATTATTAAAAAGTTATTATTATTGTAACTATACTATAATAACATTATAGCAATGCAGGTTGCATCTTTATAAATACATTCATGAAACCATGACTAATTAATACTTATAAATAAATAAATAAATACTTATAAATCACTTATAAAAAATAGTTGAATAGATTGAGCATGCGCATTAAAAAAGCAAATGCATAAGTTATAAGTAATTATAAAAATAGTATAAATATAACTAACTGTTCTTATAATGCAGTATAGGTCTTAATGAGTCTTTATAAATATATTTATAGAACAGTGATACTTTCTTATGAATAAAATGGAGCTATAATTCATTATAAACAACACATTTGAAAATATGAATGAGAAAACACTGTCAGAAGAGCGGTGCATTCAGCATTCAGAGGTGCTGACTGTCCCTACAGCCACACGAGTGATGGAGTGCTATAGGGATTGTGCCTGTGAGAGGCTATAGATCTTCTAGCTCAGTTGGCTTCATAATCATTTCACTGTAAAAAGTGCTTACACAGAAAAACGAGACATGAATTTAAACGAAGCCGTGTGCAGTCCCGCTCCAGCCCCGCCTCCACATGGACGCAATATAGCTGACAAAAGTCTGAGACAAAAGCAGCGTTCACCCCCACCAGCTATGATTTTAATAAAAAGCTGTCAGAGCAGAGTAATTGAAGGACTCCTCAACAGCAAGAGGAAGAGGAAAGAAAGAGGAAAACAATCACTAAATGAATGAAACATCGCAAAGCTGCAGGTGTTTGATCGTTCAAACAAAATACATTAAAATAAAGAGGTCAGATAATTTTATCATCATTATCACTAAATTAGTAAATTATCATCTACTGTAGCCTAATGGGATAGTTAAGTGTCCACTATGAAAACTACACTCTTGAAATATTTTTTTCTACACACATCCTGGGTTGAGCCTTTTGGGTAATTTTTGGGGGGTTATTTTTTCAGTATTTGGGTAGTTTCCGTGTAACCTAGCAACTGCGTCAGATGTAAAAACAACCCAGTGTTTGGATACATTTGTGTTACCCAGATCCTGGTTCAAATGTAAAAACCCAGTGTTTGAGTAGTTTTTGTGTAACGCAGTATCCATATTTAAAACTTTGTAAAGTAAAATATCTAGCTTCCACCGGATCGGAAAAAAACGGGTGTGCAATGTCGTCAGACGTAGCGTAAGCATTTTGAACTACGAGAGGCACTACACTTTTTCCATAAGTTGAATACGGAAGGTGATCTGGTGGAAGCTAGATAATTTACTTTATAAAGTTTTAAATATGGATTATTTTTCTTACACAAATGCATCGCTTCACTTCAGAAGGCCTTTATTAACCCCCCAGAGCCATGTGGAACAGTTATATGATGGATAGATGCACTTTTGGACTTCATAAACGAAACAACAATTCACTGCCGTTATAAAGCTTGGAAGAGCCAGGACTATTTTTAATACAATCCGATTTTATTTGTCTGAAAGAAGAATGTCATATACACCTAGGATGACTTGAGGGTGAGTAAATCATGGGCTAATTTTCATTTTTGGGTGAACTAACCCTTTAAAGTTCTGCATAATTAAGGGTGTGGTCACTTGAGTGACAGGTGGATTGGCCCTGCTGGTTTCAGCAACCAGGCACCTCAGCTCCACCCATGTCCCGCCTCGTTTCCCATTTTCGGTTACCTGGGAATTATCCGATGGCTGGCTCTGCTGTCTTTGAGCTTCAAAAATGCTCTTTAGAAACCTACGGGTGACGTCACGGACACTACATCCATTGTTTTATACAGTCTATGGTCTTTTTACTTCATTTTAAACAGGCACAGAGCAGAATTAACTCTGTTGTGTACCAGTGAGTTTGATGAGTTTGCCAGTTAATGAACCATTCAGTGTGTTAAATAAGGCTGACATCCAAAATGTGTAGGTTGGGAAACAGTGCTTTAAAAAGAGAATTCTCTTCAAACTCATTTGGAACTTTGGGGTTTAAGCTTTTTTATTTTTAATGTAAAGTGGTCTAGGCACTCACCCTTTTCCTCAGGTTGTAGGTTAGCACCAGATTCCGTGAGAAGTGGCCGGCGAAGGCTGCGTAGAATTCCAGAACCTTCTGTAAGGCATCACGCTTGATGATGTGAAGATCGCAGTAGGTCAGTGCACGAACGTTTGCACAAGCCTGAGCTAAATTCACCTCTTTCCAGAACACATCCCCGAACACATCTCCCTTTCCTGAGAGGAAAAAAAGAGAGAGTGGGACATTGAAGAATGAATTCCATTAGGCTTTCTAATACTTTCAGGGGAATGTCCCGGATTCGTGTATATAGGTGCAAATTTTCATGGATCACAGGAAACTCAATATGCACTTCAGGATATAACTGGTCATGTTGAGAATGTCATTTCAGGGGAATATCAAATACATTCATGCATATAAATAAGACTGACAGTTACTGTAATGTGACCCAGAGAGGGCAAATGTTTAACACTGGCACAAATGGCTTTGACAGCAAGAAAAACAGTAAAGGTATGGTCACATTTACCATTGTTCTGTGAATTTTCGCAGGCAAAAACCATGAAGATTTTGCAATGGGTTATCATGTGAATATTCACTATTGAACAACAGAAAGCTGCTTGGTTTGTGAATTGTGCTTTATACATCCCGTGAAATTTCACCTGAAATGTTGCTAGCGTGACTGCAGATTAACATTGTGTTTAAAAATTATTGTTGGTTTAACTTAAAAAAAAAAGTAAGTGACCTGGTTGCCTTTAAATATTAAGTTCATTGAAATTAAATAGACTTTAGTTTGGTTTAATCAAGAGAAACTCAAAATGCATGCCACCTGGGCTGGCAAAATGAGTTGCAATGAGCTAATTTTCAAAAATGAGTTATTATTTTCACATTTTCTATTCTCTTCAAAATGATGTATGATTTGTTTGAATCAGACAAAAAAATGACATGACTGAGCTACACATGTTTGAAGTCGATAGAGTCAGCAAAGTTAATTTTGAGAAAAATCGAGTTAAAGTTTTCTGAAGGTTCCAAAACAAAATCACCTTAAAATCCCTGGTAATGTCAACAAATTTGACACACACCAAGTCAACACCAAATATCTATAGGAAAATATATATATTCAACTTTTTTTCTCATGATACCACAATTGTTTCATTAACATTAAAGCTACACTGTGTAACTTTTTTAGTTTATTCTTAGCTAAAAACACTTAGTTCTTACAAAAATATATGTGCTCATTAATGTATATTTACTTCTTTAAAGTAATAAAGTATTCTCATAAGTTTATATTATGCCATTGAAAATACATACGGGTAAGGGGTTCGAATGGGGGTCGCCATGTTGCCCCTCCATCTTGAAAGTACATTAGCCAAAGAGGGACATACCCGTAAATTCAAGCTTCGCCTTTCGCGTTTTAACACTCGATGACACTGTGTCGAATGTGAAGAGGGGGATTGCTTGAGATTGCTATATGAAAACCTGAAAGCCTTTTTAAAAGTCTGTTACTGATGGAGGATCATTCTTATTCTCAAGGATATGTAACAGAGTCGCCAAGGAAGCGAAAAAGAGAATTAAGACGGCAACACAACAGGCAAATCAACAAGACAAAGGTGAATATTGGAGTGGCCTTTCCAAGATGGAAAGAGCTCATGAGGAGCAAAGATTTTAAAAAGGACGCCGACGTTGCCTGCTTTCTTCTCGACAGGTAACGTTAATTCAGCCTATTTGTGTATATAATGGACGAGGTCGAACTGGAAGCCATGTTAATCTTGGACTAAATCGGCCACCGTAGGAGTTAAAACGAAATCGGAATTGGGAGGAACAGAAACTAATATTTACTGGATGGTCATATACCTTTTCACCGCTAGATGGGGGAAAATATCACACAGTGTAGCTTTAATGAAACACACAGCATATATATTAAAGGATTAGTTCACTTCAATATGAAAATTTCCTTATATTTTACTCATTCCCATCTCATCCAAGATGTTCATGTCTTTCTTTTTTCAGTCGAAAAAAAGTTATTTGAGGAAAACATTCCAGGAATTTTCCTCCACACCATTGACTTCCATGGCAACCAAATCAATGCAGTTTCAAAGGGCTTCAAAGGACTTTGAAATCCCAGACGAGGAATAGGGTCTTATCTAGCCAAACGATTGGTCATTAAAAAAAAAATAAAAAAATACGTCTAGTGTGACCTTTTCAACGTGATTATGCAATCCTTGGCATGTCACAGAGCAGCGCAAGATGAGCAATCTAGGTAAAAAAGTATATTCATTTTTTATATTTTTGTGAAAATGACAGAACGTTTCGTTAGATAAGACCCTATTCCTCATGGGATCACGCAGAGCCTTTGAAGCCCTTTGAAACTGCATTGATTTGGACCTTCAACATTTTGGTTGCCATGGAAGTCAATGGTGTGGAGAAAAATCCTAGAATGTTTTCCTCAAAAAAACTTAATTTCTTTTCGATTGAAGAAAGAAAGACATGAAAATCTTGGGGATGGGGGTGAGTAAAATATAAGGACATTTATTTAAGTGAACTAATCCTTTAAGACCTACTGTACCGCTCTAATCTAATATAATGTCACACATCAGAAGTTTACCCAACAGTTAACCAAACGTTCACATAAGACATAACAGATAATGTTTTCGTGAATACTCACCAAGACAGATATTTTTAAATACTGTAATTCTATGTATGTGTGTATATTGGGATTGCGCACTGTGAGAGGCGTCTTTGTGCGCACGCTTCAGATCTGTCAGTCAGCGCGAGTGAGATCGTTTTCATGGACAATGGAAAGGTACTCCTCTACGAAATATTACAAATAAAGATACTTTTAGATTGTTTCTGTTACTCAGGAACAGGCAGAGGACACAGGAGATGAAGATTCAGATGTATTTTAATTCACAATAAACTAAAGGCCGGCTAATCACAAAACTTAACATAGAAAGTATAATGGTGACCAGACAAGGAGTGTCTAAACAGGGAGGAACTTAAATAGAGAACAGAAACGAGATGATGAACGAGACACAGCTGGGATGAATGAACTAATGAGGGTAATCAGTGAAACACAGAAATGGCGGGAAAGAGAACAAAGGAACATGTGACAAATCAGAAACAACCAAAACAGAACAGACATGTGACAGTTTCATTGCTATTTGGAGCATTGGGATCGCTAGACGAGGGCTTAATGAACAAATTTTTGTGAAAACCTCAAAATCGAATTTTTACGTTTTGCCTGTAGTTTGAAATTATCTGTGCGCACGGAACAACAATAGACTGCTCGATATCTGTTGCTCAAATGTCTTTTTATTTTTATTTTTTATATCCTATTCCAATAAACCGATACATTTTTGACAAGGCTTCCACTGTCATTTCATATAATTCACTTTCTTTAACTCTTTAAAAAATATTCACACTGCTAGAAGCAGATCTCATCCCCACAGACGACTGCTTTGTTTCTAAGCCTGCAATGACAGATTTACAGTTCCAGTAAAATGACACACTCTGCTAGAGACCTGCTGTCCCGCACGGGCTGCAGTGCAAATATTTATCTCAGCATTATACTTGACCCCCACTGGACAGATCTTTTTCTGTAGTGCAGAAAGGTTCATATGTCACTTTAAGCTTATTAGTGGCATTTGATAAGGCAAGCGTTGCTATTACTATTGATCAAGCTTGACCTTATTTAATCTTCCTAAAGCATTTAAAAACTGACACCACACCTTTTGAATTCCTGGGCCAGTTTTGACCCAGTGGAATGTGAGCTTTTAAAAACAGCCATAACTTAATTTTTTAAGCTAAAACCATATTGTATCTGATCAATAACTAGAGTTAAGGCACTAAAATGTCAGACACACTTTATATTAAGTGTCTATAACTACTATGTACTTACCTAAAAAAAATTATTGTTAGTTCAATGTATTATTGTGTTGTTGTATTGCAAAACACTTATGGTGCTATTGAGGTGTGATTTGGGTAAGGTTAGGGACAGGTTTGGTGGTCTGTATTATTGATTGAGCTTTCCTGTAGCTCAAACAATAGAGCAATGGCGCTAGCAATGCCAAGGTCATGGGTTCAATTCCCAGGGAAAGCAAGAACTGACACAAATGTAAAAAATTTGTACCTTGAATGCAATGAAAGTCGCTTTGGATAAAAGCGTCTGCTAAATGTAAATGTAATGATTGTACTGACACTGTTGCATGAGAACTTTACTGAGCTGGACAATGACATTTTTTATAACTGCTTTATTGATGAAATGAACAAATTTAATAATTGTTGATCTTTTCAATGGAACTGAATTAACACTGAACTGACTTCCGATGAACAACAACCAAAATGCATAATTTTCTTGTCATCACTGTAAATCTGCTTTGAAACAATCTATATTGTATAAAGAGCTATAAGACAGCAGTTATTTGCACCAAGTGAAAATATCATATTTTCTAAGCGATAGATTTACACTAAGTTTAAATAGCAATAGATTATATTTACACTAAGTGTAAGTACACTGTAAATTCAGTTTACTTAAAAAAAGTTTGGAAACAGATTGCCTTATTTTTGCAAAGCAAACTTAAATGGAAAACTGAAGTTAATTTAATATTCAGCTAAAAGTAAAGAAAGCTAACACCTCTCAAGTGAATTAAGTAATACATATCAAGTTAGTTTAATGCCAATTAGTTAACATACTCTATATATTTACTAATCTTACTTAAGATTGAATCGTAAGAATACTTGAGTAGTTCCATTTAACTAACAGTGTTATATTATGTTCTGCAAATATTTTAAATACTATTATACTCAACATAGTTTTAATCTGTAATTTTCAGCTGGTGACTTAAAAAAAACTATGTGAAATCGGTTTCCACGTTTTCTTCAAGTAAAGTGAACATATTTTTAGTAGTTCAACTAGCATGAATGCATTTAACACTAAGTTAAGTAAACTTAATTGCATCAAGTTGTTCTTAAACCATTTAAGTTGTGTCGACATAATTCTATCTGTGATCTGAGGAAGTGTACTCCCAGAATGCATTGAGGCACGAAAAAATTAATTGCTTTGTTTTATTATTTTTGTCTTTATTTTACCATTTTAATTGCTGTAAAATAAACAGCAGCAAATAAACTTGTAATGGTCTTATTAAGTGTAAAAAAAAAAAACTAAAAACCTCGTTACCATTGTTGTGTTTTGCATGCTGAATGTTGAAGTCTATGTGTGATTCAAGCATGGTCAACTGTAAGATATTGTCACAAATATAGAGGGATTATATGAACACAATTAAAAGTTTGTCATAATTGTTTGCAATAAAATGTTAAAAGATCATTAATTGGCATTAAATTGTATATATATGTGTGTGTGTGTGTGTGTGTGTGTGTGTGTGTGTGTGTGTGTGTATATTACTTCCCTTCCTTTGAAATCAGATAACTCGGATTTCTTGTTGCATCGCTGCATTAATAGGAAGAGATTTAAAATAATATAAATGAAGTACCAAGTGCCCAACCAAAGGGAACACTAATTTTAAGAAAACAACATAAATTTATGAAGTCAGCTTATGTGATGCTCTCCCAAAATATTTAGTTGTATTGTCAATAACATTAAAAATGACTGGAAAATTAGTGAATGCAACTACATTTACATTTATGCATTTGACAGACGCTTTTATCCAAAGCGACTTACATTGCATTCAAGGTACACATTTTACATTTTGTCAGTTCTTGCTTTCCCTGGGAATCGAACCCATGACCTTGGCATTGCTAGCGCCATGCTCTACTGTTTGAGCAAGCTCAAGAAACTATCAAGAATGATGACTGCAGAAGTGGAGGAAATTAGTGAAAAGTCTATTAAGAATTGCCCTGCCTCAACCTTTTGCCCGCCCTCCTGTTTTTTTTTTTTTTTTTTTGCTTTGGCAAAACGGTACTCAAACCAGTCAAGTAATGTTTACTTGGGTTTTCTGAGTAACAACTGCATTAGCATGCAAATAGTTCAGATTACATTTTTTAAAAGTAAGTTCAACAAATTATTGGACATTAAGTAAAGTTAATTAAAAAGTCTAAGTAAGAACAACTATTGCATCTTAGCGAACTGCTATTTACACTATTTAGATTATATTTATACTTATAAATAGTGGCAGATACTATTTGCACCTCAGTGTTGTTGTACATTAAACAGTTTGCAATAATAACATGTATAGTGTAAATTATTATATTTGTAAAAAATATTAAATGAATGCAGCCTTATTGGGACAATAAGATAAACACACCTTAGACACTTTATTTCCACTTTTCTAATATTTTCAGACACTCCGTATAAAATAACGGTGATTTGACTTGGGTAGGTTTAAGGGTCTATTAAGGGGTGAGGAAAGGGTCAAGAGTGTAATTATAAATGGAATTACAGAAATTAATTACAGCTATAATTATATACATTGATTTAAAAAAAAAAATATATATATAAGTACCAGGTAAACATTTTTTACACAATAAGGACGCAATTAATTTAGGATGTTACCATGTAATTACCATGTTATTACTACATTATCCTTTTTATTAATTAAATAAAATATTTGGTCTTTGAACTTTTGCTGTATACCCTTTTGGGCTGTAGTTTATTTGGCATGTCATCTTTTTTTTCTTTTTCTATTTAACAAATGTAACTAATATATACAAATCTGCATGATATCATGTGGAAAGCCTCAGTTAATAATTTTTTCAAAATTGACCTGGAACACAATAGGTGTTCTTTTTTGTGTGCCTGTTGTGGGTCAAAACTAACCCAAACGCAATAGGAGGGTTAAACATACTCCTAACTTTTTTAAGAAAGTTTTAACCTTCTTGCATGGATTGAATGATTCCTCAGTTCATATCTTGTTGAGAAGAGGTGTGTTATGATATTCACTCTCTGCTTGATAACAAATGGACAAATCTTATATATTTTGTCTGTAATAGTAGTGATGGTAATTACAAAAAAAGACAAACTCAATACTGATTTCACGATCCTTTCAGACTACACTTTTACAGGCTTGACATGAGTTTAATTGAAACTCATGAAGCAGAATCCAAAAGAGACATTCACCTGAGAACTTTTAGAGATAGTGAGATCAATTCGGCCATCTGACAGAGCAGCCCTGGCACAAGTAATGCTACTGTATAAAGTAATACACTAAGCCAATATAAAGAGTACAAGAAAGAAGGCAAAATAATTGTTATATTCAAAGATTAATTTTAAAAGTGCATATATTACAATTTAAAATGTGGTAATCCAGAAAAATTGCACACATTACACTTGTTTTCTATTTGTGGAGTTGAAAATGTTCCTCTCATCTAAAAAGGACTTCACAGATATCCAGATTTTGAGATATGATTAAAAACAATGAAAGTGAAGTTTGGCGAAGTCATACTTGAAATTGTGTGGGCAGCCATATTGCTGCGGCGCCCGGGGAGCAGTTGGGGGTTTTGTGTTTTGCTCAAGGGTCTCACCTCAATCATGGTATTGAGGGTGGAGGAGAGGTTATTAACTCCCCCCAACGTCAATTCCTGCCGGACCAGAGACTCGAACCCCTAACCTTCGAGTTAACAGTCCGACTCGCTAACCATTAGGCCATGACTGCTTAATGGCCATCTGGAAATTTAATCTTATACAGGTGTATACTGGAAGTGATTGATTTTCATGACGTTTGGTTCCGTAAACGCTTCTTAAACTTCTGTCAACATGGACAGAACACTGTGTTATAAAAGACTGTGACAGTAGCATTATTCACCTTTTAATGTTCAATGGTTCAATGGTTGCTCTATCTGCTTGGTTACAAACATTCTTCAAAATCTCTTCTTTTGTGTTCAGCAGAACAAAGAAACTCATACAGGTTTGGAACAACTTGAGGGTGGGTAAATGATGACAGAATATTCATTTTGGGTTTATCCCTTTAAGGTGCCCCTATTATGCTTTTTTTAAGTTTCCTAATTTAGTTTTGGAGGTCTCCAACAACAGGTTTACATGCATCAAAGGTCAAAAAGGTTTAATTTTCTCATAATATACATTGCACATCACCACAATATTCAATGATTCTCAAACGACTGGATGGATGAATCAGTCTCTCTAAATCCCTCCTTTCCACGAGCCTACTCTGCTTTGATTGGTCAGACGGCCCAAGTGTGTTGTGATTGGTCTACCGCATACAGCGCATATTTTGGAAGCTAAATACCCATTACCATAACTGAACTCCACCTCCGTCCAGAGGCTTCCTAAAGCTTAGTGATAGTACACACTGTAAAGACAGTGATGATGACGTCGATTTTACACCAATCCCCGCGTGAGTCCGAATCGATAATGAAACATTGAACAAATAGTTTTTCAACCCGAACCTTGAGCAGGACGTTTCTGTGATGCTACTCAGTTTTAGGTACAACTTGATTCCTCACCATTAGCATTAACAATTGTGTGCCAATTAACAAACCTGTCTGTGTGTGTGTGTGTGTGTGTGTGTGTGTGTGTGTGTGTGTGTGTGTGTGTGTGTGTGTGTGTGTGTGTGTGTGTGTGTGTACGGGAACTGTATCAATAACAGCGCATATGTTAGCCGAGCACTAACGTGAATGATTAAAAACAAAACAAATCTTGCTCCAGCCTTTATCTTTACTCAAAGCAGTAAGAACGACAGACAATCTGCATTAATAGACTCAGTTTTAGATAATACTGCAGCCCACAGCAGATTTACAGTAATTTTTCAGTAAGACAGTAATAACATGAGTTAGCTGGTTAGCCAGATACTTACACAATAAACACATTGTAGAGCACAGTGTCTTCTTGACATGATGCTATCCAGTATCCGCTGCAGTGTTTGAGGGGGTTCAAGTTTTCCCTGGTGTCTGCGCACGCAATAAGTGGACAGGCAAGATGCTAATGTTTCGTCTTGACGTCACAACGAAACGGCTTGGGATTCATTAAAAAAATTATTTGTTTAATTGACTCGAGTCGAGTATTACTTTATAACTTTATATACACTATGCACTTTCAGATTAAAAAATTTGCAGGATGATTTCATTCACTTAGAACTATGTTACACACTACATGAAAGGTAATTTAAAAAAATCAATAATAGGGGCTCTTTAAATGTGGTTCTAATTCCAATATATCTGATATCAAGAACTCATTTACATACAGTAAATTAAGATCTGTAAAGTGTTAAGCTTAAAAAGGGTCCAACATTTTTTTGTGATCCAACTACAACTAAACAATCTACTTTTATCTAAAAAAATGTGAATATTACTTAGCATCACACACACACACATATATATATATATATATATATATATATATATATATATATATATATATATATATATATATATATACCTGTGTGTGTGTGTGTGTGTGTGTGTGTGTGTGTGTGTGTGTGTGTGTGTGTGTGTGTGTGTGTGTGTGTGTGTGTGTGTATATATATATATATATATATATATATATATATATATATATTGGTTAAATCAGGTAAAAATAGCTTTTTAAGCTAACGATTGCAGGTTACCACTTTTTACAGGATAGAACTGTTGAAATTACTTGCATTTGCATGTCAAATGACCTGTCACATATTCACAGTCTGTTTGATTTAGTTAGGAAGTGTATGAAAAGCCAAATGCTCTAAATGAGCAATGTAACAGTGTTACTCAACTAAACCACACAACACTGACCAAAAGTAGCATGAAGCAATTAGAAAAACACAGAATGAATCCGTTTACTTTGGTAGAGAAATATACTCACCCAAAATAGCAACAACTTCATCGTCCTGGATGACCTCCAAAGACCCTGACACCACAAAGCAGAGGCTGTCCACGCTTTCGCCCGCGTGGTAGATGAGGTCGCCCGGGGCACAGTGGATGGTCTGAAACTCCATGGCAAGGGCTCTCAAACAGCCGTCGCTGGCCAGACGGAAAGCCGGATGTTCTTTGAACACCTTCCTGTTGAGATGAACGCAGATGTCTGCTCGCATGTCTTTGGGGCAAATTTGCAACACCTGCAGAAAGATTTTAAAATCAATGAAAACAATCAAATGCACATTTTGCTTTGTGATCCCACACGTGAACATTAGCGTAGTGCTAGATCTGGTTGTTCAAGCCTTTCACAAATAATTCATGAGATTTTGAGAAGCTGTTCAAAGCCTTACATAACACGTAAATTAGACTGTGATCTTAAACATTAGAAGGACATTATTCACACATGCTACGGATGTTATGGCAAAGACAGAACAAATTACTTTTAAAATGAATGAAGAAAATAAGCTCCCTGGATAAAGAGTGAGATCTTCAGTCTGTGAGACTCTGTGCCAAGTACCTTATCAGTGTCAATTCCTCTGGACATGGACCATGTGGAGACGATATAGTCCATGACCCTCTCACTGAGGCCCTTGGGAACCTGGTAGAGCTTCAGGAAGTCTCTCACGCTGTTTAACATCTCGTGGTAGCGGTTGGTGTTGGCATACATTTGCTGAAAGATGGTGGTTACAT